>CM065052.1:94306727-94906727 GCA_032883995.1 Coronaproctus castanopsis
GACATAAATATTTATGTTTAAAAAATTATCTAGAATTATCTAGAAAAAAAAAAAAAACGTTACATTTTTATTTCCTTCTTCTACTAGACTTTAATTATTTCATCCGTTAAAATATAATTCCATAAGTTGATAATAACGATCGACTGAAATAGTTAATACGTTTATTAAACTCGTTATATTTCGGTTATATATTAAAAAATATCGTTAAATTATTAATTCATTGTTCTAATAATATTTCATTAGAAAATTAACTTTTTAACATTAATTAAACGTCATTTTTTTTTACGATAGTTCCTCGGCCGATATAATAACGATAGAATGTAACTCCGTCGTTAATTTTATTTATTATCGTTATTTAAAACTTTGCGAATTACAAATTTTTATAAAAACGGCGTTCGATTATTAAAAACGAACGTTTCGATAAAAATATTTAAAACTTATAACAACAAATACGTTATTACCGATCCCCTATATATTATTAGTAGTAACTCACGCGTTGGTCCCGATTATATATATGTGATATAATTTTTTCTTTTAGGAAATGTATCATTAAATAAAAACTTAAAAGTAGTATTGCACGTTTTCGCACACGCTTAAAATCTAAAAAAAAAGGAAACAGTTAAAATCAATTTATCGCGAAATAATAAAATGGGAAATTCGACCGCATTTTAATTTATTACGCCACATTTTTTTTATTTTTTTAAACTTTATTATTATTATTTCGAGAAAGTAACAAGATGTTCGTATTTTTAACGTTGAAATATTAATCGATTAAGTAATTTTAGCGCAAGGCGAAAAGACAGAGGCAGGAAAAACTTTCGATAAAATAATTTTATTGCGATAATACGGATAATATTTATCAAAACACAAAAAATTCAGTTTTTGATTTTACAGACAAATTTCCATATAAAAAATAAGTTTTTTTTTTTGTAAACACTACATTCGACTTTTTTCTTAATATTCGATACGAATCGAATAACTTATCTTAATCAGGTATTAGAAGCGAAAACGAATGAAGCTGAGATGCTGTTAAGGGTATTCGACAGTCTTTCGAACTTTTTGTCCGGGAACCGAAGTAGCGAGACATGAGTTGTAAACGGAAAGAATTGAACTTTGAATACTCAAACGGGAAATAATGAATGAACGAACGAACGAATGAATGAGAGATAACCAATTTTTTTTACCACTGGATCTTAACGAGGTGTATTCAACGTTTGATCGAATTCAGAATAACTTTATCTATTTTATTGCAACAAAAAAAAAAAAAAAAAAAAAAAACCACTTCCGGCAGATACATTACTAGCGACACGATACACTACCATAAACTTTAACAACAGCAGACGATGTGTAATCACTAGAACTGAAAATATTGAGTGTAAGTCGATGGTACATTTTTCGCGATGGATTGTGTATTATAAAATAGGTATAAGTACGAGAGAATGTATTACGGCTAATTCTCGAACGAAAAGTATAAGGAAAAGGTAGACACGAGCTAGATGGTACGGATAGATGTTAGTATCTTCGAAAAACATAATTGACCGGTCACAACTGACGATCAATGGCGTGATACATCACGGGGAGGATAACTATCTTCACGCGAAGTTTTAATTGAAAAATATCCAGTTTTCGATTTTAGCTAATAACGTTTTGAATCTGTGAGAACGACATGAATACGGAAAGTAACAGATTGAACGATTTGGAAACAAACGGTGCTATTAGGAAAGTAATAATAATTAATTAAAAAAAAAAAAAAAATGGAAGAGGGCCTTTTTTCGTTAGTATTTAATGTTTAATTGTTTCAGAACTGTATATGCAGACGTACTTAAATTAGGTAAACGATTTTAAGCCTAAACTGGCGATACAGTTGTAAAACGTTAACTTGAATAATAAAGTATTAATAAAAAAATGTTGTTATTATTATTATTACTATTATTATATATAGAAATCAAGATGATAACCGGGAGTTAGCGAAAATGCGAGTGTACAAGCGGATGTTATATAACCACAAAGTATTGTAAACGGAAATTAAGTCCGAATTGCATCTCTGTAAATGAAACAAACTGTAAAACATTAATTCGAATCATGAAAAAACACGGAAATAAATCGACAAAACGCTGATAAAATTCCTATTAAAATTAAAACCCCCCAAAAAAACCAACAAAAAATTCGTTAACAAATGAAACCAAATAATAAAAAGAATAAAAAAAAACGTTGATAACGCGTCGGGTAGGTTAAATTATTAAAACGGTAATTTGAAAAATATCGAATTAAATAGTAGAAATAAAGTTTTAAATAAAATATATTTAAAAAAAATTCAGCATCGTTGAAAAAATTACCCGCCTCTGTCTTACACGCGCGGTATATTAAAAAATATTACAGTCGAATACGAGAAATATCATTTTTAAAATCGCCATTATTACCAAAAAAAAAAAAAAAATGAGAAATAAAAATTAATAATAATAACAATAATAGTAGAGCTAAAAAAAAATTAAAACAAGTTGATCACGCGCCTTTAGTATAGTAGACATAAATATTTAAACAGAAAGAGATAGAGAGAGACGGAAACATTTCTAGTTTATACGTATCTAGTGTAATTTATCATCCAGACGATGGTATTATTTAATTTAAAAAAAATATATATATAAATATATGTATAAATAACGAAACATTATTTATAATATACGATAATAAAGAGCATAAATACTAGTATCAGTGCTGAACAGTATAGTACGATGAGGAGGAATTCAATTCCGCCGATTCTGGTAACATATCACACGAGGCCGGCCTTGTTATATTGTAGCCTTTTTTATAACGGGACAATTTTAGACGTATCGGCGATATTTTGCACGTTTGTACTTTATCTAGTAACGGTTGTTGAGAACGATTATTTTTATTCGTTGTCGTTATCCGTCGAACGGCAACGTTGTTCGATTTTTTAGACGAATTCGACGTTGTATTCGACGACGTATTTGATGACGATGACGGTGGCGGTACGATGGGAGCGGAGGACGATGAGGTAAATACGGAATGACGACGATTATCACCGAGCGACGAATTATCGCCGATAACGTTACTACTACTGTTATTACTACTACTACTACCGCAACTAGTAGGACCGCTACCGCCGATATTTTTCGTACCGAATCGGATGATTAATTTCGGAACGCATTCATCGGCCGCGATCACTTGAACTACGGGCGAGGACGATGTTTTCGTCCGCTGTTTTTTCCTACCGCTATTATTATTATTATTATTATTATTATTACTACTATTATTATTATTATTATTACTATTATTACTATTATTATTATTACGATGATTATTAATAGCGGAATTGTTCTTCTTTTTACGTTTTTTTACAGACGGTTCGTAATTCTGATCGTCGCTATTATTACGATGATGACGATTAATATTATCGTCGCTATTATCGAATTCGGACATTACTTGACAACGATACTTCATATGATCGCGTCTTAATTGTTCTACCGTCGGTATCGTAGTCTTGACGTCGACTTCCGTTTCGCAATGCCTTTTCTTCGGCGGTCGTAATCTCAAATTTTTTTCCTCTACGACAGACGTCGTTGTAGTATTACCAGTAGTAACGATAGTCGGTAAAATTCCGTCCGGTCCGCCGCCTATTTTAATTTTCAATTTCGGAGCCGTCGCTAACACCACCGAATCCGTACCGGTACGATTATGAATATTATTAGTAAGATTTCGCGTTCTACGTTTCCAAGAATTATTTTCACCGCGAGTAGACGTAATATCCATCGAATTCGAAACGAAATTATTATCCGTCGACGGTGCGTGATTATTATCATCCGGCTGACGATGTAATTTATTATCGCTACTATCGTCGTAAATCGGTAAATGAATTTTATCTTTGCGTCTTTTCTTTTCGTTATTACCATCGAGATGGGTCGATCGATAATCATCTTTCATCGGTATACTAGTCATCGAAGCTACCGCTTTAGGAATCATGATAACCGGATGATTAGACGACGACGACGACGAATTAATAACGGACGATGTACTAGTAGACTGCTGCTGTTGTTGTAATTGTAACGTGGCGATATTTCCATTAGCGGCGGCAATTAGAGTAGGCGTAGTAATGGTAGTATGTAATGACGACGATTCGTCCATATTCATATCCTGCGTCCAATATTGTCTCAATAATTCTTTCTTACGCATACGTCTTAAATTATTCGACGTTGTAGTATTACTACTAACAACGGCAGATGTCGCGACAGTCGCGACCGATACATTTAAACAAGCGTCTCCGTTCGTCGGCGGTAACGACTGATGATTATTATGATGATGATGATGGTGGTGGTGATTATGATGATGATGATTATTATTCATAGTATTAGTCGTCGTCGTCGTCGTTGTAGTAGTAGTAGTATTAAGTTGTTGAACGGAGGACATTACGTAATTTGCGTCTGAGAACGGACCTTTGATTTTGACTTTTAACTGATTACGACACGAATCGTCGTCAACCGTACCGGCGTCCTCTTTAATTAAGACATCTTCTTTGTCTTCGTTAACCTCTTCATCTATTCGTTGTCTATCATTAACCGCGTCATCGTAATCGTCATCATCGTCCGGCGGTTGTTGAACGTCGACCATTTTCGTTTGTTTATTATCGTTATCGTTGTAGTTATCGTTATACTTATCGTCGTCGGTTTGTCGTTTAGTTTCGTGTAATTGTTCCGCATTAAAAACCATATCGGAAACTTGTTCTACCGACGGTACGTTATACGCTGCTGCTGCTGCTGCTGCAGTTGTCAATAGGCGATTGTTAAATTTAATGGAAGGACTGTCAATATTTAACGATGACGATGCACCATCATCTACAACAGCAGCAGCGCAGGAATTATTATTATTATTGCTATTATTATTTAAAGTTTTCGCGTCTACAGTTGATAAAGGTTCGACAACAGTCTGATAGGATTCCGAAAATGTACTATTAGCGACGCCATCTTTAACGTTATCGCAGTCGATATTTTCTTTGCCGCTATCGTTATCTTCGTCCGATTGATATTGATAATTAGTAGTATTATTATTATTATTATTACCGTCGTCTCGTATTTCTTCATCCTCTTCTAGATGATCTTGTTCTTCGGCTATAGGCGAAGGTGGTTTTAAATCGCGCGTATCAGGGGTGCTAGCGGTACCTTTACGTTTACGATTATTATTATAACTACTAATCGGACCGTTAAATAGATTATTATTATTCGTATTATGACAACGCGGACTAGAAAATTTCGGTGAAACTGAAGATTGTTCTTTGAACGAGTAATAATATCCTTTATTGTTACTACCGTCGTAGTATTTATTATTATTATTATTATTATTATTATTATTATTATTATTATTGTGATGGTCGTAAATATCGGTAGATTTTCTACGTTCTCTCATAGATCTCAAATTTTCGATACTATCGTTGGTCGGTTCTTCGTCGAAATCAAAATCGTAAACCGTACCAGCTAGTTTACTATGTATGGAATCGTCGTCGAAGTCCCTGTAAGACGGAGTATTATGTTTACCACGACCGCGTCCTCTTTTTCCGATTCCCCTAGTGACGGTTGTCGTTCTATTATTAGCGCGTTTTCTTTTATTTTTCAACTCGTTTGCCGTCGTCGTTTGTCGCGGCGAAAACCCGGGTGATTTACCAGATTTTTCCGACATAGCCGCTGGTGATTTTCCGGACCAAGATGCAGGTGATTTAATCGTCAAAGGTGATTTTCCGGACCAAGATGCAGGCGATTTTCCCGAAAGAGGCATAGGCGATTTCCCAGACCACGAAGCTGGTGACCTTCCACTGATTATGGGAGATTTTCCGGAGAGAGAAGCCGGCGACTTATTTTGCGATAAAACACGCGTTGACATTCTAGTGGGTCTAGTCGGAGATTTTTTATTATTATTCGTAATAATTTGATTTCTAGGCGACAATTCGACATCGTCCGAAGAAATCGGCTGTTGCTGTTGTTGCGACGATATATTTTGTACTACTTCCGACGACGACGACGAAGAAGATGATGACGTTGTAGTAACGATGGACGATGGAATAGATGAAGTTGTTACAACGCCGTCTAATATAGAGGATATTACTTCGGATATAGTCGGTATTACGACGGACGAATAAGATTCGGGTATCGAAGAAGACGGCGATGACGATGAACGATTTAACGAAACATCTTTCTCGGAAATATCGTCCGAAGTAGAACCGACTTTGTTAACACTATCATCCTCGTTATCGTTGGCAGATTTCTTTTCAATCGACAACGGAATCGAATCTTCGAAAATTTCGTTTTCTCGACAAAAATTTATAGTATAATTATGATTATTATTATTATTATTATGGCTAGACGAAACGGTGGTCGACGAAACGGAATAGCTATTAACGGTGGACGACGGAACAGAATTTACAGACGTCGGCGACGACGTTATCGATATGTTGATCGTCGTCGTAGTAACTGTCGCGGTCGTTACGTCGATCGTAGTCGCGCTAGTAGTATTAGTAATGGTGGTGATGATATTTTTATAAATATCGTTAACGTCGTCGTTAAATTCGATTTCGTCCGACGACGACGACGCACTTGAAGATGAATTCGACGATGACGAATTTGACGACGACGATGACGATGATGAAGATGTAGAATGTTTAGTTTTAATAAGATTAGTTTTAAAAGTGTCGCCGAATAAACTCGGAAGCGGATCGCTCGATATAGGCGAAGAATTATCTATATTAGATATTACATCGGCCGGTATGGTCGAATGTAATATACTACTGTACGTGTTATTATTATTATTGCTATTGCTATTGCTATTGCATATCGATATGGTCGATGTGGTGATCGAAGTACAAAATAGTAAATGCGGAGGATGAAACGGCGACTGGTCCATAAACATCGTCGTGGGACTGGAAATCTTTTTAAAATTTTCTCGTTGTTCCGAATTTTGTACAATGATATTATTATCGTCGTCAAAAAGATGATTATCACTATTCGAATACAATAGATTAGCATCATTATTACTAGAGGAAACGTCGCCCGTTGACTTATCGGACGAAGGAAAATGTAAAATATCGTTAATAATTTTCTGCTGCGCCGATAAATCGGTCGACGACACGTCTTCGTCGTCTAGTTGTCGATCCGGATGATAAACGTCTTCTAAAATACTATCATCTCTATTCGAACAAACGGACGAAGGCGACGAAGAGGAACAATTAGATCGACGCGACGGCATAACGTTTCTATCGGACCATATATCGTCGGTAGTCGTTCCGATTATTAACGCGTCATTTTCTTGCGAATGATCCGATTCGGCGTAACGACACGAAGTCGACGGTACCCATCGATCGTTAATCGCTTCGGCGACAATATTATCGTCCGGTAAAAGGTTATTAACTTTATTCACGTCTAATACGTTCGGCAAAAACGATCCGCCGATAACAGCTGTACTATTACTGTTACTACTACTACCATCGTCGATAATCGTATTATTATTATTATTATTATTATTCTGTTCTCCAACATATTGTCCGCCGGAAGAAGGAGATTCGTATATTACGTCGTGATTCGTTAGCAATAATTCGAAACTACTACTATCGTCTTTATCAGTTTCGTTAGTCAATTCGTCGCTGCGTTCTCTTCCGATTTCATTGTTAGTCGTTTCTACGTTATAAGTTTCGTCGATAATAACATCCATAGCCGACGTTGTAGCAGCAGTATCGAGTTGCGACAAGTCTTCTCGACCGCCGTTATATTTTTTAGCGGCGATACCTAATCTTAATTTTTCGACTAAATTCAACGTTTCTCGAGCGGTATCTTCTTTAGTATCTTCTTTAAAGAGAAATTCGTTCGAAAATGGAAATCCGAAAGAAGATGATAATTTGTCCAATGAAATATCGTCGTTGGTATCTTTATAATTTTCGAATAAATCGACCGGTATCTCGTCGTCTTTAAACATCGGCGGTGAAAATAACGATCTACCGAATAAAAGTTCCGATTTCAACGAATTACCTTCGCCGCTATTGTAATCGTCCGACATGGACATGACACGATCGAATTCGTCATCGGCGGTTGTTGTAGTTAAATCGGTCGACGATGTAATCGGCCGTTGAATTTCGGCCGTACTCATAATTCCCTCCATGATTAAACTATCGTCGACTGATATTTCCTCGTTAACGATGTCCGACGACGATCGTCTATTATCGATAGATTCGGCCGTCGTTAGTAGTTCTTCTTCTTTGGCTATATTTTTATCGAACGAACGCATCAATTCGTCGTTCAATTCTTTATCGACCGGCGACGGTATCGATATGTCTAATTCGCCCTTCATAGACGTAATATCGGGCATCGGAGATAAAACTTTAAATGGATCGATACTTTCATCGGCGGTCGACATCGGTTTTACAATACCGACGACGGGAGATGGTTTGTCGTCGGTCGTTATCTTTTTCTCGGGCAATTTCGCGGCCGTCATTAAAATTCCGTTTTTATTCAGACGATTATTCTCATCTTCGCTTTCAGAACTGGACAATCCGCTACTGCTGCTACTACCGCTGGACGATGAACCAGACGACGATGACGACGACGATGATGACGATGAAGAACCGGAGGAAGAGGAGGAGGATGATGAAGTTGATGAGGAGGTATGCGACGACGATGAGGATAATTTCGGTGGCGGTACAGATTTAGACGAGTAATATGTACTATCGATAGCGGTTTTATCGGTTATACTCGAACTGGCGACAACTGACGATAACGTACTATTAGGAAGAATGATAGATTTCGAGCTGACGGATGATGATGATAATGATGTTGATTTAGCGGGCGAAGTTGTCTTCTTATCCTTATTATTATCTTTTATATCTCTATTGTTATCCGCCAGATTTACTACAGCGATCGTCGTCGCACTCGATATTACAGGAGCAGCAGCAGCAGTCGTAATCATTCCGTTTTTAATGTGTTCGATAGCTTTTTTAGCGGCTTTTCTTTGCGGTACAACGCTAATGGTACCGTTAGCGGTATCTTTCGATATTAATTCGCTATAATTAAGAACCGGCGTTGAATTTGTCGTACATTTCCTTTCTTCGTTCGCGATAATAATTTTCGTTTTTTCCACATCCACGTTATTATTATTATTATTACTACTACTACTACTACTCGTAATATTACAAGCCAAGTCTAACTTGGGTTTATTGATTTGAGATCTCAGTATTGTTTCGGTAGCTCGCTTAGCGGCTTGCCGTTGAGGTACAATAAGTTCGGCATCTAATGGCTCTGTCTTAACTTTACTTTTGACACTTTCAGCTTCATTTCGTTGTCTCTTCCGACGTTTATTATTATTACTATTATTATTATTATTATTAGCACCAGTACGACTGCTGTATTTCGTAGAAATGTTATTGACGGTATTTTTATTCGTTATCGTTTCTTTCATCGGCGACTTATTTATATTATTAACCTTATCGATCGATATAGGAGACTTCGGTTCTAATTTAATCGTTTCCGTGTCCGTTCGTTTCTTATCTTTTTCGATCGGTATCGTCGTGGAAATTTTATTATTCTCTTTATTAATGGAAGACAATGACGAATCGCTATCGCTATCGCTAGAGTAGATTTTCGTGGATGATTTAACGTAACCGTTTCGGAATTGATTACGCGGTAAAATGAGATCATCGCTATCGTCGCTGACGACGATATTTCTATTAGTCTTCTTCAGTTGTTTCTCCATTTCTTTTAATGTACGACCGCGTGAATATCGAACAGACGGACAAGAAGTATCGTCATCATCACCACCATCATCATCATCGGTCGACGAAAGTTCGCGCGACGCTTTTATTAACGGCGGCCTACCTCTTTTCCTCTTAGCCGTATTTTTAGCTTTATTTTGAACCGTATTTAAACGATGATGAGATTTACCGATCAATTTATCGTTATCATTATTATTATTATTACTGTTATTACCGTTAATAGTAATAGTAGTACAAGTAGTTGTTGTTGTCGTCGTCGTGGTCGTCGTCGTTGTGGCGGTATTAAAAACGCTGTCCATAATACCGCCGGAAATATAGGATGATGGTGGAAAAATATCGTAATCCGTATCGAAGAACGGTTTTACGTCTAATTCACTTAAACTCGATAAACTACCGCCTAACTGACTACCGCTAAAGAAGTTCGCGTGAAAACGAGCCTTGTAATAGGTAGCGATCGTTTTAGTATTATCGGTAACGCCGTTAATACCGGAATTCAGTTTAACGGCGCTCGTTTGCACTCTAGACGATAAATTACGTAATAAACTATCGAAATCGATCGTAGCCACCGACGAAGACGGACTCGAGTAATACTGATCGTAAATGTTCGTCATACGATTAGCGCTTTTAATCGCGTTCGCTTCTTCTTCGGTTAAATTCAAATTTTCCATCGATAAAATTCTCGACTGCAACGTCCACGTATCTTGTCTCAGTCCTAAATAGGTTCTGGACAATTTTTCACGGCGACTAACCATGTAGCATAGATTACGCACCTAAACAATATTAAATAATAATACGGAAAACTTTTAATAAATCGTTTCGAATAAATATCTTAACTAAGACGAAAATTAATCCTCGAATCATTTAAAAAATACCGATTACATATATAAAATACCCCCGAAACGTCGGGTCCGCTACGAATAGCGGTGTGTCCATATTTTAACAGATCCTTCGTGGCTCATCGTCAAAATTTGCTCGTAAAGAATATTGGAATAATATAGCTCCATATTACTCATCGATTCAACCTCTAATAACCATAAAAGCGTGGTTTAATGATATCAAATAATATAGAAAAAAATCGTCTTCCAATGTCCCGATATCCCGATATAATTTTATAAATTCTGCTTTTTGCCCTCACCCTTCCGATGATAACAAAATAGCGGATGCAGATCGTGGTATTTTTTGAACGTTCTCACTACAGCTCTCGACGATATTTATTACATAATCAAATCATATTACTCGAAGTAAATGGACTATCGGCCATAAGTAGGCGAGAAACAAGGCTTATCATGGAAACTATGTGACTGGAATGAATTTCTGCAAGATAATTAAGGTTGGAACATGAAATGTCCGACGGTTAAGTAATGCTGAAAACTTTCCATTGATGAAAAAGGAGTAGAAAATTATTTGATATACCCGAGACCCATTGTTAAGGATAATTTACGAGTCGTAGCGATGTCATCTACACTTTTCCGGAAGCGAAGACAAATCAACTATAATTATATAATAAAAATGTTTAAAATTCTGTTATTAAATACGAACCGATTAATGATGGAATAGATGATTAAAATGAAATCAAATCCTGTAACCTTAATAGAAGCTTACCCTCCAACTAGCTATGCTGATCAGGACGAAATTTTATATAACTCCGGGGGAAATAATGATAAAATACCAACGCGTGAATTAACTATGTGTTAACTGGTGATTTCAATACCAAAATCGGGAATATTGCACGCGATGATGATTTACGCAATGTTATTAAAAAATTTGGTCCCTGAGATAGAAAATGAAGACAAACTGATACAGTTCTGTGCAGGTAACAGTTTATTTATAGCTAATTCCGGGTATTGTTGTTATCGTAGACGGCGAAAACATCGGAATCAGGTTGATTATATTTTAATTAAGACATGATGGAGAACGTCAATTAAATATGTTAAAACATCCGTCTAAACGACCCCTTGATTATTGATAGAATTTAACATTTCAAGTGGACTTACACCACTCATCATCAGAAACGAACTCTCATCCCAGGATAGAATGTGACAGTGATCAGCAATTCCTTAACAGAATTAAAAAATTTGAAAAATGTGCAACGGACGAGGAATAAAATATTAATTAATGATTTAAGATATACATCGATAAACGAGCTTTTGCACTTCTATAAACACATATAAAAGTGCATAGTACATGGTAGAGTACAAAATTGGTTTTGAACGAATTAACAATAAAACCAAGACACGAGAAAATAAAATGAAATCATGGATATTCAAGAGACATGAAAAATGATAAATCTAAGGAAATTAAAAATAATGATATGAACAATGAAGAAGAATAAATAAATAAGATAATTGGACGACGATGCAGAACTGATAATGATGATACGTATGTAAAAATATTTAAATAAGTGAAAATGAAACTTCATGAAAATAAAGAAAATAACAAGATTTTAAGTCACAATGTTCAGTAATAGGAACTGTACTGCAGAAAACTCGTGAAGATAAAAATAAACCGATAAACGAAGAAATATCACTAAGTACAGTAAATAAAGCACAGAGCTGAAGTGGAGACAATAGTCTGAAAGCTAAATCAAAGCTGCGGGAGAGGATAATGCTGTCGTAGAAATGTTTACAGAACTTGGATATGTAGCAATTGATCTTCTACATAAAATATGTCAAAAATCTAGGATACTAAAAGATTGTACTATATCAATCTACGTACGTATACCGAAAAAAAAGTAGCACACGACATTTGTAACAACTATAAAACAATAACTTTGGCATCTCATACGATTAAAGTATACTACAAAAAGAATTAAAACATACCCGCTTCCGCAAATTTCACAAGAATAAACGGGATTTATGTCAGTGAGCAAATCTTAAATATTTTATAACTGAAAAGTACATACAACTTAATGTAAAAATTATATTTTGCTTTACCTATACTATAAAAAAAAACAAAAAAACGTTTGATCGTATTAAATGGCAAAAAGTGGACGATACTTACGCGGAAATGGGGACGCCGCAACATCTGGTAGATTTCATTAAATCTTTATATAATGACAGCACAGGGAAAGTCAGAATAATAAGCCAACGGAAATTTTCAAAATAGAAAAAGGCGTGCGTCAAGTCCCATACCCTTATGTATGCAGCGAGTGGATAATTAGTAAAGCCTTTGAAGGATGGGGTGGTTGTGCGGAGATTGAAGGAAAACGAATAACTTATAACTTAAGATACACTGATGATTTAATTACCACGTCGAAAGATAAAATGCTGAAGTGTCTTAACAAAATAGAGGTTATAAGTCTAGAAGCCGGAATAAGCAAATAAAAACAAAATTAATGATTATTGATAGAAATGACCATGTACAACATGTCGGAAGATTACAAGTAGTAGATAAATGCATATATCTCGGAACACTTATCACCAATACAGGTGGACGCAAGGAAGAAGACAGCAATGTCAACGCTTAACAAAATCTGGAAGAACTATAACATAAGTATTCGTACAAAAGTCAAATATGTACTCGGAAGAATCAGCAATGCATTACTTCAACCGCAATTGTTTTTTTACCTTTAAAATTAAAGGTCGTTAATTATTTTATATACGATGTGGAGACGTGGTCGATAAAAAATCATACTTATATAAAACCGCTAATGTCGTCGAGGATATAGTTCTGTGAACAGAAAAATAAATAACAAATGTCCGAATAAGAGCACCGGTTAATGGAGAATCGTGGAATAACATTCCAGAAAAAATTACGACCTCCGAAAATTAATTAAAAACTGACATTTTGAATAAACGCGTATATTGAATTCGACCGTGTATAACTAAATTTTGCCGTGTAAAATAGTCAAATTAACTCTTTCAGCGACGATGTTCCCCGTACGATACATAAACTTTTTAATGCAAACAAAACAACAATAAATAAAGGTTGACGTGAAATGTCTAAATTTAGAAAAAAATTTAAACACATTAAAAATTATCTATAAGGGAAGATAAATATATATCGCTTTAATACATTTTGTAACGTACACGGAAAAACCTTAAAAACGGAAGTACAAATTAAACAGATGTATTAACTACATTTTAGTTAGGAGTCTTTAATAAAAATCAAAAAATTTATAATTGTTTCGACAAAAAACGATAATGCGAAACTGAAAGAACTAATTTCGTACGTTTTAAATTACAGTCCTTAATTTAGTTATCGAATCTAATCAGGTGGTGTAAAATTTATGAACGAATTCCGTAAAGTGCTATGTGTACCAGAATGGAAGATGATATATATAGCAAAAACGTCAACAGATCGAAGAACAAATCTAACGATCAGAAGGAGCAGAAGAAATAACGACAAGTTTACATTCCCCAATTGTGAACCCATAAGATTAAAATTAAGGAAAAATTCTATGTTTGAAACGATAAATCGCTATATAGACACCAACTTTACCAATATGTAACGGTCATTATTGAAATAAAATATATACGTTTTAAGCGTTACTACCTCATTACGAGTAATGAAGAGAAAACTTTTTATTTTCATTATTTCTTTATATATATATATATATATATATATATATATATATATAATATGTGTATATATACACACACATGTGTATATATATATATATATATATATATGTATATGTATATGTATATATATATAAAAACTTTTGAGGCAGTGACTCGGATAATTAAACGCGCTATTGGAATATGAAACATCAAACAATGGATTCAACAAAATCAATGACGTAATAAATGCAGCCATGCAGAAAATAGCGTACAACAAAAAAAAAGTTGCGACTTTTACTATATATATATATATATATATATATATATATATATATATATATATATATATAATCCTATCTCGATCCACTGCTAGACGTATAGGTTCTACCCACTCTTCCATTCGTTCTGGTTCTGAGTTTTTTTAATCCCCGCTATCTGAGTTATGTCTGCAAATGTGTATTCTCTTATTGAAGCGACCACCATTCCAATACTCGTTCTGTCCACCTATTATCTTTCCTTCTAGCTATGTGCCCTGCCCAGGTCTACCTCAGTTTGGCCATCTGCTCCACCACGTTACAAAGTCCGATCTTCTTCCGTATCAAAGTATTTCGTTTCCGGTCGGACCGTCTTATATTTAATATTAATCTTCCCCACTCTGTTTGTACCCTTCTCATCTGTCTAATATTTGTTTTAGTGATTATATATATATATATATATATATATATATATATATATATATATATATATATATATAATATACATATAGGGTGGCCTAGTAATAGTGCTGTTGGAAACACTGCTACAACGCAAACCACACGTTTAGCGCATTCGTTTTTGCCCAGTTTCAGTTATCATGGAATCTTATAACGGGAGGGAGCACGCGGTTTTACGTGGAACGTTATTTCCCGCGTGAATAGATCACGACAATGCAAAGAGTGGCTCGAAAAGAACTCAAAGTTACGCGTTTCTTAACCGTCCGCCTCCTCTGGATCACGCACTATATTATATATACGCGCGTATAATAATGATGATGATGAAAAAATCTATAGTTAAAAACACAGGATTATATTTAAACCTGCAATTAAAAATACAGGATTGCATTTAATAGAAATTATTTTCGCGAAAATGAACATCTACACTGTAATGCATAAAGTTGCATATTCAGGTTGAGGCGATGATACTTGTAAATTAAATAAATAAAATAAAAAGGCGAAATTTTACCCTTTCGAGATCTTGTCTTAGCTGTATGAACATCTTCATATTATCCTCGTCGATTTCGTTTTGATTTTTATTGGAGTCGTTATTTTCGAACTTGGCGTTTATCAAAGGTTTATTGAAGCCGGATTTTCTTTTTAATATCCAATAATGGTAAATGTATTCCAACGCACGACGATCCAGATGTCGACTTTTAATTAAATCGCATACGCTAACGTGCTTGTAGAACTCTGCTTCTATTTTATGTAATCTAAAACGTAAACAAGTTTTACGTAAAGCATACGACGTTTGACCGTTTGCAAGTAATTCAACATTAAAATAAATACGAATTTTGAAAATTATAAATAACATCTCTTCCATTAAACCAACTATAAAATCTCAAGAACGAATATGTTTACGTACAAAATAACGGGCATTATTCTTGATGTGGGTTCAACAGATCCGTATATTTATATTTTTTATATATATAGCCATAATATAGACCCTTGCGGCACACCCATTACAGTTTTTTGTTGTTTAGAGTACGTACCTATTTCAAGCAATGCGCATCGATTATGAAAATATCGATTGATAATATTGAGTATGCTGTAATCTAAATATTTTAATAATAAAATAAGCTTATTTAAATCTAAGCTATCGAAAGCGTTTGTAATGTCAAGTGTGGATACTCAAGAAGGTCGATATTAAAAAACTGGAAGCATTTGAAATGTGGTGCTGGAGACGCATGATGAAGATCAAATGGACCGAAAAAATATCAAACAAGAAAGTTATGGAAAAAGTGAAAGAAAATAATTTTATAACCACCTCTGCGCAAGAAGAAGTAGATGGATAGGTCATGTGATAAGACATGGTGGATTGGCTCTACGAATATTGGAAGGCATGATAGAAGGTAGAAGAAGAAGAGGCCGGCCAAGGAAGTGCTACATCAGACAAATAATGGATAGCGTAGGAATGGGCACCTATCGCGATTTGAAAATTACGGCGGAAGACAGAGGCGAATGGAAAATGAGCCTGCAGCGCTACCAGTCAAAAGACTGATGCGACTAATGATGATGAATATCGCATTATTGACGGCCGATCGATTTTTTGTCACATGACAACGTTTCACTTCGTCGGCCAATAAACATTATCTTATGGAAACGTTATCATTCTATATTTATTTATTTCCAGAATATCATTACGACGTACGCAACAGCAAAACGTCAATTACAGTGTATGCACTTACAGGATAATTATAAAATAAAAGTATGAACAAAAATAAAATTAGATCATATTCAGACAACACGAAAATCATATTAAAAAATAGAAAAATAAAATACTAATACCAACGACAAAAGAATAATATTTCTAATGAAATACACAGAAATATATATACATATATCAATCACACACCCGTATTCCAATCTAAACAAACTCTTCCTCGAAATAAGTACATTAAAGTATACTAATTCGCAAATGCAACGAATCATACGGACATATATTTTCTGGCTACTAGTAAGTTATTACTCGAGTCAAATTACATTATACGAATTCATAATTGCGATAAAAAGGACTTTTTATAACCGAAATGTGTTTTATCGCATGAAACAACATTAATGAAAAGTAAGAACTGAAATAAAAAATAATAATATTAAAAATCGAAGAACTTATTATATATAAATTTAAAGTTTAGATTGTGGAATGTAGTGATTTTGTATTACTTTAATTACAAAAATCGGTTAAAATCACTAAAACTTTATTTTCTTGAAATTCACAAAGCTTTTCGGCAACTACGCCATTATCAAGCGATATTTTTGAAGATAAATTTAGTATAAAAAATAATATAGAATTAATAAATTGTCTAAAAAAAATAATGATATACTAATATCGTTAGATGGGTAGTTAACATGTATAACAACACTCCTACTGACAAAGTAATCGAATGTATTAAGAATAATAATTCAAATAATAATATTCATAAAGATCATTATATAAGAATATTGGAGACAGTATTAAATCAAAATTATTTTCAGTTTCAAAATAAATATTATAAACAAAATAGTGGTTTAATTATAGAATCTTCATTGTCACCCATTCTAGCTGATATTTATATGAACAAATTAGAGGATAACATTAAAAATAATAATATATTTAAAAATAATGTTAAATTATGGAAAAGGTATGTTGCTGATATTTTAATAATATGGAATAATAATAATGAGAATGATAATATGATGAGTAGTTTTGTATCTGATCTAAATAATTATAATAAAAACATTCAATTTACATTAGAAATAGGAGGTAAAATAATAAATTTTCCAGATTTAAAAATTAACATTATTAACCAAAAAATTGATATAGATATATACAGAAAGCCTACACAAACAGATACATTAATAGCAAAAGATTCATTTCACCCAAAAATGCATAAATTAGCAAGTTTAAGAAGTCTTATCGATAGAGTAAAATCAATTTTAACGGACAGTGATAAATTGAATAAAGAAAAAAAACATTATAAAACCAAATAGCAATAAGAAACAAATATAACCCTATCATATAGTTGATCGAATATGGAATAAAACTAAAGTGAATATAAATACAGAAAAAGTTAAAAAGAATTATTTATGTTCAATAAATTATGTAGGAAGTCATACGTATAAAATAATTAAAATATTTAACAAATATAACATTGATTTAGTAATAAGAAATAATAATACATTATTAAAATCAATCAGTAATAACAAAATGAAGATAGAAATATATTTAAAAATTCAGGAGTCTATAAATTAAATTGTAATCAATGTGAAAAAGAATACACAGGAGAAACAGGCACACAATTCATAACAAGATTTAAAGAACATTTAAACTCATATGCAAATAACGATGAAAAATCATTATTTGGAAAACATTGTATAGAATTAAAACATAAAATAAATAATATTAATCAATAACATTTTACATACAGAAAAACATTTTAAAAAAGAGAAAACTACTCGAAAAAATGTAAATAATAAAAGAAAGGGATAAAAATAATTTATTAAATTCAATGGTAAATTTTGAGGAAAAATTAATTTTAAAAAGTATATTGTAAAAAATTGTATTATTTTTGGCTATTGATTTTTGATTATTATAAAATATATTTTTTCAATGTTCAAACATATTTTGAAAAAAATAATTACTTTCTGGCTACTGTTCTGTAAATTTTATATTACTGATATTTGATTGTGTTGTTTACCACAGTCACGGTCAGATTGTTTTAAGTATTTATTCTTTATTTTATATGTAGAAATTTGTGAACTTATATTTAAATTTATATTTTGCGTTTTTATTTTTAAATCTTTATTTTTATCTAAATTTAAATATCGCTTGATAATGGCGTAGTTGCCGAAAAGATTTGTGAATTTCAAAAAAATAAAGTTTTAGTGATTTTAACTGATTTTTGTAATTAAAATGTATAAATTTACCGTCAAAATGAATATCTAGCCGTGGATAAATGTTTAATATGTTATTATATAGACGCAAGGTGGACAAAAGTGCCGAATTATAACCTAGATTCGCACGAGCACGTAGTTAGTAGAAAACACTATGTGACTTACTACTACTAATAGTGGGCAGACACCGTAAATAGGATTTTAGATAATAAATAACAAACATCATACATAAACCTCAGCTTATCTTTCTTTTAACGCACAATAGTTTAATATTTAAGAAATTACATAAAACATTATAACTCAAAAGTGCATATATCATATCGTTAATCTGATTTAGTGATTATGAAATACCCGGCGATGAACATTATTGCGATTCTTAATCACAAGTTGAAATATTGTCGAAATTGAAGAAAAAACTATACCAATAACGCGCGTGTAAAACATTTATTTCCACAGAAACGATTACAATATTTAGAGTACATACAATTCCGAAATTTATACGTTCACGAACTAGACAAATTTTCCACGGAATGACCCTTCTAAAAATTGCCTCGAATATATTTGAAAATATTAATTACTTATAATAAATAACCGAGACACACAAACACAGAAATCCATCATTTATATACATTCATATGTGCACAATTTAATAGATTCACATTTATACGTACATATTCCATTGAAATATACGATATGATAATTAAAATTTTCTTTATCGAGCGTTCGCTGATCGTCAAGTATATCATATTTATTAGATATATATTTAATAATTTATCTTACACGACAATTTTTTCCAATTACCTTGAAAAAGTTCATTCTACTCATGTCTCATTTATGCCGTCTGTTTCGTATAGCCTCCATACGTTTGTTACTTTCATTATCGCCATTTTACCTTTTATAATTTTCTTTTTATAATATACCATTTAAACTTTTTTTTTTTTAAATGAGCTTTTGAGATTCCACCCAGGGCTGTAACGAACGGACGACACGTCTTACTAAATATTTCTATTACAGGCTAATATGTAATCAAACATGAGCACGCTATTATTCTGCGAGCTGTGCAGACATCTGAGACTAGTTGAAAGGTGGATTCCTTTGCTTACAATACGTGACAGAAATTTCGATTGATACATTCTGTAATAACTGCATCTGAAAAGTAGTTGGTTTTCATCGGCGATCTGATCTGCATCGTAAGGATATGGCGAAGGGGCTAATTTGTGAGTAAATATAACTTAAGGAATGTTGTTAACGTTGAACCTTAGGCGACACATAATACGAATAAACGATATTCTGTTGTCTATGTTAGCAGGGAGATTGAAAAACCGAAGAATTAGTGGAATTGAAGGTTGAATATTCCTAAATTGTTTGGCTGAATAACAATATTTCCAAGCGCGGTTCCAAAATTCCTGGTGCGAAAACTTAATCCCCGATAAAATGTCCCTAACCGGTGTATTGAAGTAGAATGACCCATTCCCGTTGGAGCTTCTAGCGAGATTGTCTACGGTATCATTCCAGTGAATACCTGAATGGCTGGGAATTCAGACAAATTTTACACTAACGCGTTTCAGAAACAGATCGTAAATATTTCTTTGGATATAGTAGATTGATGGAAAAGAGCGACTATTAAATGAGGAACTTGAAATAGCTTTGAGAGCACTATCCGCGAAAATTACTACATTTGGACTTATATTTGCAGAATCGTGGGAATAATAAACGCGGAACTAAGTCCATCGGGGGATTTAGAGCCATCAGTATAAATATGTGTATAATCTTGCCAATAGATCTGAAGAATTGTATCAAAATGACTGATTTGTGTGCAGTCATTAAAGGTATCGAAGTCTATAGATATGTGTAAATAGTTAATTTCGAATGGTAACTGAAAATAAATCGGTGGAAAATGGGAAATTGTGCTATCTTTATACTTAAATAAGCGTTTGGCACTTGCACAAAGGAGAGGACGTTTTATGAAAGAAAATCTCAATTTCTGTGAAATGATATGTATGAATCTTGGAAAGCACTAAATTTAAGCATATACTTATCACTTACGAATTGTCGTCGAATGGAAAGTTGAGGGAATTTTATATTTAATTTCTAAAGCGGCCACCGGGGTTGGTCGCATACTCCTCAAAGTGAGACGAAGACAGTTATTTTGTAGAATGTTCAGTTTGTTTAATTATAACACTTACCATAAAGAAAACTGCCATAATCCATAACGTTACGTATGTAGGATTTATATATGATAAGCATAGAAGCGGAATCACCTCCCCATCTTTTGTAGGACAAAACTTTAAAAATATGCAATCGTTTGAATATTTTTTTAAATAAAATTCGAACGTGATCCGACCAAGATAGTTTGCTATCACGTACGAGACCTAGATATCTATAAGAAGCAGCGTAGTTTTGATCAGAGTACTATCTATATGAATACTTAGATGATGCGTTTCCAGTCGTCGATAGGTGAAAATAGAATATACAAATTTATCGGGAGATATGCTCCGATTCGTTTGTGATATGGACGCGTTAATGGCTGAAAATAATTGGTTTATATAATGGACCAATTCGTTAATAGATGAATCCGCCTGTGAACTACCTGTGAACTACTATGTCATCTGCATATGATTTATATTAAGAATGTCAGCGATATAGAGGTTAAATAGGGTTGGGCTTAAAATAGAGCTTTCTGTAAGACCTAAATATGAGTGGCGGACTATATGCAGATTGCTCGGGTCTGGGAATATTAATCTTCTATTGAGAAACAAGGAACAGATATATCGAAAAAGTTTTTCGGGAATATTAGAAAGCGGCGAGTTTCTGAAACAGACATGGAAAGGATGCTGAGTCGAAAGCGGATTTTATATCTAAAAAAAAAACGAGACTAAGAATTGCTTGCGACAAAACGAGAAAGACAATCCAACGAGCTCATGGCTAGTCTGAAACCATACATATTGGATGGTAAAATTCTACTGTTTTCAAGCCACCATTGTAAACGGATGTTAATTATTCTCTCAAATGTCTTCCGTAGACAGGACGCCAATGATATAGGTCGACAAGATGACGCAGATGATGGAGTTTTGGTCCGTTTTTTAACTGAAATTACTTTAAAGTCTTTACAAGATGCTGAGAAAACAGAATATTTAAGGAAATAATTAAAACAATTCGTAAATATTTTTATCTCTGAGATTGGCAGGTGATTCAGTACAGAATATGGAATACCATCCGAGCTGGGCATACTTTTCTTTTAGAAAGAGCACGAATCCTCATCTTCATTAGGTACATAGTTTGGACAGACATTGTCAACAAAAGAGGAAAGCCATTCGGGAATATTTGGTGGAATCGAATTGGCCACTGAACTGTTTAATTTGGCTCCAGATCGTGTTTCTGTTAAATGAAGAGTTAAAATAACGCCATACAGTTTGTTTATATAGTAATAGATATTTTCTCGTTAAAAGCAATGTAATCACTCATAGAATTAGAGCGACGAAATTTACGGAAACTAACATTGCGTTTGTATGCATAAGTGATGCATTCCCTTGTCCACCACGGGGCCAGACGATGTATAACAGGGGATGGAATTTTGGACGTAAAACATATAGATAGGGCGTTATTTATCACTTCAATGAGGTTTTCATATAATAATAACCCATTGTCCTGTGATGTAACAGCGTCCTCACATAAAGTGTCCCACACGTGAGAATTAAACGTGAGTTCACTATTTTCCAGCTGTATGTGTAATTACGCTGCATTGGAGGCAACAAGAGTACAGATGATTCCGAAAAAGTAATGCAAATTGGTAGATGGATACCACCCAACGGAAACTGAAGGACCTCTCAGATTATAGCAGGGTAAATATCTGCAGATAGTAAAGTAATATCTAATGGACTATTGATAATATTTGGTCGGTTAATCATTGTAGGTAACGAGTCGTTAGCAATCACCAAGTTTGAATCATTAACATCTATGAATAGTTTACCAATATGATTTGTGCGAGCACATCCCCATGCAGGATGATGGCCATTAAGATCCCCACAAAGAAAAACACCAGAATTTCTTGATAAATTGTTTAAAAAATTAATTAACAAACGATAATTAAATAATTTATTCGACGGACAATATGACGAGATAAAATAAAGAAGGCGTTTATTAAACTTAACGGATACAGACACCCATGAGCAAAATGAAAACGAGACATCGATAAAATTGAAATTTATGAGGTGTTGATTATGGATAAGATGATTCCCTACAAAAATTCCGGCACCACCATATCCATTTGGTCTATCATCTCTGTAACGTTGAATGTCAAAGTGATTAAACTTCAGAAACGATTCTAAGTTATCCTTATTGGATACTATACTCCGACTATTCTATTGTATAATTTTTAAAAGTACCATTAAGTTAAATTGATGTGATTGCCTTGCCTGGAGCGAACGTGTGTATTCACGCCAGATCTATTCAAAAGAGAACTTAGAATAAAAGCTAATATGTTATTTTCTTTGTTGACCCGATTGACAAAAATATTAGCATGTTTCAGGCTGCTGAAGACTGCTATAATTTTATTAATACCGTTACGTTGGAAATATTCAACGCCGGGATATTTTGCGAATATTTTGCATATGGCCAAAGAACGGTAATTGCCAACATTGCTATTTGCAACCCGAGAAGACGATATAATAGCTATATAAGGGTCCGAATGAACGTTTTTCACATATAGTGAATTCATAATTGAGTTATTACCATTATTGGAGACGTTCATATTATTACTATCATTATCACCGCTATGATTATCGCTATTAACGTTACCATCACTACTAAACTATTACTACCGCTAATACTAATATTACTATTATTACCAATTCGACTACTACTATAGTTATGAGAGGAATTATTATCCAACTTATTATTATTAATAGTATCGCCATCGCTATTGTTATTATTATGATAAAATTTTGCGTTTATATAATGGGAACTGTTGTCCCATTGTTGACGACATTGTTATCTATACTTACGGAAGGAGACGAACCCCCGTCGCTCGAGTCTTTCATCAACTGGCGAGACGAGTAAAGCGAGTACTATATAGAAAACGAAAATGTGAGAATAAGAAAAGGAAATAAAAGAAAGAAAGAAATCCACTAACTTGTTAAGTAAGGACTATTTACGATTAACAAGTAACACAATAAACACGACCGATCGGTAAATACGAATTAGGTTAAAAACGATATCTTGCAAACCAATCTTTTCATTTTTATTTCAACGTAGCTTCATTTTTTTCATTTATTATATTTTCAAGTATAACGTTCGATATTTTTTATGTTATTATAAATTTGTCTGTCTGATTTTCTTGCGACTTGTATTTTTAACGATTTTCTTAAGTTTTAATTAACAATAAAAAACTAAAACTTATTATAAAAAAAAAACAACACAAATATACCTAGCAGCTCTCGCGTGACATTTTTCTTCCGACGTCATATCTTTTCGTTTCTTTTTACCGTCGTCATCACCGCCACCCGAAGGCGAATCACCGGATCCTTTTCTATTATTTACGCTATGCTTCAGACAATACGACTATGGTGGAAAAAATAAATACAAAAAAAAAAACAATTAAATAAAGAAAACTAGTATAAAATTTTTCATCGTATAAAATTACACGTATTTTCCCATATTTATAAAAATATTTAATAAGGTCCGAGCGTTATAGAAAAAATTATAAACCCCAAAAAAAAAAATACCAAATTCACCACCGATCGACATTTATATTTATTTATTTATTAGCCATGTTAATTTATAATGATACCAACAATTAAAACAATTTACTCTACATATGCATATAATACGTTATACACGTAAACACATATTTGCATAAATACACATACATATACATACACTTATAATCTAGCCCCGACAACAGGCAAATGCCTCCATCAAACAGGTCCATTCAAGCCGGGCCCAAGCTACTCTATGATACTGTTTATTTCCCAGCATTTTAGGTCGTCCTCCCATCTTAATTTCTGCCTACCTCGTTTCCTCTTACTGTAACTACACCATTCCGTTACTGTTTTAGTCCATTTTCCACTGTTTGCTCTCGCTATATGGCCAGCCCAATTCCATTTTAATCTGTTTATTACTCTGTTAAAATTATAACTAAATTCCAGTCTATTTCTAATGATTTTTAAATTTACTCTATCTCTTAACTTTATGTACCTAACAACGATCTCTTCAATGCGTTCTGAGTTTTCTCTATTTAGAATTTTTTGTGTTAGCTGATAAAGTCCATGTCTGACAACCATATATAAGAGTGGGCAAGACACAGGTGTTCATTATCTCACTTTTAACTCTGTTACTGTACTGTCCCTTAAAGATGTGCTTCAAAGACCAGTATTTCTTCCAAGTAAGAGCAATTCTGCGCTCTACCTCTTTCGTTGTACTGTTGTTTGACGATATTTGCTGACCTAAATATATAATATTTTCTAGTTTTTGTATTTTCTTATAATTTAGCTCCAATACTTCAGTTTCAGATACAAGGGTTAACATTTTCATTTTATCCAGATTTATACTTAGTCCTGCTTCTTTCCACACCGCGTTCAATTAATTTAACATAATCTGTAAATCATCTATGTTTTCTGATATCAATGTAATGTCGTCTGTATACCATTCATTTTCATGCCTTTATTTCCCCACTTTAATCTTCTGAACACTTCCTCTAACGCTGCGTTAAACAAAATCGGTGAAAGTGAATCTTCCTATTTGACTCCTCTCTCTATCTCAAAATATCTACCAGCTTTATCCGTTATTATTCTTGCTCTCAGTCCCGTGTACATATCTCTTATTATTGTTCTATAGTTTTCTGACATTTATATAACATAAATTATTATTTTAAACGAAATGTGTAAAAAACCCAATGAGAAGTAAATCGCTTATCAAAGCAACTAAGCGCTAGGCAATAGCTGCAATGTTAATCGCAATATAATTTTTCTAATAATAACTACGCGGTATTTGCGAATAATATAAATTAAAAAATTAATTTAATATTCAATATTTTAAAAGATACCGAAGGTACGCGGAATTTTTTTCTATTATACGCGAATTTGTTTAAAGAGACCACTAAAAAGAAACAAAGAAAATGACAATAAACAATAACGGAAACGAGACATATAAAGAAGTCAGAGGCTTCTTCTCAAAAGCGACTTACGAAGATGAAATTTGCATCGCTTGTTGTAGCGGATCTGAGCAGAATAAATAAGTTTGAAATGCGGGGCCATAAGGAAGAGTACCCTGATAATATCCTGGACTGATTGTGTAACAAATTTACACACGTCAAATCATTATGAAGACGCGTCTATTAGAGAAAATAGGAGAACAATCTTTTTTGACATATAGTTCGAGATGTAAACTCGCCAGAACGTCAAATAATACTGGAAAAAGTCGCGAAAAGTCAGACCGCTGACACAATGGGTCGACAGTTAAGTAACTGAAGTGAGCGTGCATAGACGGCATCGATGTCCCAAAATAGAGTGGCTTGGAGGACTGTAGTTAAAATTTCGAAATATCACCACGCCCTCTAAGGGGTAAGAAAGAAATAAATATAGCATTTTTAAACAAATGACAGTTCTCAAGCATGACATACTCGTCGCATTCTAGGCAAATACTAAGAAATATATTTAAAAAAAAAAAACTTAAAATCGTTAAAAATATTTATTATTAAAAAGGGCGTAAATCTTATTTCGTAGCAGCCTTTTATGAGCTGGGGTAAATAATAAAATGATCGCCAACGATATACTAGCAATAAAATATAGTGTCGGTATATTTGCAAGACAACTGGCCGTACTTTTTCAAGATTGTGTACATAAATTGTTAACGCAGCCTGAACGAATTATCGTTAGTTTTAAGAGACAATATAAATAAATATTTTCAACGATTTTATCTGATATAATTTACATTTTTTTTTTAACCCTCCGGTGGTCGCTGTAGCGGTGTAAACACACTGCACTTTTTAGGTTTATTGATATTTCGCTATGTACAGTCGATCAATCTACATGACCGTCTAGGTATTCCTAGACCGATACTTTGTCTAGTAGATGGCGTTGACACGATGCTGATAAGTTGTGTTTTGTTTGAGTTAGTTGTGTAACGTATTGTTAATATTGGATAAAGCGGTATAAACACCGCATATGCGACCTGAAATGTATGTAACTTTTTTCTTATCTACCAATATTTTTTTCCATTTATTATTTTGCTTGGCTTGGTGTGGTAAATCGTTGATGTTTAGAATTAATTTTTATTGGGTTTCATTCAACTATCAAAAAAAAAAAAAAAAATGACGATATAGTACTACTCATAGACCAATATTTCCTTGATAAACGTGCAGTGGTGCGCGTAAGTTGTTCTCATTCGTTTTCCGAAAGTCGGTTACTGCTGTTGGAACAGTGTAAATCTCGAATGTGTAACCTCAAATATGTTAATACTTTTTTATTATTAGCTATGTTTCTTGTTTTCTTGTTCATCTATTATTTTGCTTTTTTGCAAATGGAGTAATTTTCACTGGATACTTCCTGCAGGGCTTCGAAAAGAAAATATTTAAGTCCTGAAGACATAAACACAATTCTTCAGGAATTGTCAGATGAAGAAGACGATTTTGACGATCCTAACGATCCAGATTTCGCTAGTGAGGAAGACATACAAACCGACCCACATAGTAGCGACTCTGAGGAATCTTTGATTAGCAACCAGCTTGATTTATGCTTTTAAACTTGTATCAAGAAAGTATAAGTAATAATATAAACATAATACTAGCACAAAAAATGAGATTTACTTTATGCAATGATATTAGACAAATCAGGGTGTACTAATAATCGTGTAAACATCGATAAATATAGAGTTAGATAGAGTATACTAATAGCGGTGTAAACACCGCTGATGCGATGGTCGGTGTGAGTCTTAAAAGCGCAACCACCGGAGGATTAATTCAAAAATTACAACGTCCATGTAGGTGTAAACGAGTGTACACACTCATTGTACACTAAACCCCCACTGAAATATTGTAATTTGTCTGGTCTTCCGAGAAATTCTATTTAGCCCATAGATAATGACCAAAATGAATTGATTTAAATTCGGGGTAAATTAAATATCTACAGAATTAACTGCTAAATATGTTTAAGCATTATGCACGCGTTTAAGCAACTACAGCGTACTCGTAGCTTAACTGTATTATCTTCGTCGTCTCGAGGTTCATCATCTACCAGCGGCCGCATGTGTAATCCGTGTTTAAACGCGCAGGTTACGTGATAGGCTGTTTTGCAACTTTTTACGGAACACTGTATACAAGCTCCAACTCGTTCTCGGCAAAGAACACATACCAGTGACCAACGGCTTTGCTGAAAATTTAAAATATATATATATATATATATATATATATATAAACACATAACAAAAAAAAACCTACTCGTATATACTATTCTACAGAGAATATCAGGAGACTATAGAAACCGAGAAAGGCGTCCTTCAATAAAAACTGAACTCATACTGTTTATAACTACGAGAAACAACACAACTTGTCAAGAAGAGTGAAGAATAGTGGTCTATAAGATTTCATGTTGACGTCATATGATGTCACTAAATACCTTCGCGGTATAAAAAACATAAATAATATATATTATATAATTTTGAATGTGTTACTAATTTCTCACAAAAATTATACCACACACTATAACTACCAACAATTATATTTAATCCTTAAAGAAAAAAAAAACCTTTACACTGACACAAATTAAGGAGTAGTAAAAATTAAATACATATAATTTGGTGAGTAACTTGACAATATATATATCACATCACTATAAACAGTAATTTATGAAACATTATATATACATACAGGATAAACAGACATAAGGATACAGATGGGCGGAGGAGCTGCCTACTAAAATTGTTCATAAATCCTACGATCGTCTCTTCCTCGTAGGATTTAGGTGGCCGTAAAAATCTTACATCGTTACCTCCTCAATAAGATACCACTACCTTGTAATTAGGATATTTATCGAAAGGCTAAGGAAGTAAACCCTGACAGAAAATCCACTGGAAGACAATGGAAAACCACAAGTGTATTCTTTTTTCCGCGAACAATTATGGACCAAAAAAATTATACGGTGATATTGTGCTATGCGATCGGACTGGTGAACGGCGTTATTCGGATTCCGGGCCTTGGAGGTGTTAAATCAGTGACCGGCTAACGCAGATGCGGGAAACTAGGCATCTCGCGAAAAATATAGTACTATAATTAAAATGTTAATAAAATCAAGCTAGAAAATTGGCTATTCTTGAATAGAAAACTTCCGAATTTACAATTATTGTGATATCGGAAACACATTTAGTGGATACTTCATGAGCAGGAACAAATATATATATATATATATATATATATATATATATATATATATATATATATATATAGCGCTCTCCAAGTGAAAGATATCGGAATAAAATTGATTATATTTTAATCAGTACCATCTGTTGGCTGTAGAATTAAAGATTAAATTATGGAAAGATAAAATACAAGAAAATAATTCAAACTAAGAAATGATACTATAAAAATGTGAGCTATACAGGAATCAACACATCTACAGGAAGACGACAATACTACTTTGGAAGGCACAAAATATACACTCGAAAAGGCAAGTGAACTTATAGAAACCCGAACATGATGTTCTGTAGAAGAAAACCATGTATCACAGAAGAACATGGGAGACGATAAACATGCGCAAAAAACAAAAATAAAGAGAATAAACTGTGAAGAAACAACATAAAGATACTGTGCCGTCAACAAACAAGTTAAACGGCAATGTAGAAAGGATAAAAATAAATACATAAATTATATATGTAGAGACACTTAAAACAATAAGAAGAAAAATGAAGTAAAAGACATGTTTCAAAAGATTAGACTGATAACAATTCACGAACTACGAGCGAAAATGGGAAAACATGGTATGGAGAAGATGAAATAAAATTTGCGAAAAGCTTATGAAAGAACACGATAAGGATAAAGAAACGAGTAAAGTCTATACTGTAACAACTGAAATAGAACCAGCAATACTTAAGGATGAAGTGTGCACAGCCCTGCAAAACTTAAAACCATTTAAAGCTGGAGAGGATAAAATCTGTTTAAATACCATGATCGAAATAGTTTATAGAATATGCCAGAAAATTATGGCCAAATGATTGGACAATGGTTCTACAAAAAAAGGATCACCATATGCCAAAATTACATAACGATCGCTAATGTCACATACTAGTAAAGTAATGTTGTACAACATTATCCTGAGGGGATAAAACTATATATATGACTACAAATATATTTTTATGCCAGGAAGAGACACAAGAGAACAGATTCTTAACATACAGCAAATAATAGAAAAATACCGGCAATTTAATATCAGAGCTTAAATTCATAAACTACAATACTGGCGCCCCACAGCATCTAATGGAACCAATTAGATCCTTATACACTGTGTGAAAAATGTTTACCTAAAAAAAGAGAAAGACAACGATATATAATGAGACCCATTTGTGCGATTGGATTATTAAAAAAACAATGGCTGGATGGGAACATGGAATGAAAATACGCGAAAAACTTATAAATAATTTACGATATGCTGACGACATTGCCATATTTGCCCCATCGAACGAAAATGTGAAAGCTTTGCTCCAGAAAGTGGAAACTGTAAACAAAACAGTAGGTCTAGTAATAAACAGAATTAAAACCAAGGCGATGATCGTCGACAGAAATAAATCTAATAACTTATATGTAGACAACCTATTAGTTGAAAAGTTCGTACATCTGGGATCGATAATTACAAGAGACGGAGGATCGACAGAGTAAATTAAAAGACAAATAGAGGTCGTTAAGCTCCCACTAGATCAACTTACCAAAATCTGGAAGAATCATATTACGATGGATACCAAAACACGTGTTATGAAAACACTGGTTTTTTGTCTTTCTGTGCGGATTGAAATGCTGGACGTTAAAAGCAACATACATCCAACGAATTCAGAGTTCTATGAACCAAAAAAAAAAAAAAAAGTCTCAATTCTGAATGAAATCCGTCTGGAAAGTACGCAATATAGTGATGATACGAATAGCTACATGCTTTGGCAATATTATACGGCAAGATAGCTATGAAAAATTAATCCTGGTACGCACAAAACTTAGGCAAATTCTTAAAGATGTTAAAACACCCCTAAATCTAAGAAACAATGTTTGATCAGTTTCTGGCAGTCTTAACAACAACAACAACAACAACAAAGTATATTTGCCTAAGTAATAAACATAAAAGGAAATATAACATGGGTTACAAAGATTGTGTACCGAGAACACCTTACCACAATAACACAGTAAGAATATAAATAATAAAGCAAAACAAAACGTTAAATGCTGCAGGAAAAAAGCAAATAAAAACCTGCGGCTAGAAAATAAAGCCGTTTTTTAATTACAAGTAATACATGATAGTATAGAAACTTAAATCTAATCTACAAAAATATATTGTATAGGTTGTAAGTTCTTAAATGAATACTATGTATATACACACATATATGCACATATACACATACACATATAAAAAGTGGATGACACGGGTGTCGAAGGTGTTTACTAAGTAAAGGGGTTAAATTATAATTTAAAAAAATTAAAATTAATTACTACATAATGTTATGTTTAAGTCGCCTGTGTTTATATTTGGAATACATGAAACGAAGTTGCTTAGAATCGTAATTGGCAATCGAGGAGACGAGTACATTGTTTTGGTATGAGCATTTAATAAAAAAGTCAGTCGACAGCTTTAGAACAAAATCTCTAATATAGGGCAGGTCAGTAACTTCGTGCATACTGTCGATTCTGGCATAGCGAGGTGCATTGAGAATACATCCGAGGCATCTGTTTTGAATGACTTGCAACATGTTATAGGAGGTTTTTGATATAGAGCTCCAGGAAGGACAAGCGTAGCAAAGTATTGGGCGGATTAGTGCTTTGTAGAGGATTATCTTGTTGTTAATGTTGAGGAAGGACTTGTGATTAAGAATTGGGTACAAGGAACAGAAGGCATTGTTTGTCTTGATTGCGATATTATTTATGTGTTTAGTCTATTGTCGGGGATTACACCAAGATAACGAACCTTATCGCTCCACTCTAAAGTGTTTCCCTGTACTATCAGATTGTCAGGTAGAGCAGGTCTCCTGCGGGAGAAGAAAATAGCTTCAGTTTTGTTCGGGTTAATGCTAATTTGCCATTTATTGTAATATTTAAGTACCCGCGATATCTCATACTGAAGTCTATTACGAATTGTGCTAGGTCTATAGGAGCTGTAGAATATCGCAGCGTCGTCAGCAAATAGTCCCACTTGCGTGTTGGGTGGGTTTGGAAAATCATAAAGATACAGGGAAAACAAAAGTGGTCCGATAATACTGTCTTGCGGGACACCCGCAGAGCAAGATTTGTGAGACGAGGCAGCGTTACCTATAGATACATAAAAAGATCTATTGCCTAAGTAACTATTGATTAAGTGAATTAAGCATGTTGGAAAGTTACATTTTATCATTTTATAAAGAATACCCGCGTGCCAAGTTGTATCGAATGCTTTAGCAACGTCAAATAGTATCATGCCGGTATGCTTGTTTAAGTTGAAGTTATGGGTAATGGAGTCGGTTATTCTGCATATTTGTTGGGTTGTAGAGTGGTGAGAGCGAAAGCCAAATTGAAAGTTTGGAAGTATATTATTGTCATAGGATAATAATCTAACATAAATTACCTTTTCAGCAACTTTACTTAGGTTGCTCAGTAGACTAATGGGGTGGATGTTGGAAACCTGTGAAGGATCCTTACCATGCTTTGGTAAGGCGATGATTTTGGCAAGTTTCCAGCTTTGCGGGAAGTATCCCAGTTTAAAGACGCCGTTCATAATGTCTGATAATACAAGAATGGCGGAATGAGGAAGTTTGTTGATTATAAGTAATGATATATTATCAGGGCCTACGGAGTACTTTAATTTCGTTTTTTTGATGATATTGGATATTTCTAGAGGACAAATGACGTCAGCACAAGTTTGGGTAGTGTTAGTTATATGTAGATACGTCTTAGTACTGCGTAGATACCTCTGAACCTCTGACTGGACTTTTTTGCGCTGAAAGTTAGAGGCTAATTGTAAGTTCTGTCCGTGAATTTTGAAGTAGTGAGTAGCCAGGACCTCTGCTTTTTCTATGTCAGTGTAAACATAGTCACTTGAGGATGGTTTGCAGAGGGGCGGAAGAGACTTACTGCGGTGGGTAAGGTTTTTAGTCGCCTTTCGAACACTATTATCCTTGGTGCTCAGCGTTGTGAGGAATTTGTTGTATTTTTCGTTTTTGTGATTTTTGAGGCAGTGACGAAGAGTTTTGGTCAAGAGTCAATAGCTGCTTTAAAAAAGAGGCGACTGGTCGGCCATAATGCTTGGTGCACAATCTCTGATGTAATTTTTGAATCTGATGAGTGCAAGTAGGTGAGACGGTAAATTAGATGTAGGTGAACAAACAATGGTCTTTTTAGGGATATGTCTTTCAATCGATGTCAGAATTAGTTCACGGTCACTTATGGTTTTGTCAATGTCAGTGGGATTGGAAATGTCTGTGTGAACAATGTTGTTGTTAATGTATTCTTTGAATTGAAGCCAGTTTGCATTTTTGTAATCTAAAACTTTTTTTTCTAAGAGGAATTTAGTGGTAAAAATAGTAATGAGTATGGGATTATGATCGGATGAGAGATCGTTAATAGAGATTAGGTCTGATGTGTTTAGGTTTTTTACATAACATAATATGCTAGCCAAACGTAAAACAAAAATGTGAACCAACCATCGAAAAATAGAACGATCTACGTTCTATATTACAAATGGATGAAAAAACATAGCAGAAAAACGACAAAAGCATCGGATGCAATAAATACCATTCAAAATATGAAATGAAAATAATGCGGACACGTAACTAGATGAAAATCGATAGATAAATCATTTACAGAAACCGGGTCCAAATTACATATATGAACAATTTATTAGATTACAAACGTATTTTATGAACGCTGATCAACATACACTACAACCTGTCGAGTATTGGTCCACGAAAATATAGTAACAAAATTGGGTTGAATTGGACACGCCCCGAACGAAAGAACCATCCTGTTATCGAACTATCGATCAATCGAAGAAATGCAAAATAGATGAAATTCAAGAGTTTAAGAAAGATTGACCGGAAGAAATACATTGCGACGTTTGGAAAACGTGTATATATTTTATAGATGCAGTAAGAAATTACGTTTAAAACGTGTGTCTGTACATAAACTCAAATTTATTAAAGTTTAATTTGCCGTAAACGTACATAATTAGTCCTGATGGGAGAATGCAGTTATTAGAAAATTCATTTTGTAAACCAAGTTGTTGCTTAAAAAATTTTAAATCATTTCTTTATTCACATTATCTATAGTTCGTGTTCATCTTTGTTTTTATAATCCATTATAAATAGTTTCGAAAACCAGTTAACCAAAAGTATACTCAACTAAATTAATCCACTTTTATCGTTAAATATATATGAATCATATTAAAATGGAGAATGTATAATCTCCTTCGAAATTATACGACACGTCATTTATGGAAGACGCAACGTGTTAAGATTTTAATTACGAGTTTATTACACGGTAACAAAAAATAAAGAAAACTAACCGGTACATTGGAAATTTTCGTGATCGGTTCCATTTTTTCTACGCAACCTATGCTAACTTCCGGTATCCATAACGCGCAAGAAACATGAGCCCATTTCTGTCCGGTTCGAGTCGATTTCATCGCTCCGTTTTTATTCGGACATAACACGCATTCCGGTCTAAGAGCTAATGTACATGTTCGACACATCCACGAACCTGACGGTATCGACATTATTCCGTAGCATGCTTGATGAACGCATATATTACAACAATCGCAAAATACCATTTCGTTTCCTTCTTCCGAATCCGGCTAGTAAAGAACAAAAATGATTACCACGATAAAATACGTAAATTCGACTATTTCTATGTACGTACACTTAAAAAAAAAAAAAGAAAACTATAACTCGATTATACATATAGACATAATCATAAATACACATGTACATTTTATATATATATATATATATATATATATATATATATATATATATATATATATAAGTAAAAACGAGTAGACAATGATAATTATGGAGCAGACGTCGCTAAACTTTACTGCGGACACGGAAAACAGTGATACTCGGGTATTAAAAATTATATAAAATCGATTTATGAATAAACTGAAATATCGTAATATGTGTACATAACGTATATCGGTCGTTATATAATTTTTATCGCAATATTCCGTTGTAAACTGAATTGAAAAACTGAGATCGATTAATGAATTTAAATTTTCGTAAAATTTATTCAGTAAATTAGTACGATTTAACATTTGTTAACTTACCGAACGGCAAACATCGCATATCACGCTTTCATCGTACTGCAAACCCAGGCCTTCTTCTTTTTTGATGACTTGCTGGACTCGTCGCCAACACGCAACTTCCAACTCCTCAATAGCCCGTTCGAACTGATCATTAGTAATCGGTTGATATCCTTTTAATAAGCACATTGACACAGAATGAAATAAAATTTCTCTAATTTAATATATTGAACTATACGATTATTAGGAACACGTTTGAAATTTGCTTACACGTTGAAAAAGTAAAATCTCAAATTATTTAAATTCGTTCAGTCTGAAATCATTTCTCTGTAAGAGACCTATTTTATACCGAATATAAATGAAATTTATTTCGTAAGATCAGAAATGTTTCTTCAGTCCCAACAACTAAAAATATATTCCCATTATTTAACTCACATTCACATCCACTAGTAGTTACCGTCGCTTTCAAAATCGAGCTGTCTTTTAATAATGCCATTTTTTTTTTACCACATATGTACGTAGAACAAGAATACCGCACCTTAAAATAAATAATAAAATCAATATACGTTTAAAGCCAAAATATAATTAAATACGTACCGGTGCAAAACCTTTCTTCATTCACAATTTTAAGCCAAGAAATATCGAGATCATCTAAATCGTAAGAACATATTCTATCCGCTAAGAGTGTAACAGGTGACAAATAATGGTCGTCAAATTTAAAGTGTTCATCTTTGGTTATACGAATATACTTGTTCTTAGGTCTGTAAATTACAAAAAATTAACCATAATTATGAAAGTAGTAATAATATATTACATCGTGTTATTCTATTAGATGTACGATTTGTATGGGAAAAAATACCGATATAAATAAACAATATTCTTTTGTTTTGTTTCGAATTTGGCCATCACGGGACCACGTAAAATAATTTATACACGATTCAGTCTTCCTCCCCAGCCAATACTATTTGTTCATCCTCTGCCTCTTTCCTTTCATCCGCCCATAAGTTTTCTTCTGATTTTCTTTAGAAAACATCCGAAATTTTCTATTCGTTTATTTTTTTAATTTCTTCTTCTTCTATCTTAATTTTAGTTAAGTCTTTCTTTGATTTTTGTAAAAAAAAATAAAAAATAGAACATCTTTTTTTGGTCTTCTTGGCTCCATATTTTTAAGACGGTCATAACATTTTTTCTCGACCATTTCGTATACCTCCTTATTTGTTCTTAATTTCGACATACTGTTTTCGTATTTTTGTCCTTCGAGGAATTTTCTTTCTTTCTTTTTCATCTCATTGGCACTGTGTTCATTTATATTCATTGCGAGATATTCCGATGCATAAAGACATTCTCCAGTTTCTTTTAGTGTATCGTATCTAGACGCCGATTTATTATATTGATATTTACAACGACATTGTAATTATATTCAACAATCTGTTGATATTACCAATAAATATAATCTTTCGTAGTAGTATTTCCGAATTATTAGTCATTACTATTTTACTGTATATTACAATGCTTCAATAAAATTTCGACTTGTTGCTCGTCGCCTTATTAAATAAAATCTTACATAATTGAAAATCTGAGAATTAGTATGTCTATAAATATCTAATAGTACTATCTTAATTTTTAAGTAACAATCAATAGACGAATTCCACGGTATTTAGGCTAATTTTAACCTGATCGTTTATTATATGAGTAAAAACAAGTAGGGTTTTAAAATAATAATAATTTTTAGCTATACAAAAAAAAAAAATATTCTAAAACGTCAAATGTAAATATGTATTTGAAAAAATGATTCCAGGCGTTAAAGTACTAAAAAGAAATATAATATTACATTCGATATTTACCAAGTGAAAACAGATACGAAATACTTTGGCTTCTTTGATAATAACGAATGTCAGTCGTAACTATCCTCCGAATCGAGTTAAAAACATCAACAACCAGACATTGTAAAAGTTCGTCAATAAGAACTGTTAGTAAATTTACGATCATTGTCGGCTTTAACCAGCCAAATAAATCGAATTAGAATAAAATTAAGATTCATCGGCTCAATTAATTATAGAGATCAACTGCCCAATTCGGAAAAGTCGTTAGGAAAATTAAGATGTAATATTCTTTTTTTTTTCCCCAAATGAGGGTAAATTTCTATTTACGTTTCGTGAGAATAATATTGAGATAAATTAAATACAACAAACTCTCATTAAAACGATTATTAGTTATTTTGTATTCGCGGTTAGCCTTCTTTTAATATACAATAAAAAAATATATGTTATCGACGAATGATGTCGATTACTTTCGATTGAGAATGTCACTGACAGAAAACACGACACAGAGCTGGAATAAAACTACGATTAGTAGTCGGATGATACGTAATCTACTGACAAAATTCGATGAAAATTACTTATCGATATTTTATTGACAGTGTTCGTATTAACTTTCATATCGCTCACGTCGAAGAATAATAATTACGGGAAATATAAAAAAAATGATACGTTTAAATAAAGTGCCGAAGGTATCCGGTATGGGGTAATAAATGTGGAAAGAACAATGATGATTGAAAGGAAATCACGCCCATTTGGCATAAAAATTGATGAAGAAATAGCTGAGTAAATTCACAGGTTTAAATATCTCGGCCAGATTATAACAGAAGATCTCTATTGTAATATTGAAATTAATTATAGAATTTTACTAGCGAAATGCTCATTTCAAGAAAAACAAGGCAAATTAAGATAATATACCGTACAAGCTCCGAAAAATAATATTGAAGAATGTACGAAACCTGGATATTAAAAAGAGTGAATATGAATAAGTTACAAACGTTCGAGATGTGGGCTCGCAGGAAAATGGAACGGATAAGCTGGGTAGAAAAAATTCAAAACGAACGGGTACCGCGATAAATTGGAGAGGAAACGTTGTTATTAAATTGGATAAGGAAAACATGATTAATTTGGACAGGTCACTTCAGCGTGGGATATTACGTCAAAATAAAATAACCAGTGGAAGACCATTTATAACAACCATGTTAAAAGACACCGGGTTAAAGAACTATACTCAATTAAATAAGCTGTGGAAGACCGGGAAAGATGGAATATCACGACAATGGACTAGTCTTAGTACTGTACTAATGATGATGACAAAAAAGCAAGCGTTTAATCATTGAAAATAAATTAGTAAGTAACAACAGAATCAGTATAGGTAGAATAATGATAAAAAATTCTTTAAATTTGATGATGTCATAATGGTAGTAAGTGAAAAACACGTCGAATACATTAAATAAACCGAGATCGATCAACTTAATTAATAATAAACACCACACGCGCGAATAACATAAAAGGCGAATTTTTCAAAGAAAAAAAAACCGTAAACAATAATCTAATAATCTACTTACAATTTAAATTGCGGGTAGGACTCGTCATAGTTAGTATCTACAACAGTCACAATGGGGCTTGGTAATGAATCCGGATTTACAGGAACTTGTACCCCGCGTTCCCACTCCTGTTTCCATTGATCTGATATAATGAAATAATCGTCAGGTGTAAGAGGTTCCGAATCAGGTAATTTCATCGCACTGATCAGATCTTTCCGGAACAACTAAAATTATTATCGTGCACATTTTAAAACATCGAAACGTAATCGTAAAAATTATAACTAATACATTTATTTCAAAATTTTTAATATATATATATATATATATATATATATACATATATGTCACGGTGACATAATTAACGCTAGCGATCAAGGGTTCGATCCAAGCTGGCGACATAAAATTTTTCGTGATCATTTTAGTTATCACGGAGAAGACAATGTTACCCCATTCCGTATAACACCATATGCGCTACATCCCTGCATATAGTCAATGCATTGAATGCTAGTTCAATTTGTACAAAAAAAAAATAACGTACAATGGGCTAGTCACGATGCTCCGTAACGAATAATACGATAATGATGCAAAAACACATGAAGATTTTAAGATCATTTGAAATATGTATTTTAAAACAAAAACATCGTCTGTGATATGTAATATACTTCTGAATTAACCAAAACTATCATTTTAGAAAGAGAAAAAGATACAAATTATAAAAAGTAGTTGAATTTATCAAAATTTCTATTTACATTTACCGTTTATAGAAAACTTAAAAACTTTTCAAAGTAAAAAAACAATATTACTGGACGGGATAAAAAGTGTATTTCGACGATAAATTTCTAGTTATCAACAGCAGTTTCGAAAACAAAGAGCATTTGACAAAGTATTGCACAAGGGTTTATTGTATAAACTAAAACTGAACCTACCGCATCAATACTATATGCTATTACAATCGTATTAAACTAACAGGTATTTTCAAGTTAATATAAACGGTTTAATGTATGCATAGAGAACCAATCAAAAGAAGTAAAACTAAATGTGATACAAATCCATTGCATACGTTTCGCGGATGATATTGCTCTATTAGCAGAATCAGAGAAGAATATGAATAATATGCTTACAGTTTTATCAGAATAATTAAAGAAATGGAAAATAAATATTAATAAAAATAAAACAAAGGTAATGAATATCAGTAGACACACTAAATAAAAAGATAAACATAAAAATAGATAATACTCAATTGAAACAAGTCACAGAAACGCGTTACCTACGAAGTGTGATAATAGAAGATAATAGAGCATTTAATATATTAAAAAAAAAAAAAAAAAAAAAATATTAGCAAATAAGAACATTAGTATAGACGTCCGGAAAAAATTTGTAAGAACCTTACGTTTGGAGTGTGCTTTGTTACGGTTGTGAAAATTGGTGCTTCGCAGAAAATAAATAAACTGAATTCAATGGATATGTGGGTTTGCTTAGAATAACGAAAACGTCTTGGACAGAAACGAAAACAAACAATGAAATCCTAAAAGGAATACATGAAATAAGTTTAATAAATCATATAGAAAAGCGGAAAATAAAAATGTTAGGTCGTGTAATAAGGCATAGTATAAAACGTATAATGGAGGATAAAGGCAAAAGGTCAAGAGGAAGATCAAGAACATCTATAATGAAGAGTTATGATCGCTTGAAAATAAATAAATATCAAGAACTTCGGACACTGGCTATCAACAGGATACAATGGCTGCAGCGAAGTAAATAAACGATGCTTTTTCGCAAATATACTTCATACACTCAGGTGCACAGCATACTCGGTCCGGTATTGTATCAGATGTACACATCCGATTGTCCGAACAACAGATGCACTACTACAGCCATGTCTGCAGATGACACAGTAATATTAACGAATAATTTAAACTTTACTGTCGCTACTCAACATCACCGGAACCACCTTCAACAGTTGGAGAATTGGTTTAAATTATGGAAAATTGCAGTAAACTAATTCCTGCTATTTACATTAAACAAAAAAATCGTAAGTGAACCGATCTAGTTAAATGGAAGGACGATCCCACTGCAAATATACTCACCACTATCCGTAGAAAACAAAGTTTTATTACATAAAGTCGTCCTAACTCCGGTATGGACCTATGGAGTCGAAATCTGGGCCCAACCAGCGACTCACGAATTAAAGCTTTCCAGCGTTTCCAGTTGAATGTCCTATCAAGTATTGTTGAAGCACCGTTATATTGGCAAGATGACCTACACAGAAATGTACATATACAGACTATGAAAGAAACCCTCAGAATCCAGAGTCACAGATATATACAACGACTCAAGAAATCAATCCTCTAGCTGTCGATCTCAATGATACAGTTCTGACGCCTTAAAACACCTACACAAGTAGAACTGCTTAACTGATTTTAATTAAGTCCACCTCCGGTTTTTAGGTTCATCAAATGAACAATAGCCGTGGGCAGCATTGTAATAATACTCGTAAATTTAAATTGAACATGAACGCTAATTATTGTCCACAAGCAACAATGAATAATTGAAATTTATCTGCAGATAAGGGCGCTCACATGTTTCGGTACGCGGCACGGCCCGTTGGCGTGCTACGAGCAACGTTTCTCTCTTCGGGAAACGCCTCGGCAGTGCGTGTGCGGTGCCGGTGCGTGCACGGTCGCCCACCTGTTGAACGTACTAACAGATGTACCTAGAGGAACTTGCCGACGAGCAACTTCGGCCAGGGAAACTGCATTCGGTCGGTATCGTCAAATTATTGGCGTGCCGGCCGAGAGCTGGACAGATTTCTTCCGTCAGAAATCTACCTGGTCTACCGGCCTACAGTTTCTGCGCATTCTATATAGAATAGCGCTCGAAAGTGGAAACGAGGTTTGTGCTGTACAGCCCTTTAGGGCCGTAAACTCGTCACCCGAGATGAACTCGTCTAGTACCTGACAACGCTTGCGCTTCTTGTTGGGGGACAGTGGCTCGGTCTTTCGAACTCTACTATACGATTGTAATCGTTTTTACCGGCCCGGACTTCGGACCCGGGGAACATGCCGGTAGGTGAATAGTTAGACGGTGATGGCTGCCGCGATCCCTCAATCGCGCCACCGAATATATCGGGCTGGAAGCCGTCTTGTCGGTCTTTGGAAGGAACGGGTCGGCGGTATAAACTTAACGGGACTTGTCCCGGCGTTGAGGAACACCGGCTCGGGGAAGGTGGAGGGCCTTCCAGGTAAATATTAAAATTTACTGCAGATAAGTTTAAAAACCAATGACAAGAACGACTCTTACGAAGGTACATAATAATAATAAAGATGATGGTAAAAAAGTGAGAAAATATTTACAAATTAGATAATAGATAAGAACAGTAAATATACGGGTAAATAAACAAACGTATTTGAAACCAATATTTTCAACAATCGTATAACTAAAGTAAAATTTGCACTTCAGAATTAGAAATTTTCAATAATAAGAATTTAACTTCCGCTGCTGACTTTTTGCGTGTGTACCGTATTTCGAGTACACAATACTTTCCTATTTGTATAATAGAGCAATATAACAGGTGTGATTTATTCAAGTATCCAAAATATGCATTTCAAACGATGAAATATACGGTAATAACATAATCGAGCCTTTTAAATAAATAGAGACAAAATTTTTGAAAAATAAAATACCGCGCGAGAAAAGTAATTTTTCGTTAATTCTAATTAAAAACTTTTTTTTTTTAAATGGGGATGCCCTTACAGCTTACCCAACGTGATACTGTAATAATTGCCAACTCATATTTCTATAAACTCGGACAAATTCTCTAGAAATATCTCCGGGAACAGATGTAGATTCTCAATATGAAGAAAGGACAATACGTTATAAGGAGGACCATTACGAGACGTGATTTTCCGATATTTAAAAGAAATAGAAAATGTCGGCGAATGACAGTTTTAATGCAAGAAAATCGAAAGGTTACATCACATTCTTCGTTATTATTACGAACAAATAATTGAATCATTATTTCTAATTTTTCAAACTGATTCCAACGAGAACGCAAATTTAAGTTTTATAGAATAAAAATTAAAAATTGTCAGTAAATAAAAAAAAATTCTAATTAAATAAATGAACAGTGACGTATATGATTAAATCTCTAAATGTAGTTATTAACCAATTACTCCACACTTTACTAAGTTTCGTGTAGATTAATAATCAAACCTCATTAATTAGAATTTTCCTTTTTTAAACATAAATATTCTAATGAAAAAACCCACCTCGGCTGGACCATCTACGACACTGCGATTGTACGCATGCGGTGGTCTTATTTCAGGTCTTTCCATGGTGGTCGTCTCGTCTTCCTCCGATGCCTTCGCAGGGCGCCCTTTCCGCCTCTTCGTAACAGCTAAGCCATGAAATAAGCAAAATTAAAAACATTTTAACGGTTTTAAAATATAACATATTTTTTTTTATTAAATTTATATTTAATTCAAGAATCGCGTTTCTTGCGCTAGTGATTTAGTTTTACTTAAAACGAAAAGAAATTACAAAACTCATATATATGTATTTTTTTCACATACATATTTCTTTTGATGATTCACACACACACACGCGCACACACACACACATATATATATATATATAATATAGATTTTTTCTCACACATACTCATATACATTTATTTTGACAATTTATAAAAAGCAGACAATACAAAATCTTCGTAAGATTTAAATGATGAAATATGTAAAATTAAAAACATTTTAATAATTTTTAAATATTTAACATTTTAATATTTATATTTAATTCAAGGATTGTGATGCTCACCCTACAAGTAGGTCAGTAATTTATATTAACATAAATAGAAAAACACACACGCATATATATATATATATATATATATATAATATTTTTTTCTCACACAGTCTAATATATATTTATTTTGACGATTTGTAAAAAACAAATAATAAGGCCAGTAATTTAGCTTAATTTGAAAAGACAAAAAATTAGAAAAAACACACACATATATATACTCTATAAATATAAAGTTCTCTAACATACTCATACACATTTATTTTTATGGTTTATCAATAACAAATACAAAATTATTAGAAATAAAAAATTGAAATAGAATAATATATTATAATAATGAACATTAATTTATTATATAACCCTTTTAGTCATACACATCATAAAATTTCAACATTAAATTATAAATTTTATAGGGGTGTTTATTATACAATACTGCTTCTTGGTTGAACCGTAGATAATTTTCACGGTATTTATATAAATATTCTTAAAATTGAGATATTTCATATTCCACGTCCCATATAGTGGCCATTGTGAATAAAAGGGATAAATAAAATGTGAGCAAAGAACCTATATCTCCAAATGATTAACAGTTAATTTGGAATCGAAAAAGAATACGATCTGGAAAAAAATTTATATATATATTTTAAAAAATATACAAAAACTAAATTTCTTAATTTTTCATTGCAGACTTCAAAATGTATTTTAATAAACCACTCCTCAAATTTATTTCTAAACAATAACAAATGTCATTAGTGACTTGACGTAAGTTATATTAATTTTAGTCAAATAATATTAATCAGTAAAGTACCATAAAAAAAAAACGTGCACTATATTAAACCGTATAGTACAATAAAACCGGCAACGCGTAAATAATTCATAATTAAATTTAGTAATTTTATTGTTTCCAAAACGTCGTGTCTTGCTAATCACTAACGGTTTAAACATCATCTCTGAAGAATAGATTATGTTTTTTTAATAAATAGTAAAAGCAGAATGTGGCTGTGATCACAGATCGTTAATTCCGAGATTACGTGGTAAACTTAAAAGACCGAAAATTAAACAAAGGCAAATAAACTGAAGAGAAAAGAAAAAGGAAAGAAGTATTTGTATTGTACGGAAACAAATAGACATGAGCTGGAACGATTTAATCTATTCGGCGGATAATCAATGGAAATGTATTAAAAAAATAAAAACGCAGTTAAAAGAGAATACTGGTTATTAAAAAAGGCGATAGAGCTAATTGAAAGGAGCAATAAAAATAAACAAATAAAAATACTGAATAAAGGTTTTTATAAGTTCCATCTGTGATGAAATTCAAACAAATGCGAAAAATAACGAATATGGAGATTTATTCGGAAAAAATTCGGAATGAAAAATTGTCGATAGAAGATGAACACGGTTTTTTAAAAAAAAAATAAAGGAAATGGTTGAAGCATGGCGAAATTATTGTCAACGTTTATATAAAAACGATAGATGCCCAAGTACGAAACGATAAGTTAAGAAAATATTAATTTAAAAAAGAACCTACAATATTAAAACAAAATGTAAAACCAGCCATAAAATAAGACGGTTAGAGTAGATGAAATATATCAGCGTAAATTATTAAACTAACGAAAGAAGGAAATAAACGAAATTCACTCAATATATGTAACAGAATTTAGTAAATATAAAGATGACCGAAAGAAATGGCGCAGAAATATATACGTGTCACTGTACAAAAAATGGTGACGTAAACAGAAATACGAGAACTATTTCCTTAGTGCCACAATGTTGCCTATAATCAATAATCAGTTGTGCGGATATATTAGCAATACGACTGCAGAAGAACAGTCCAAGTACACGAAAGGATGTCGAACACAAGAACAGATCATAAACCTAAATTAGATGATAGAAAAAACATGCGAATATAAAACGCAGTAAGTTTCGCACTTTGTTGACTAGTGCAAAGTTTTCGATAACGTTGAATAAAATAAACTGTGGGAAGATTTGACTCAATTCGACTAGAACATTCGAGATATCATTAAGAAATTTATGTCAAAATAATAGAAACATCGCCAAAGTAGACAACACAAGGTAAATATAATTATTCATTATATTATCAAAAAAATCAGACAAGGCCGCATCTTAACTCCAATATAGAAAATAAAGATTATCATCGCAAATACTTTGAAAATGCGAAGTAGTAGACAGTCTCATGTATCTAAGAACGTTAAGCAGTAATAAAACTCACGACAGAAAGAAAAACGTTTAATAAAACTCATTATTTGCGCGATGGTGAAGATTAACAAAACACGAAAGGATACAGCTATAAGAAAAAAAAAAGGCGGAATCAAGTACAATAGCTCAAGTAAAAAAAAAAAAAGCAGCTCACACGGAAGTAGGAAAACTAATAATTGACAACTAAAACCAGAAAAACGAATGGATGTAGCAGTGAATATCAATAAACCTGTGAACAAACATACTATGAAAGATACTCTAAACTGCGAAAGGTCTGTCTATCTTCCATGCAAGAAATGGAATGAATTGTATTCAAATGGAATGCGGTAAAGGAACAAATATGAGATCCAAATGGAAAAGGCTGATGATCCATCATACGACTGTGGCCACCCACGACAAATGGTTGATGCAATATCGAGCATATACACAAACTAAGTCCGGATTTATCGTAGATGCTAAAGTTGACTACAAAATTATTACCCGGTTGGTAAGAAAATGTGCTAAAATAAAATCCGTTAAAACATTAGTATTTTCTATATTATTGTATGCAGCAGAATCATGGACGTGAGAGAGCTCTGGAAAGATTAAACAGATTCGAAATATTGTACTAAAGAAAGTCAGTATGTCTGCGAAGAAGAAATAGACATTGTCTGTCTAGAAAAAGTCCAATTTCGTGAAAACGTTATGCTGCAATAGTCTGGGCTAGAATGATCACTAACTCAATCAAAGGTACAGGAATTCAGACCACCTCATGCTGGACAATTACAGTATAAGAGGTTTACATTTAGTTCACTTTCAATGTGTCCTGTACACCAAAAACTTGGAAGAAATGGCTTACAATAATAATTTCAAATTGTGTTTTATTTTTTTAGGGGGGAAAACTGATTTTAAATAATATTTTAGAAGTTTTAACTCTTTAACTCTATGACGGGGAAATCGTCAATTTTTGCACGAAGTGACAAGAAAATGAAATTATATTAACATTATTAATATAATGCGCACGTAGACAATACATAACATTACAGACCGGAAGTTGATAACAGATAACGATAATCAGCTTCAAACTACATCAAATTATACTAATTATTAAATATCAATATTTCAATTTTATTTAAATGGCGCTATTATCTATTACACCTTTTTTGTATTTTATAACAATAAAAATTTATTCAACAATTTTCTCCGTAGTTTATTTAAAACCAACAACTTTGTTTATTTGAACGCTGCTCGTAACCGCCTATAAACCAAATCTGTCTTAGTAAAAGGTACCAATTATTAATGCTACAATTTTAATTGTATGATAATCCGTATATCGCAAAAAAGAATTGAAATCACTTAACTAGTTTTAAAAAAATTATAAAACGGACACGAATAGTGCGCAAATATATATATATATATATTTTAAATGAACTTTTGTGATTCCACCCAGTTCTATAATATAGTGTGTGTATAAATATAAATATATATATATATATATATATATATATATATATATATTGTAATGGATCTATTTATTTGTGTAAAATGAGTGTGTATATACGATTGAAAAGAATTATTTAACGTCGCTATGATAAATGGTATGACAACGATAATATTGGTCCAGTAAGTTATAATCGGAGTGTTTAGAAATAAACACACTGACTGTCGATAAACCCATTTCTATCAACGTTATCGTATTGATCAGAAATTTAAGGATCATCTAAAACATCGGAAGATTTTCATCAACAAACTTCGCATCAATTTTTCACATGTACTGACAAAATCGGATATCAGTTAGAATGCTATATTATATTATGCGTGTCCGAGCCAATTATAACGCAAGTTAGACTAATTAAAACTATATTAAATTAACTTATATTAATATTAAGTCCTCTCGAACCAGTACTCCGCCATTTTTAGGGCACCCTCGTCCGCGTCAATGACATACATTTTACATCTAACGTTAGCGAAATCGCATTCAAGTAAATGTACCATGGTCTGTATCTCGCCGCAAGCCAGGGACCACTTTAATAAACTCTGCTTTCTCTGGGCGTATCCCGATCGAATTCGGTTCAAAGTTCTCCATATCCGCCAGCTTTCATTGATACATTGCGCTGGTTTTTCTTTTACCGCTAAATCTGTTGTATTCACCAGGCTTCGCCATCTACGAACTCGCTCTTGCCCTGCTGTAGTGTTTAATGGTATATTATTGGTCGAAGTGAGAAAGCTTTTCCAGTATTTTAACCGTGGTTTCCGCACCTTGCCCATGTATAGGGTGTCGAGGGTCCTGAACCTGCTTCTTTCTCTTTACATCTGCCGCAACTTTGTACGTTTATTTTTACGTACAAAATTAGCTAGCATTCAAGACACTATTTATATGCGACGCAGACGCGCGCGCATATATACCCATGATAATTATTAATGTAAATAATGATGAAAACTTTCTATGTCGCGTGTGGGTTTCGAACCACCGACCGTCGAACTAACAGTCAAGCATTCTAGCAACTAGGCCACCGCGACATGAATATATTAATATAAATATATATATACACGTTTATATATACCTATACTATACTGCGTTAGGGCCGTTGCCGAAATAAGGGACGGAGATATATATATATAATATAATTACGATATAGTATTTGTTACATCACTAATAATTTTATAAACATTTTATTTCAAATTGATTACATACAAGATAAATACATATATACACATACGTATGATATACGTTATATATATTTCTTGTTACATGACCAATAATTTAATAATTCGGATTTTTTTTCCTGAATTCATTACATTCACGCGATAAATATATCTATACACATGCATTGTTGTATATTGCGGTATACAATAAAATATAGGTATCACGCTATTTTTGTACGTGCTTATTCCGAAATTATTATATCTAACATTTTCGTAACTAGCGATACAGAAGCTGGCGATGACAAAATTTAGGATAATTACCGGAATACAACATTTAAAGAAAAATCGTAACGCGATACTAAAACGAGATTCGTTTAGTTTAAATTAAAAAGAAACAAAAGGTCACCTACTTGCATGTCTACCAGCAGCCGGGTAGGTAATCTCAAATTATTCTAAAATTATTTCGCTCTCCGTTTCCCTCGTCGTCACAATTGTATCGATCTTCGTCGATCGATCAAAATCGGCTCCCAAAATTAAATAGAAATTCTAATTTTTTTTTTTTTAACTCGTAGTAATACCGCTTCTGTTTCATCTACGCGTAATTATATACGGGTTGAAGTAAAATTTTAACTTAAAATACTTTATCCGGCTACTAGTGTGTATAATCGGAGGAAAATATAAAACTAGTATCTAGAAAAACATAATTATCAACAAGCACAAAATTTAATTAGACAAAAGAATAATGCATGAAAATGCGCACCTTTAAAACGAATAATAAATTATTCCATTCGAATCGAACGGAAATATTTACTCGATTCGACCGAATTATATAATAATAATAATAATAATAATTAAAAAAACATTCGGAATTTAGCGATAATTTATAAAGAAATTCTCGAAGAATACTCGAGGAGATGTGGAGTACTGCTGCTGAGAAAAATCGGAGTAGAAAAATCGCGATAACGGGAGATAATGTGTAGATAAATAAGAAAAGAAAATGTATATTCTCGTTTTAATCTATAATATAAAATAAGACTGTTAAGGGAAGACGTTATCTATTCGACTAAATGAAGGGCAAAAAATGTAAGTATGTCCTAAAATAGTACCATAATTTCAAGTTTTTTATAAGTTATTTTCAACGCGTAAACAAAAAAATGCGAAAATTTATCGATAATGTTATCAACAAATTTTCGAAGAACATTCGGGTTAGTGTAACGATCGAAGTTGAAAAATCGAGATGAGAGATAATGTGAAAATAAGCAAGAAAAAAGAATGATTATCGTTATAATATATAATGTAAAATATCTTCGAAACGCGCGTATTGAGCGAGAAGAGCGTTAAGAGAAAAATGGTACGCGCGTCAGATATAGTACGATATATTAATCGTAGCGGGGATTTTAGAAATCATTCTATACGTGTAAAAAAGAAAAGTCGAGAATGAAGAAAAATTATGAAATAAAAAAAATAAAAATAAGTTCTATAATTCATTTAAAAAAAAAACGAGCGAATAAATAAAATAATAATCAAGAACGATCACTCCAACAGCCCGATAAGATGCAAACCTACACGTTTAAAACTGTTGAGAAATAAGTTCATAACGTACGAAATACAACAAAAACACGCGACATCGGCATGCAAGTTTTTTTTTTATTCAGTTATTCGTAGAAAATAATAAATAAAAGAAAAGAAATCATGCCCAACTCGAGTAGAAAGCGAATAGTTTACGTTTTTCCGGTTTTGTGTGTTTTTTAAACGTATTATCGATTCGTAATTTTAAATTTTTTGTACTATATAAAATTTTAAAATAACCTATGAAAAAAAATTACATACGAGAGAGAAAAACTTCCGAACGATGAGATAATTTCTTCTAAGCTTTCCCACTGTACTCTATTATATATGATAAGTAAATTTTTAAATTATCTATTTCTATATTATTCAGTTGACCAATACAGAATGTCTCGAAACGCGTCGAAAATTATGCGGAGCAATTTCTAAAAAGCGACGTTATACAAAAAATATTTCAAATCATTTTTCTTTATTTATTTCACACGCTAAAATGTATAATTTCGTTTAAAAAATGGATAATTGAAAGAGTTAAATGACGTAACTAGAACGGGGGAAACCCAAGCCGATATATGTAAAGCGTAAAATCGAATAAAACTTCGCATAACGCGCAGACTTATTATATATATATATTCTTCATAAATATTCTAAATTTCGGATTTAAAACTTAATAAATTATATTTTTAAACATCGAAATTTATAAAATTATTATTATTATCATTATTATTGTTACCGTACGTTCATTTAAATACTACATAAATAACGTTAAACACGTCCCATATATATATATATATATATATATATATATATATATATATACCACACACTGTCCTTAATACGAATTATATTTTCGAATATATATATATATATATAAAATCCTACGACTGTCTGTCTCTCAGCGAGGTTTGGCGCTGTCAAAGCCTTACACCGCTTCCTCCTCACTGTCAACCCGCTGCCTTTCGGTCAGGATCTTTATCCAAAGGCTAGGATGTCACCCCGAAATAGTGGCTATAAAATCCAGAAACGTCGGACTCCAGTGAAACGACGCCCTGGTCGACGTCTGTTCTCCATGTAAGGAGCGGTCGATAATACTCTAAACCATGCGGAAGGCAAGAAGAAACCACCTCATTATTCGTTCTCTTGTTAAACCATGATAAGTCCAAAAACAGTAATTCAATTCAGTAGCAACGATAGACATCTTGATGCTGTGCCCGGCAGGGGGAGTTGCAGGGTTCTCTCGGTCGTCACTAAGAGAAACCCCTGCCTAAAAGTAAAAACATGGAATGTTCGTACTATGCTGCAAATAGGTAAATTAAAAAATATAAAACCAGAAATGGAAAATTATGCACTAGATATATGGGAACAAATGAAACACGATGGAAAGAGAAAGGGGAATTTATGAGTGGACGATATAAAATCATTCACGGAACCAGCTACAACGGACAAGGTGGTGTAGCTTTAATATTAAATAAAATATCATCACAAGCGTTTATACATAAAGACTATTGGAAACATGTTGGCACATTTTTTATCGTCCCCGGTGAACTTGGTAGTAGTTCTGGTTTATATGCCAACATCTAGTTGTGAAGAAGAAAAAATTGACGAAGCGCATATGAAAAACTGGAAGAACTATTGGAAAATACAAAAGTTAAAGATAATGTCGTAATAATGGGCGATTGGAATGCTGTAGTTGGGGAGAATCCGGAAATAAAAATAACTGATAAATATGGATTAGGAAAAAGGAATAATCGCGGTGATAGTCTGATTCAATTTTGCAGACAAAAACAGTTTATTATTACAAATACATAATACAATGTGCCAAATAGAATACGTTACACCTGAAAACGTTCTGGAGATGAACACAGATACCAAACTGACTATATTCTGGCGAAGCAAAGATATAGGAATCGGGCGAAGAAATCAATTACTTATCCTGGAGCAGACGCAAATTCAGATGATAGTTTACTAATAATGAAGTCAATTCTTAAATTGAAGAAAACTTTTATTTAAAAAAAGGACAAGATGGAATATCGATAAACATAACAATGACGCGACAAAAATAAAATATCAGATAGAAACAGATCAAAAATTGAAGGAATTAAATACTGGTGATAGTGAAGAAAGTGATATAGAAAAAATATGGAAAAACATTAATTCATCTATAGGAGCGGCAGCAGGAAAGGTCATTGGTAAATCTACACAAGCTAAGCGTAAATTATGGATGATTAAAGAAATATTGCTGCTAGTGGATGAAAAAAAGGAAATACAAAAATGATGCAAACGAATTGGGCAAACTAAAATATAATTCTCTAAAAAATAAGATTAACAGAGTATGCAAAGAAACCAAAATGGAATGGTGGAATTTACAATGTCAAGTACTTGAGACATTTTAAAAAAAAAAACACCAAGGAAAATCCGACTTGTTTTATAGGAAAGTAAACGAAATGACAAAAAAAATTATACAGGCATTAAGACAACCGCAATAAAAGACGACAATGACAAAGAAGCTGTGGAGCCAAGGGACAAAAAGAAAGTCTGGCAAACGTACGTAGAAAAATTTTACGAAGAAGAATCCCCATTACTGAGCATGGAAATCAACACGAACAAAACGAAAGCAATGATGATTAGCAGCAAAACCTCGAGTATTTCATATAGAAATTGATGGAGAAAAGATCAAGCAAGTACAACAGTTTAAATATCTCGAACAGATAGTATCACAGGATCTATATTGTGATAAACTGGAGTAGCGAAGTGTACATTCCAAAGAAAACAAGGAATAATAAGACAAAGTCCATGCCACTAAATTTAAGAAAACGGATAGTAAAAATGTATGTATGGTCCATAGCCCTTTATGGCGCTGAAACATGTACATGAAATAAAAAGAATAGAAATAAATTACAGGCGTTCGAGATGTGGACTTGGAGGAAAATGAAACGGATAAGCTGGATGGAAAAGAAAACAAACGAAAGGTGCTCCAGCAAATCGAAGAAGAAAGATCGCTGATGAGCAGAATAATAAAAACACGCTTAAATTGGATTCGACACGTACTTCGACACGGCGGATTGCTCCTATGTATTAGAAGGAAAGATTGTAGGAAAAAGAAGTAGTGGAAGACTAAGAAACACCTTCATAACAACTCTACTAAATGACACGGGACTAAGAAATTATGTCGAACTAAAACGTGCGGCTGAAGACCGGAATCGTTGGAAGGCAATTATCATGGCAAGCAACCAGTCTTAGGACTATAGTACAATGATGAATGATGATTATATATATATCCATAGATATCTTATATTTCAATGCTACTGTTAGAATTAATGTATGCCCAACAAGTCGTATAAGTTACGCAAATGATAAAACCGTACTCGCGCGCACAACAGCGAAGTTGCAAATTATATTGAAAAAATTAAATCGAGAATGAAACAAATTAAGTATGAGATTCAACATTAGCAGAACTGAAATAACGACTTTCACACGAACCCACAAACTAGTTTACAACTTAAACATAAAAGGCGAAAACGGTTAAAGAGTTCAGATGAGCCCTTTTCACTAATGACGGAAGGTATTAAAGAAATTAGATCGCGAATTGAAGTGCCGAAAAAAAATCGTTAATCTGCGGACGAATTGAAAAACGCTGATTTAAAATCCTTACAAAGATTAATTCTCATAAACGTTATATCAGCATATATGTTTATTATTATAGCTCTGTACATGTAATAACAGGGATAACCGCGGTAGACCTCCGTTTGAACAGATCAATGTAATTAAAAAACTAAAAATTGACAAAAAACAGAATTAATGAACTGAACAAACAACAAATTATAATAACTCAAATTGAAAAAGAAACAACACGGTTCTGGCGAAAACAATATGAAGAAGATACTACCGGCAGACGTACAGAGACTATATTAGCTGATATTGAAGCGAGATATATTAAAGACTAAAAACTTCATTTATACAGTATCTTACAGGTTACGGCAATTTTTCTAGTTATTTAAAAAAGGTACAGCATCATTAACGACAGCCTCCGCAGGCAGTGTAAAGAAGCAGAAGATTCGCCTGATCACACGTTTAAAACATGCAAAAATTCTAATAACATCAGAGAGAAATATAATATCATCAACGGAGATTTTTTGAAAGATCTTGCATGGAACAAGAACAACTCCAAAAGGTCACTAAAGTTGTCACCGAAATACTCAAGGAAAAAAGTAATATATCATAATAAACAGGGTTTTTTTTTCATTTTTATCCCAAACCTGAATGAAAATGCAAAGCTGAGAGTGGGTCAATAAATTTACTTATTTTGTTTTATAATCTAGATTTACTTAACTATTAAGATAATTTGTAACAGTTCGTATATGTTAAATAAAAAACAAAAAAAAAAAAAAACCTGCGGCGATATTGAAAAAAAGAAGAAAACAAAACTGAGAAATGTCGAAATATGCCTCGGAGATATGGACGCCTAAAGACCAAAAATATAAAGTTAAACGCATTTGAAATATGTGGACGATCGGGCGAATATGACGGATTACACGGAAATAAAGCATAATTGTTCTTATTGTAATCATTCGCACTTTCTATACAAAAGAAGGTCGAAGGTTAGTCGCCGCGAGGAAGAAGATTAAAGAACATCAAGACTAGAAGGGCGATATTTAACCGTATAAATGTTGATGTATGCAACCTTTGGCAAACGAAAACGCTACGTGATGATGATCGTGTTTTCGAATACCAAAATGTAATAAATTATATTCTTAGAATTCGAAATTTATAAAATTATTGTTATAATACGTTAATTAAGAACTAAATAGCGCTAAACTCCCCATATAAGCGTTAAAACCGCGCGAAAACTAATATACAACAGTTTATAAAATTTTCGATTGTTCAGTAAGTATATTATATATATATATATATATATATATATATATATATATATATATATATATATATATATATATATAAAGTTGATAATTATTCTAAATTATGTACAACGTGGTTAATTTCTAAATTTCGAATATAAAGTTCAATAAACCATATTTTTAAACTTCGAAATTCGTAAAGTTAATATTACAGTGCTGTAATTAAAATAAAACCCGAATTGCGCTGCTAAACACCCCACACACGCATTAGAACCGCAGAAAAATTACGGCAGTTTAGAAAAAAAAAACGCGATAATTATTCTGAATTTACGTATCCGAATCTGTACAACATATTTAACTTCTAAATTAAAAATCATGAAATTTGTAAAGTTATTATATAGTACTTTGATTAAAATAAACACCGAATAACGCTGGTAAACAACCCACACATGCATTGGAATCCCAGAAAAATTTATATACAACAGTATCCAAAAAACAAAACCTCGATGATTATTCTAAATTTACGTATCAGCGTTTGTATAACTTGTTTAGTAATACGAGTTTCACGAAAACCTTAATAAATATATAGTAAAGTAGTTTTAAAAGTTTTCCAAATAACTTTTATCATGTTTATCGAATCCAGCTATAAAAATCGTAATTTCTATATCGGCCGTTTATTCTTACCGGGTTTTCGTGAAAATACTCTTAAAGGCATAATGAGCATCAAACGGTTTTGCCGCGATACTTAATTATTGAATTTTAATTTCTTCGTAAAGCAATATTTGGCAGAATCCGAAAAGCATTTGCAAATATTTCCCAGTAATATATATATATATATATATATATATATATATATAATTATCAAACGGCTTATGATTAAATCGGTATATATTGTACCATACAGACAACATAAACGCAATACAAAATAAAACGTGTAATAATGTTATTATATAAAAAAATGTTATTGTATCAGAAGGAGCACACCGTTCTTGTTTGTTTGTTGTTATTAAATATAAATTTATTCTCTGTATTTACTTTTTTTCATTCGGGAATACTTCAATCGTTACAGAAATAACTAGCTCAGATTTTTTTTTTTTTACTGAAGTTAAATTAAAAATATACGCATATATAATTAGGTTCAAATAATAATTTCAAATCTACATCTTTAAGAAAAACATATTTTTATCGTTAAAATATATTATTCGACAGCGATACGTAAAACAAATTGGGTTATTAAAAACTAATTAAAATAAAATGCAGAAATAGATTAGCATTTAAAGAATGTAATCGTAGATAGATCAGATATTTATTTATATTCGAACTAATATATATTACACAAATTTTGCATCGTCATAAAGACTTCTCGGTTACAACATTTATTGAAAAAGACAAACACAATTGCAATAAACACAAAACATGCGTACACATAAAACAAATAAACAAGAATTGACGACAACGCAAACGTGAGCATAGTACGCGTGACAATTAAAAAGTAAAACATCGATTTATATATGTACAAAAGTCCCCATTACGGTGTTTGTATCCAAACTTCTCCGAAACGGCTTGACCGATTTTTATGAATTTTTTTTTTGTATAATCGATAGATCTGAGAATAGGATGTAACTATTTTTCATACCCCTAAGTGATAAGGCTGGCCAGCTCAATTTTTTTTTTGTGTTTTTTGAACAAAAATTTTTATTTTTATTTTATTACAATTTGGCATTACAAAATACATGTAACCTCCAATATTCACCCATCTACCACCAACCGCATTTTTTAATAGCGATAGTCGATAACTGATCAATATATATATATATATATATATATATATATACACTAGTTGGCCTGGCAAATGTTGTTTTGCCATATAAATTAAACACAAACCATTATTTTTTTTTATTATTGACATAACTAATATATTTAAAATTACATATCTTAAAACTCATATGTACATTAAAAAATGTTATCCATATTCGTTATCACTAAATATGACAATTTAAAAAAAAAAAAATCAAACTCTAAGTGCAATGGTGTGAACGATATTTTTGGCTAGTCCGTCTTTAGCTCCAACACAAACACACATCGTTTGGCCTTGCGATATATATATGATATATATAATTTAAGGCATGTACGTGCGTGCTATACTCATGTATTAAAATCTACGTCAATATAGTTTACATGCGGCTACCCACTAAACGCGACGTCTACGGCTGCTGATTCGCTAAGGCTGTTAACCAACCAATCGCTAACGCATATTTAATATATATGCATTATATATGTGTGTGTTTCGCGCGCAGGTTGATAGTAATATTATATATATATACATATACAATATATTACTACCAACCTGCACGAAATATATATAAATACATATATACATATATATATAAATACATATATATATATATATATATATATATATATATATATATATATATATATATATATATATATGTGTATATTGATATATTGGAGAGTAGTGTTTTTATGAATTAACAAAACCATATAAAAACAATGTTAATCACTATAAAATTTATTTGATTTTAGCAAAACTTTTCTATTTTTACATCATTTTCAAGCTATACGAAAACTTTGATTGTATAGCTTGAAAATGATATTAAAATCGAAAAGCTTTGCTTAAATAAAATAAATTTTATAGTGCTTAAAATTGTTTTTATTTTGTTATATATATATATATATTACTAAATCGTTGTTGCTACATGCTCAATAACATGCTGCGCACGCCTTTATATATATATATATATATATATATATATATATATATATATATATATATATACTTGATTACTAAAAATAGTTAAAATCACTAAATTTATTTTTAATTATGCGAAGCTTTTCGGCAATTACGCCATTGTCAAGCTATATACAGTTAAAATTAATTAATATAAAATCATAACATATTAATTTAAAACTAAGTTTACAATTTTACACAAAATGAATTATGAATACTTTAGACTATCTGACCCTGATATATATACATGTGTATGCGTGAGTTAAGCAACAGTGTTAGTAATATTATATATATATGTGTGTGTGTACATTTTACTATTACAACCGATTACTAGCGTGCACAGTACCTTACCGCGCGGGTAACAGCAACAGTGTGTTAGCATATTATATATATATATATATATATATATATATATATATATGTGTGTGTGTGTGTGTGTGTTTCTCGCATATGTTGAAAGTAAAATGTTTATATATATATGCATTCTTTAGTAAATAAATAAATTACATAATTATATAAGTATATATATATATATATATATATATATATATATATATATATATATATATATATATATATATATATATAATATATATATATATATATATATGTTACCGCACGGATAGCAGTAACAGTTTTATTAACATATTATATATATATAATATATATATATTTCGTGGGCAGGTTACTCTTTAGCCAATGTATCTAGTATCTTTGTCTTGACAGCCGCAAGAAGAAGGGTGGCAAAAAAGGCACAAAACCCCTGAAGATAGAACAATGATGTTATAAAAAAAGAACCCTGAGCTGCCACCTCAACCGGCTGAGGTTAATATTACTAAGTTCAGAGCAACAAAGAATGTGTCAAAGGCACCTAAGGAATGTTGGGAGCCACCTCTGAAAATAAGTGTTTCAACTGAGTGAGAATTGTTCTGGAGCCCGTGCCTGTTGGTAGGTCTAAGCAGCCTTTACCTGACTCAGTCATCGCCAGAAAAGATAGAACACAGGATATTGAAGAGAAGGCTTGGCAGGTCTTCTTAAATCCAGCTCGAGCCAAATTTTGTATTATGAATATGTACAGATGCAGCAAGGTGGTCTGTAAAATATTAGAAGACTCGCCAGAAGATTCTTTAGAATCCCGATTGGGACAATTCAGGCTTCTGCATTTTTGTAAATTCTCCTTCCCTCCCTAAGTGTGGGTTGCTGATATAATCGAAGCCCATGTGATGCAAAATGACCTGGAAGGTCTGGAATCGAGCCCTGCTTCCAGAAAACATTGTATGGAGGACAGACAGCCTGAGCCTGTTTCAAGCATACCTTCAGCAAAGATTGGTTCCAAAGGTTTTGGAAATGGGCGATAATAGTTCCTATACTAAAGTCACCCGGGAAAGATCATTCATTTCCCTCTTCCTATAGGCTGATTAGCTTACTTTTGTGGTCGGCAAAATTATTTGATCGGTTATTTGTGGGCCGCCTTGAGCGAGAGCTAGCCGACCGTTCTCAGAGTCTCAGATTATGTCATTGCTGGGTTGGGTGTAGTCACGCCAACAGAAGTACATAGTGGGAATTTTCTTTCATATCATGGGGACTTTTAACCCTATGAGCTGGATTGAAGTCCTCGGCGAGTTACACATAGCTAAAGTCTATTCTGGAATTCCTGGGAAGAACTGTGGTCTTTTGGGCCTGTACTACATCAGTAGAGAAAACTTTAACTCAGGGCTGCCTCCAACAGATCGTTGTAGGATCTGTGCTTTGGCTAGTTTCTATAAACCCGCTTCTCAAGGCTAATTGATCTGAGGAGACAAATGTGATAGCATATGCTGATGATGTTGCTGTACTTGTTGCCAGTGACACTCATAGGCAGTTGGAAGCACTGAGCCAGCAGGTCACTTCAATTTTATCAAAATGGGCCGACTGTTCAGGCATGATCTTTTCCACAGAGAAGATGACGATGTATATGTTATTAGGCAAACTTGAACGTCAATTCAAATATCTGGGAGGTACATTAGACTCTAACGTTAATTTCTCAGAGCACCTTCAGGAAATTGTTCCAAAGGCAATAATGGCGTAGCACAGAACGCGATGGTAATACCGATCATCACTCATGCGGCATCAGTCTGGATTAATAGGGTTACTAATATTAAATTAGTTGACCTAGTATGAATGGCTATGATCCCAGCATACTACACAGCCCTGACAGTTGCCTCTATCAGGTGTACTCCTATTAGAGCTAGAAGTGTACTATCGCGCTGTAATGTTCATAATGCAAGGGTAGATGATTAATAGGTAAGTATAGATATCTCTTGGTGATCGGGAAAAGATTCGAGGCCCAAAATCATATAGTCAGCAGCTTAGTTTGCATATACATATTAAGTAAGCTTACCTGTTACAGAAAACGCCTTTACAAAAGGCCACAAAACAAGCAGGTCCCTGCATGTAATAAAGTTTATGGCGTTACTCCCGCGAGATAGCAAGAGTCTTGGATGGAATATGATGGTGCTTTCAAGACTCTACTGCCGAGTGTAATTGATCGTGAAAAATAGGAATGGTTTGTTCCCTTCAGTTAACATTTTTTGGAACGTGTCATGGCCCATTTGCATGCTACAAGGAACGTTTTTCTTTAAGGGAAACACCTCGTCACTGTATTTGTTGAGTCAGAGCGGCACGAGCAGATATTCCTGAACGTACTTGTCGCCGAGCAAATTCAACCACAGAAATTGCCATCGGCCGATATTACCAAATTATTCGTGTGCTGAAGTAGAGCTGGACTCAGAAGTCTACCTGGTCAATCAACCGAGATCTCCTGTATTTTCTTTATAGGATCGCACTTAAAAGTGGGGATAAAGTTTGCACTGTACAACAACACAGAGCCGCAAACTCATTACCCGAGATGATGTAATCCAATACCTCTTCTTGTTGGAGGATAGTGGCCCTTAGCATGTGTTCAATGAATGACAATTGTGGTTGATTACAGGACCGGTTTTCAGACCCGAGACAATGGTCGGTAATTAGTTTAGACAGTTGACAGCTCTGCAACTCCTCAATTGCGCCACGAGCCACCTGGCTGGAAAGTTGTCTAGGTATATGGAAGGAACGGGGTCGGCGATATAAACATAAAGAGACTCGTCCAAAGTTGTGGTACATCGGTTCGGATAAGGTGGAGGGCCTTTCAAAAATAATTCACTATCTTTGTCTAACAGACGCCAAGCATACAACCGGTTTAAAACGTTCATACCTTATTAATTGAACGCATGCCCTTTATACATACTACATTAACGTGCATGTTGTACCCTTTCATTACAACCGACTACTAGCGTGCACGGTACATTACCGCGCGGGTAGCAGCAAACAGTGTTAGTAATATATTATATATATATATAATTTTTCACGCAGGCATTTTGGTAGTAAAATATGTTTTATTTATATATATATATATATATATATATATATATATATATATATATACCCGCATTAGTAGATACTATATGTATCGAACGCACACACATTATTTTATATCACACATACACACACTCTATATATATATATATATATATATATATATATATATATATATATATATATATATATATATATATATATATATATATATATATATATATATATATATATATATATATAATATATATATATATATATATATATATGATTGCATGTGGATGATATAGCGTTGGTTGCGGATTCCGAAGCAAAATTGCAGAAATCAGTTAATGATCTAAACAGATTACTAAACATCAAATGCTTAATGAAAATAAATGAAAAGAAAACGAAAGTATTAAGATGCAATAAAAAATATGAAAAACACATGAAGATAATAATAAATGGAAAAATGGTACAACAAGTAAAGGAATTTGAATACCTAGGCAGTCTAATATCAAACGATGGCAGATCAGAACGGGAAATAAGGAGAAGAATAGCAAAAGCTAAGAACGCTTTCTCGGCCAAAAAATGGGCCTCCTCTCATCTTGGAATGTAGCCTTAGACACTAGAAAACGGTTTATTAAAAGTTTCATTTGGAGCATTGCACTTTACGTCTCTTAAGCATGGACGCCGCTTAGAGGAAAATAAGAAAAATGCAAGCTAGAGGCGTTTGAAATGTGGTGTTGGCGACGTATGCTGAAAATAAAATGGACAGATAAAATACCGAACCGCGAAGTACTGTCCAGAATTAATGAAAAAAGAGAAATACTACAGACAATAGAAAGAAGAAGAAATTCCACAATTGGACATATTATACGTCATTCAACATGGATTACCAACGTATTAGAAGGAAAAACAATAGGTAACAACCTCGAAGGAGGTTCATGGATGAAATCAAGGGAAGAAAGCCGTATGCGGAAATTAAAGAACTAGCCAGAGCACGAAAAGATCGTGCACGCTGTCGTGTTACCCACCAACCCTCGGGTTGTGGAGAAGAAGAAGATAATGATTGTGTCAATACGGCAGAAGAAAATGAAAATAATGCTATACATCCAGAAGAACCAGATATATTATGAAGGGAAATATCTGATGCTATAAAATTCTTAAAAAATATAATAAAGCAGTTAGAACCGATGAAATACCTGCAGAGATATTAAAAATAATGGGAGACACTGGGGTCGACGAATTACATTCATTATATAATTCTATATGGAACTCTGGTATATGGCCAAGAGAATGGTGTAGACTATACATACAACTGCATAAAAAAGGGAAAAGTATTAAATGCGAAAACTATAGAACCATTTCACTGGTACCACATGCGAGCAAAATAATGCTTCGCATAATATACAAACGGATAGAAGGGTTAACAAAGATGCAGACTTCTGAAGAACGAACTGGTTTCATGGAAGGATGCGGAACGCGTGAGCAAATACTAAACTTAAGACAAATAATAGAAAAATGTAGAGAGTATAATATGCTAGCAGTTCTATGTTTTATAGATCACCATAAAGCATTCGATAATGTAATATGGACTGCACTGTGGCCAGTACTGACTAATATGGGTGTCTCGGAACATATTGTACTAATGATAAATAATCTATATAGAAACAATAACAATGTAATTCAAATGGACAAAATAGTACAATCTGCTGAATTCTACACAGGAAGGTGTGAAGCAAGGACGTATCCTATCACCCGTTCTATTTAACCTTTATGGAGAATACATTATGAGAATGGAAAAGTATCTATAGGCGGACGAAAGATATCCAACTTACGATATGCGGACAATACAACACTTATTACATCTGACCTTGGCGAAATGAAAATACTTCTAAAAAAGATCGAACGCATTAGTCGAGAATATAGACTTGAAATAAATAAATCCAAAACAAAAGTAATGATCATAGACAGAGGAAGACGAGTCAAATTTAATGGCAAAACTTTCGCAGGGTTTAAAGTAGTAAACGACTTTATGTCCTAGGATCGCTAATCAATAGTGAAAGGAGCGCAGAAACAGAAATAAAACGTCGCATTGAAATGGTTCGCTGTGCTATGATGAAACTAAGCAAGATATGGAAGGATAGCTCCATTAATAGGAATGTTAAAGTAAAATTAGTAAATTCGCTTATATTTTCGACAGTACCATATGGAGCGAGAACATGGACGTTAAATAAAACTAGCCTAGTCCGATTTAACAGTTTCGAAATGTTGTGCTGGAGAAAACTTCTCCGCATATCATGGATCGCGAAACAAACAAATGCTTCCATAGTACAAGAACTGAACATAACGCAGCAATTAGCTAATATGGCTATTATTAGAGTGATAAAATATTTTCGTCATAGTGAGCGGAACTTGAAGCTATTAATAGTACAGGGGAAGATTCAAGGGAACAGACCGAAAGGCTGGCCACCACAGAAGTGGACAGATATAATAAGAAACTGGAGCGGATTCACATTATATCAGTGCGTGCGACACGCACACGACAGAGAAGCATGGCGCAAAATGACACAGTTACTGTATGATCACGATGTCCCCTTGGGTAACCGATTAAGGAGAAGAATATATGTTAAATATGCATTAGCAATTATCACGTTGGTTAGCCGCCATAGCGAAGCAGCAGCTGCAGACGTAGCGATTAGTGGATAGCCGCATGTAAACTATATAGTCATATATACGTATATTTTAATATATGAATATGTCATGCCTTAAATTATTTATATATATATATATATATATATATATATATATCGCAAGGACAAACGATGGGCTTAGATTTGAGCACACTGTGTTTTTCATATGGACAATTATATATGGCGAAACCATCCAGTTTGTTTGTGTTAGCTAAATGTGGACTAACCAAAAATATCGTTCACTCCATTGCACTTAGAGATTGATATTGTTTATTTTTTTAATTGTCATATTTAATAATAGTAAATATGGATAACATCTTTAATGTATATATAACTTTTAAGAGATATAATTTTAAATATATTAGTGAAGTCAATAAAGTACAATGATTTAAAAAATTGAATGGTTTGGCAAAACAAAGTTTGCCGGGTAAATTAGTATATATATATCGAAATTACCTTTAATACATTAAAAATTATAATGTCTACTTGTGTTTAATAATTTTCTTAATAACGTGAATTCTCGCTTTTTATTCGATTAAAATATTCGTATTCGTACATTATTCGATAACGTAAGCCACGAAAATACGTATATACACAGCATGTTACATAATTGACGTTAGTGAAAATTTCAAAATGTGGATGGACTGAACAGCAAACAGACGTGCGACAAAATTTATTTAGATAGCAGCAGTAGAGTATACACCAGAATATAAATGAAGTCCTTAAGTGTTTACGTCTGAAGCAACAATTGTAATCATAATGACGTTTTCACACCAAGGAATACTTTTCGTGATTATTACGAATCGTGATCATCAAAGTTGTATGGGAAAGTTCCGGTAAGAAATTTAACAAATCGATAAATAATATGCCTATTCGATGAATTATTAACAAGTTCGAAACTTCGTAATGCGTGCGGTGTGCGATGAACTGGAAACGGATTGTTGGAGGACCAATTTACTTTATAACAACCATTTACTGAACGAGATCAATCATTTAAGATTTCATTACACCGCTGAAATAAGATGAACGTTTTGACTATTTCTAACAGAATGGTGGCAAGAGAGCATATGTGTCGAAGAAGATAAAGAAATTTATTAGGAAATTATTCTCTTGCAAAAAGCTAAACATCACTAATCATCTAGATCTTCTGATAACACCCTTTAGATTTTTTCTCCGGAGTCATCTACAAAATAAAATTTATGAAAACTAATCGCAAATATAGAAGAGCTAAAAAAAATTGTATGAAATTTCCCAAATTTCTGAGGTGACATTGAAGAAGATGTTTGCCATTCAGCTGAAGCGGGTTTGACTCTTCCTGGAATGACGGATGTCATTTTTAACATTTGTTATGAACTATGAGGCTTGAGACTAAACATATATATATGCGTGATATTTTCATTTTTTTTATTCACTAACGTCGATTTTGAAACACGCTATATATTACTGTTAATTGCAAAATACATTATTTTTCGATTTACTGATTACGTTGTAGTCTATAGAATAGGCTAAATAAAAGTAATGCGAAAAGTTTTTATACAAAAAAAGAGGAAACAAAAATAATATAAAAGGAAAAATAAATAGGAATAAATGTACTTATAAAGCATGATATGCAGATGAAAATTTGAACAAAATTCAAAATAGAAAGATATAACGAATTAGCGACATATTAAATGTTGAATAAAGTAAATGGCGTAGAATAAATAAAGAATAAAATTTATAAAAATGGTAAAAAAAAAACGAATGGTAAGTTAAATAAATAAAATAGTCGTTAAAAATTAAATGTTTACTGAGGAAAAAAAAGTTATAAAACTGTCGAAAGAAATAAAACTGAAATGATAGAAACGCGCATCGCCGTTGGAAATTAATTTGTGAATGAAAAAGGAAGTTATAAACGTCAAAAATTTTAGCCATCATATTTAAACGGATTACTTATTTCATAGACAAGTATAATTTATTCGGAATTTATATAACGCCATTTTAAACATAAATTAACCGAGGAAAAGTAATCTTTCGTTTCAACTTACCAAGATTTGCATCATCTACTTTCAATAAAGGCTGACGTTTAGCTCTATGTGACATCGTTAATTAACGCAATATTATATACCTTCCTCCTCCTGCGTAACATTCCAACCTGCACATAATTAATATACACCGGTACTATTATCAATACAACTATCATATTTTATATATTACATCATAATGATAGACATTGATAACAGAAAAAATATCATAACACCGAAAATAAAAATAATAATATTAATTAAAAATAACTATTGTATAGCTGAAGAGCAAACAGATAATCAACATATTGTATATATAGTCTAAGTGCTGAACAATAGAACCAAACACACAGAAAAGTGCAATAATCCATTATATACATATGGGTTCGATCCCAGTACGTGACATAAAGTTTATAAAGTTTTTTTGATCGTCATATAACTTTTATTCATCGCAGGGAAGGCAGTGGCATTTGATGCCGTACATCTTATGCGCGTGCATCTGCTTTACATGTAATTAATGCCTTCAATGCTAGCCCATTTTGTATGCAAACTGGCAAGAAATAAGTTTTTTATGTTCTGCATCGAAATATCGTAAAATATTTTCAAACATTAAAATATGAAAATTATTTAATTAGGAAATTAATTAAATTAATAATACCGATACGTAAAATAAAATATTCAGTATCATATTTTTCACATATTACCAAAAAAAAAAACTTTGTCTGTATAAAGAATAGGAAAACTTGATTCATTTACTTAAAGCTATAATCCAGACACATTGAGCAATAATCAAACTAAAACTATCTGCTAACACCACAATGTAGTTCAGTATAGATGACCATAATTCGACACACACACGCATATATATATATATACATTAAAATATACTGTTTTTTATCATGAGAATAATATAGGAAAACGCAACATTTTGTTCAATACTATCTGTATAATACTTATTTGTAAAACATAAATTTATCTTGAAAACAACTGACTTCATATCAGTGTATTAAATGACAATCACCGTGAGTATATAATTTAATTACTGGACAATAATCTCTCATAGTATCATCATAATAAATAGAAATTCATATTAAGAAAGGTAGACATAGATATTGTATAGTTTTCAAAATCAAGCTCCAAGACGAATATCAGCGTCTTGATATTTATCAAATATCTCTACATACAGTGATCATAAATATTGTACAGAATTTTCAAGATCAAGCTCCAAGAAAAATATTAGCGTCTTCATATTTATCAAATGCCTCCATATACAGCGATCTACCTATAAACACTATTCTCGAGGAGAGCAAGAAGTGTTCAATTTGGTCATAAATTTGATTAACAAGTCGATTGCGAATACTGGATAATATTAAATTAAGTGATACTCCATTTGTAAAAAAAGTGGGACTGCTGATTTTTTCCTTACACACGTTACTTACCATATATCAACTGTTCGATGGTAACTAGTTGCAACGTGTAATGTAAATAAAAATACAGCAGTCTGTTCTTAAATTAAAACGGAAATTATTTACTCATTATACAGAAGAAACGACGCTATTAATGAAGAATTTAAAATAAACCAAATATCATATAAAACCCTTTTAATTAACTGCCAAACTCAAATTTTCTTCTAAACAAAAATCAATGTACGTTTTGATGTAGTCGAACATACGGTACACCTATATTTATCTACAGTAAAAACGTACACCGTAAACAAAATAACATAATTCTTATGCACTAATATTTGTGCCATTTTTAATTATTCCGTGCTAATCACGGAACCCGTATTAAAAATCAGTTTAAATTAATGTTGATATTTCAAAATAAAGCTAATTTACGCACAGAAGCAACGATTTTTCAAAGCAAAAAGCAAGCGATTTAATAATTTATTTTTGAAAATCTTGTAATTATCCATTTTTACATTTGTTTTATTCGAACATACAACAACAAAATTATCTTAGATATGTGTAATAATTTAAACAAAAATATTTCAATCAACAAGCATATTTTACTAAATTAGCAGAACGCGGTAGAAAACGTATTTTCTGTTATCAATCCGATCTAAATGATAAAATCACTTGAATTGCAAAATTGAATTTATAACTGCATAAATAAATACAAAACATCGAAGAATAGAAGTACTTAAATAGTGTCATTCAAGAATAATAAAGAATAGGTAACAGAATTTTTGCCATAATTGAAAAACTTATTTGATGCCCAATTTTAATAAAACATAAAAATATTATTATTAATAATAATAATTGTTCGACGATTCGCATACATTTCTGGGTGAACCAAATTTTAACACTAAAACTAAAGAACGTCAAACTAAATTAAAAACAAAATAATTAATAAGTAGTATAACAGTTGACGTAGCATTCTGTTGTCAAAATATATATTTGCTACGAAATTTAGATACCAGCTAATAATTGAAAATAAAGTTAAAAATGAGCTATAGACTTCAAATTTTTTTCTTGAAGAATAGACATTACAAAAAATTAAAATATAACATTTAAATTAAGTCTTTAATTTTTTTTATCAGAGTCTCGTACATTTGCGTATATGTACATTTATAAGATTAGCATCAATAAATGAATAACGAATGAATAAGAGCGAAATTCGGGAGAACTTCATACACAACATGGATATTTGTACAATATTTTATATAGCAATAATGAACTATATGATTAACTATAAACATCGGTAACAATTAAATATAAAACGAATATGAAATTCATCAAACATAAGATTATTTTACAATGGCCGTCTAAATAACAGTAATAACTACACGATATTTTTCTTTGATTCTATAAATTTGAGATAACGAAATATATGGCATCAACATTAATATATAAATGTATGAAGAAAATATTAAATCACATCTCTATGATTTTAATTCGAAAACATTGTACGTCAGTATAGGGTAAATCATAACTCAATTTTAAAATTTAAATATAAAGTTTCAAATCAAAATAATTGGATAAACAAGTTATTACAAAATTCACAGACGATGATGGGTATAAAAATATAGTTAAAACCGTAATTTCAATCGAAAAATAGAATTTATTTTATTCATAAAAAATCGGATAAAATTAAGGAAATACAATTATGTTTACAAATTAATGTCCGGTATCTTAAACCAGCAGGATGTACATTACAAAGTAGTAAAATATATAAGCCGTATATAATGCTAAAAACATTTTTACAATACGCCATTTGCATAAAGCCGAAATTAAGGAAACTTTAACAACGAATTATAACGGTTTTTAACGACAAAAATATACATATTGCATTTTTTAATTTAAAATTTCAAAACATTCTATATAGGAAAAGGACAACAGACAAATTCATTAGTAAAAGTAAGCTCAAATAGCGGAAAATAAACGGTCTGTACGCTGAAAAATACAATACAATTCGTATATGGCCTTTATCATTATATACATATTAACACAACTATACGTAAAATCACAAAAAAACTGCAGTGTTCGCTAGCTAAATGGACAATAACATTTACATGTATACTATGCGGGGATATTTACTTACCCTAGTTTAATTAAACTCATTCGATAAGAGCATTTCCTTATTGCCTTTTTTGTAGAATTCCATCTCGAAAACCCCAAAATATACGCTGTAATTTGTCTAAACAGACCACCCTACATAGCATTATGTAATTACTATATAATATCGCTATTTATTAATTTTCAAAAATTATTTTTACATTCGCGTTTAAATTTGCCTACATATTTTGATGTCATAATCACATATATATATATATAAAATAATTCGTACATAACGTAACGTAATATAAAATTCATGTAGTAACCATCACAGCCATCTAATAAAAATAATACTAAATTTTTGGGGATGGGGAGAACTATATTATTGACAAACCTACATGTACATAATTCATTAAAAATAGCTGTTGCATTATCAACACACATTAAATAAACGTCAACTTTAGGCAATAAGTACCCAACATAAACGAGACTTTTTATCAAAACCAATAATGTATAAAAAATAAACTTAAATGCGGATCGGATCATATACGACATGCTCAAATATTAAACATGAATAATTAACATGTATTCGTATTTTAAAATATAGGATATACATGAATTTCATTAATTTAAATGTTATTTCAAACACACAGTCAGCTAATGATATTAACTACTAATTTCGATGTATTACTACATAAATCGCTAAATTACACTATGTAATATACAAATATGATACTTACTACATAACTGAACGTAACATCTCAAGAAATACGGGTTCAAATAAGGATATTCAAATACCTGCAAAAATTTTAACATTAATATTTTAAAATTTATTTATAAACAAAACATAGCTCTTAATAATAAATATGTTCTGTCCACATTTTCATTTGTGCACTACTTATAAACCGGGGAAAATATGCTACATACTGCAGTAAAAATTTAATATATTTTTAATCGAATATTCTTACAGGTTAACAAAGAACCGATGCGTCCAAAATTAATATTATCGCGGACAAATTGTTAATTATCAACAAATATGATTTGTAAACTATTAATAAATCAAATGTTAAAATTTTAAGATTAAGTATTCTATAAATATATTAACAAATTACTATCTCAATCTATAATTTACTTTCATTTATTTTAAAACAAATTAAGAAGTTCTAAATATGTCATATTAAAATGTCCAACTCAAAGTTTAGTTTGAATTATATCACGTTTGCATAACTGTATGCATTTAACAAGGCATTTTATAAAAAAAAAACATTCGTGTTTAGAAATTATGTTTAGTAATATATCCAAGCTTCCTCACTTTAAATTAAACAGACCAATAATAATCAAAAGTTATACGAAATACATAAGGATTTATACTAAATTATTTACTTTGAATAAGTTCACCAATATTACACATGAGTTATTAATTTAAGTCGTAAAATAATGAAAACCACACTAGAACTTGTGCCAAAATTTATTTAATAATTAAATATTATGAGTATTCATCTAAATAAACGTATTTCGTATTAGTTATTTACTAAAAAATAGTTATTTACTAATAAAACAAACGAGTACTATTTACATGGCTACACTGTGATCATAAATATCAAAACATCACTAATGAACGTAATTTAAACTTTAGGTTTTAGTAAGTAAAATGGAAAAAATTAAGTTAAGGATACTGTATAAAACATTCAATATTAAATATTTATGTACCTTACCAAGTAAACACAAACTAAAAATCCAGTTGAATTTGACATATCCCGTTATATTTACACATTTGATATACTACACACATACAATTAATTACATAGAAAGGTCAACACAGTTATGTTATTACTAAAATTATAGCTATTTACAACATAAAATAAAATAAATAAACTAAAAAATTGCAGAAAAATTATAAACTTCGCGCCATCCTAAAAGTAAAAAAAACACTAAACCAATTCAGTCACGTGACCATATTATGAATACATGAATGTCGCAAATACTAGAAAGTGCAATAAATTTCAGTGTAACCTCTTTATATCGATTAACCTGTAAAATAAATTTAATTATGATATTGAATATTAAAATATATAAGAGCGTTCTATTGTATAATATTATAATTGTTAAATTAACACAGTAAAATACAATTTTATTTAATGCTACTAAATATAATCCTTAGATATACATATATAAAAGATTAGACAATTTTTTAAAAATAATAAAATAAATACTTTTTAGAAAAGTATAAATTTTATTTACATTTAACAAAATGGTAAAAAAAAGTATGAAAGATGAATAAAGAACTGCAATATTCAAAAAATGAAATATGGGTCGATGAGGACATGCCGGTTTTTGATTTGTTGTTAAGCACAGGGGGTAGATTTTAAGAGTCAATGACCTAGTTTTGAACAATAATTAGTTCTGGAAAGACGCGTTCATTCATAATGTTGTAACTATTAAGTTTAAATCTAGGGTACTATGAAATACGTTTAGTTTTCATTGAACTTTTGTTGGATTGGATTTACAAATCAAAAATAAATATGTTTCAGAAATTGAAAAATACCTTATTTGTTGAAATACTTTTATGATACCGGATTGATAGAATTTTAATATATAAAAATGTGTTCACATTTTATAAACTCTTTGTTCAGTTCGCTGTTTTCTACGTATTAAAAAAATTAATTTTAAAAACAAAACAAATTATGATAAATGTTAAGGGACTGAAGCAATGTTTCATGAAAATTTGTTTAACCTTTTCATAAGATACATATATATTTATTTTATTCACAGCGAATCTTAAATTTTTTAACTCAATATTTCAAAATAAAACAGTTATAGTTGAACAAATCTGCCACATACAGCACTAACTTTTTATATTAAATATTTGTATATTTTGTATATTTTTCAAAACAATGATTTTATTTGAATGTAAGATCATGACATCAATTTAAATTACAGGGGCAGCCAAATTTAATCGTTATATAATTTAAACTGACTTCTTTTATCGATTATCATTAAAACTAGTTTAAAAGTTTTATTAAACCAATTTCAAGACAAACATTATACCTCATAATAGACATGCTTTATAATGAAATAAAGGTGATTATGGTCTTCATAAATACGACAACCTATGAATATTATCAGCGTGCTCAATACAATAGCCGAATTTATTAGAAGCTATTTATGTCCTTATGCAAAAGTAAAGGAAACAAGTCTTCAAAGCTCATCGTTATTTGCTCCTAAATAAAATTTGTAATAAAATTTAAACCTCAGACATTTTACACTGTCTTACTTTTTTGTTTTTCTACGCAGTTGTGTTGTAATTTTTGCAACTCAACTGTAATCGCAAAATTTAACCGCATTAATAACGGAAGCTGTGCTTTGTTCGTTATATTTTTTTAACCTTAACTTGGTATTGTACCGCTAACACTTTTCAATACCTTATTCGGGTTTGAATATGTTTCAGAATCCTTTAAAATAGTTCACATGATTATGTTTTAGAAATCAGGAAAACCAGTAGAAGTAACTTCTTACCGAAAAATATGGCTATTGTCGGCTATATCCAAACTATACAAGAAACTATTCTTTAAACGTCTTTAAATCACTACAATATATATTATATCATCAATTTTAGGTTACATGTTTATCATTCCAGGTCCTTATTGAGTACCACATTTCCCATCAACTAGTGTCATCTGCTGACGTCATATTTATTAAACCGAAAATTCTCTGTATCTTATGAAGATGTAATTATTCAGTAGAGCAGGAGTGCCACAATCAAACGTATTGGGACCCATCTTATATCTCCTGTATAAGATGGACATAACAACAACTTCAAAAATACAATTTAAATGTTTGCTGACTGTTAGTAACTCACAAGCTTATAAACCATATCAACACGCTTTAAACCATGTAACAAAGTGGACGAAAGTTTGTCCAAGTCACCTTTCCCTCGCGTAAGTGGGTACTCAGTATGTAGTCCGCATAAATAATCAGTAAGTGCTAGTCGCTAACTACTTGGTGGATACATCTAGATGTTAAGCTAACTTGAAGACTTCATATCAACACAAAAGCTTGACAGATTAAGAAAAAAAATACACAAAATGCACTGGAATTCAAAGATGAAGCTACAAAACAAACTACTCATTTATCAGACTATTGTACGGCTAATCTGAACGTTGGAATCCAGCTATAGTGATACACCAGTGTCGAACGAACGAATCATTCAAATTATTCAAAACAAAATCCCTTCGTCTGATAACCAATGCTAGTCGATTTCTACTAAATGAAACACCACACGCCGATTTAAGGATTAGATGGATTAGTGAAGTCATCACTGATTTGGTTCATTGACATAAAAAAAAAAAAGACTTTGTAACCACCCGAATTCAGCGGCACTAGTACTCTTATCTACTGATCAAGACTTGCATCCTTAAGCCCAATGATTTAGTTGTATAAGAAAATATTGACTAGTATAATGATATTATAAATAGCAAAGTTTAGCCAAAACATACACTAATCTCCATCATTAATTATAATTATTTATTCAGAATCATTTCTAAGATTGTAATATTTATACAGCGTCCTCTACACCCCCAGCTGTTTGAAAGGAAAAAAGTTAACTCTATCAAGTGAATAGGAAACAATGCGTGATGTTCAGATCGGATGTAAAAACAATATTCTAATAACCCTAACATCGTCGTTGTCTTGAATTGTACACTTATAATGTCCTAATAACAGTAAAATTTCTCTCCAGTTTTATTTACAGAAAATCGTTTGTTGTATGAACGTTATAATACACAATTTATTTACTGCAATATCAGCATCACTTGGTCCAATGACTGCGGGACATTTAATCGAAAACTTCGTATTTTCGTGAAAAGTACAACCTTTGATAAGATGATATTAAAGGGGTTAAATAGGTAATTTTTTTTTTATTAGATAATATAATATAGGTTGCTTATAGAAAATTACTCCAAGTTCCATAGACCGAACTAGTTTACAGTAGGAAATTTTCGGATCAATGCGATGTTAAGGAAGTTCCCATTGTGAAAGATATTGAAGAAAGAAAAAGAAACCATACCGGATACAAATTGCGAGAGAACTTATTCATTTTGGTGGTACACAGGACGAGATAAATGCAGCGAGAAAAATGAGATTATAAATGACGAATCTTTACTATTATGAAGCTCAAACTTCTATGAGGGGCTTAAAGAAGCATCTCGAATGGGTAAATATGACCAATAACTCATTAGATCACAAAATATACGGTTTCTAAGATAATTTGTTTATCTGAAAAATCAGGAGATGTTTGTTTTATATACTGAAACTACTTTTATTCATTACAATAACAAATATGCTTGAAATTTAAATCATTATTTATGTAATTACTATAAATTATAAGTTATACCCGCAGTGTTGTTTATTTTTGGCGTTCTCTCAATAATGTTACTTCTATTTCATATAGGATATTTAAAGTAACAAATACATTTTTAAACTTTCATGATTGATTAAGATACGTTCAGTATTTAATATGGAGGTCTCACGTTAATTTTCACGATTTCCACTTGAAATACAGAAATATTGCGCTCAATTTTTCAACATAAACATTTTCACTGATCAAACGTTACATTAATATAAAAAATAAATACGAAGTTCATACTTTACTCTACCAGGCCGGACTTATAAAAAATTATATAATATTTACAAAACCACTGTTTTACTTCAAACAACGTATTAATTAGAACATTCGTGGTAAGAACAGTAGACTCTATTGTCTTATTAGCGTCACGTATGACCGGGTTTATTAAAAGAATTATAAAATCTTTTCCCAGTGTACATTTTGTTCAGACCAGCTAATGCGACAGAAATAACTCACGAAAAATTTATTAAATTAATTACATTACGTTCTATATTAAAAGAAGTCGATAATCCAAATTTAAATTTGATAAATAAAAATACAAGATAAAAAAATCGATCGTTTCTGAATTTTTATTTTATTTTTAAACGAGATGATAAAATATCAACATAAAAAGATATTCAAATAGGTACATAATCAATCTAAATATTATTTTTTTTAAAAAAAAGACCTTGCATAGCATACAACGTTTATTTTAACATAATGCGTAGGAAGCAGACTAAATACACGTAAATTATATTAGACAAAGTAACGTTAACCCTTTCAATCACACATGAAATTTTGACACGAAATCATAAATTTTAATATCAATATAAAATGAAGTTTGTTATAAAAATACGCATATAATCAATCTGAATATTATATATATATATATATATATAAACAAGACCGCGCATACAACGTTGATTTTAACATAATGCATAGGAAGCTGATTAAATACGTGTAAATTATATTACGTAAATAAAATAAAATACCGCTTCCTAAATGACTTTGGATAATTTTCAACGCGTTTAAATAAATATTTTTAAAATTTAGACATTTCATGTCAAACAGAAAATAACCAAATGTACCATATAAAAGACACTATGACTGAAAGGGGGGGACATTAAACAAACCAGAAATAAATATATAAAGATAAAGTACATATTTTAAAATCACTGCTATTAATCGTTCAACATATTCCATGCCTCTTCTTCTGATTTGTTTAATTTCCAATCTTTGCCCTTAACATATTCGTACTTATCAAACGATTCGTCTGTTTTAGAATTACGGTTACACTGGTACGGACCGTCACTGTCCATTTCGCATTTATAAGATAATGGTGATGCACAAGTGTTGTAATCTTCACCTTTTATACTAAAATTGAAATGAAAATGAACAATAAATACAAATATGCCTATATTACATATATATAAAATATCTTTATATATTTGTTCATTATTCGTAAAATGTAACGCTTAAAAATGCAATCTTAGAGATTCCCATCATTTTTCTAGACGAGGAAAGAAAGAACTTTATTTAAATAGTACGATATCCGCATAATACATGTGCAGCATATTCTTAATGTTAAGTACGTGATACCTTAACATTTATCTTAAAACTAGGGCTGTATTAGAGCATAACAATAATAACATATAATCAGTTGAAAAAAGCGAATAAAAAAATCTGCAAGAAAAACAAATAAAATATGATAATGCGGCAGAGGGTAGTTAGATACGTATGTATATGCACTCACACACATACAATATATATATTAGTTTAAATAAACTCTAAATACTATAAAAATAACCTATTCTTAATCCTACGATGTTTATACGTAGAATAACGCATGGTGAGCCTTAGCATGTCGTAGTCTAACTATGACGTTAATCAACTTATTTTGATGGGTTTTGCATGTATCCTAAATTTTTTTAAATATCTTATTTATATGTGAAAGTAATCTGAATGCATATCGGTAAGTTTTGTTTAATACAACTCTACAACGGTAATTCTGAATGAGTTGTAATTTTCCTGTTGGAAACTGACCGACCACGAAACAGGACAAGCGTAGGTTAATCTGGCTCGAATAATGAATATATATAATAAACAATAGAACAAGTGGAGTTTTGTATTTTTATCGGTACAAACAGAGGCAAAATGGATCGTCACCTGCACCTGCGTTCATCGGATTTGGTTAAAACACGGATGGTGCGTCGCCTCTAGTTATTTTTTTATAATTTTTATTATTCGTATGTACATATTAGCATTTTATTTATTTATTTGTGTTGTTTATCTATATATATATATCATGATCCGATCTACATTTACATGTTAATTTTTATATAATTTCTTTGTACGTGATTTTAGTGTCAATAAGATGATGATAATAATAAATTTATAAAATTTCTTTCACTATACATTAATTTACAGTAGAATTTGAATACTAAATAAAAATAATTAAATCGCTATTAATTTAAGTTCTGAATACCGAGATATTTTATTCTAAAAAATAAATTCGATATTATAAATTGGCGACCAAGATTTTTAAGAATAAATAAATAATTAAACTTTTATAAATTGCCGCCCACAACGACGGGATCGAATTTATAAAACTCAATACAAATATTCCATAAATTGCCATCCACAATGATATAGATCCGTTTAGATACTCGCATAACAGAAGCATCAAAATAAATAATGTAACTAAATATTCTATAAATTAGTTCCACCACAAGACGACATATTATAAACAATCAATTAATATTTAATAAATTTGCTATTTACAATTATCTGACATTAAATTTCTTAATTGTTTCTTGTATTTTCTTAATCATCGTAATTTAATTTATAAACATAATGTATCTTTATCTTCTATCGTGTTATTAATTATGAATTTAACCGTTTATTAATAAATTAAAATCCTTATGTATTTAAATAGAATTATCAGCGATGTGTATTATTGAGATATTATAATTATATTATTGTTAAGAACATTAAAATTTGTAAAATAAGTTTTTAATTTCACAAATTCAGGGTTTCAAAATGAATATTTTATAATTTAACAGCAAGGAATTGATCAGAAATAGCTATAGATGGTTCCCTTAATACTAGCGACAGCAAGTTTTTTTCTATTATTTCAATTTATCTCATCTAGTATATTCTACATCGAACGATTATTAAATACTAAAAAAAAGATCACCATAACGTACAGCTGATAAGAACTGGAACTGTTGCTAATTAAAGACGATTTTTCTGAATAATTATACGGCGTTTTGGTATCCAGTTGTTGTTGAACTTGATCTAACTGGTCTAATGCCGGTGTGTTAGTACCATATATATCTTGCCAGCCTTTTCTACCTAATTCGCTAACCTGCATTACAATATATATTTTTTTTTATAAGTTAAACAAGAAATAAATTAGAATAATAACGCCGATTTCGTTATTTATTTCGAAGCATCGTTTGCAACCACGAAAAGTATGTATCACAATCATTACCACTTAGGGATGAATTATTCAGTAATTTTTAACGAAATACAAACAAAAACGTAATAATTTTAATAAAACAGATAATATTAAAACAAACACTTCTTCGGAAATCGACGATAAACTTATTTCGGACACACATGTATTACAATTTTAAAAAGAAAATCTGAATTCCTCATTTTTATCCTAGGACATCTAAATTTGATATTGATCCAAAGACATTGTGATTGATATCGGGTATTTTAATCCTATGTATTATAATTGTATAAAATTAGATACTTTGTTTTCAACTACAATTGTATAATTATTACGAACAGCCGGTCTTTATAATTATTTTTACACGCATCATTACTGCATAAATATTTCTTCGATAAGACTATGACGTACGTATACATGTTAGAAAATTTATCAATTGTGAGAAGATCGTTACCAGGAAAAGTAAATAAATAAAATCTAAGTATATTATAAATTGTAATAGAACAAGTAATGTCCATATATAACTCATGAAAATTCATAAGCAAAGAAAATGATTGCTGCTGTAAAAATATCGTAAAATAATTCAATTTACCTTTGTAGCCACTGAAGATACTTGTTCGGTTACATTTTCTAATAACGAGCCATCTTTAACCTACCCAAGCAATAATACAATTTATTTTAAAGCGTAAAAAGCTGGCAGTATTAGTTGTGTTTCAAAAATACAATGAAAAGTTGTGCAAAATAATAATAATAATAATAAAAAAACATTGCAACACTATGCATTGTCATTGATAGCTGCGAATTGATAATTTTAAAAATTATACTATTGAAACGATAAACTAAACCGTACGTGCTTACCTTCGTAGCTACCGAAGACACTTGCGTGGATACATTTTCCAAAAGTTTTCCTTCTTTCACCTTGTTTTTACACCAAAAATAAAACGTAATAAAAACTACAGACTAGCGCATACGCGATAAATGAAATATTTGACACGAATCATAAAATCGCGTACAAATGTGCGTTATAATAATATACATAATGTTTCAAATCACGTTTCTAATTATCTAAATTATATTCAAAACATTTTTTTTCTTTTTTTTTTTTTTTTTTTGTTAAATTCATTTTGAAACGAGGACTTATTTACTTTTTTAATAAGTACACTACGATAACGTGGAATCTGAAATAAAATTCTAATTAAACATTTACGTATTAGTGAATAATACTTGATTCACAATTGGACCCAAATAAATTATTATTACTTTTGGGTTTGGCGTAAATAAGATAAAGTAAGACGGGTTCAAATAATTAAAAAAGAACAAAATAATGCAAGGTAATATAAAACCAAGGAAATAGGAAATTCGTCGATTCGCGCATTATGAAAAGTGTTATTTCCCAATAACTCATTACGGTCACTATTTAAAATAGTTTCGCAGTCGTGGGAACCTTAGAAAAAATTAAATTATCATTCGATATGATATTATTTTCGGTGTAATTTCGTTGATTAAATATCGATTAAGTTTGTAGCGTTTTTTTTTCCTACGATAAATGTACACGACACATTATTTACAAGTACGAGAATTAAATCTGAAATAATTTGAATATTTTCACGACCGAATTCTATTTTAATCGAAATTTCATACTCAAATAACATCGTTGTTTCCAATGAGAAATCCCAACCATTTCTTACTACAATGGAAGCAGTATCATTGACTTATCTTCTGGTTTGCCCGCACCCTGTTCCGTTTACAAAAGCACTTTCCGAAAACATGTTGATTTTACCCTTCGTAAAAATATTAATTTTATAGTTACATCAAACTTCAAACGTCTACTCACGGATTTTAGTTATTGATCGTTTCGCTGAAATTTTGAATAATTAGGTTGTTAATAAACAAATTAGTAATGTTTCTTGCTGCAATAGTAAAATTAATTGTTCGAAGAAGAAGGCAGCTAAGTGTAAGGATAATTTTTAACAGCTTTTCCTTCGCAATATATCGAGACTTCGAAATCTTGAAGGAAAAGCTGACTCAATGGAAAGAGTCTGTTAATGAGAGTAGGGCCTGGGGTAAACCTTATAAAATACTGATTCAAAGTGTAGGGTAGAATTGATTGTACTGGTTTTCGTAATTGTAAAAATGATCAAAAGAAACCGTGGATGTTCCATTATATTTCAAATTAAACCGACAAAAACGATTTCCATATTGAATTATAACTGTTTTGTTGCAATAATCGAAAACTGTGATTTTTTTAAATGCATTCTACGTATGTAAGAATTAATTCTAAGCGTGTGGAGAAGCACGAAAAAAAAATACAAAATAAAAAAAATAAAAATAAGCGAAAATACGGTACAATATCGCACACTAAATGAACGGAGATATTACCAATACAGAATTTTAATGAATGTGACTATAAAATACGTTTTTGTCTAATTTATACAAGAAAATATTTTATAAATATCGATGTAGCTATTTACAAGATTATAGATTACGTAATATGTCTATCAAAAGTAACGCAATAAACTTTTAAAAGATTTTTGATTGAATTATAAGCTTACTTTATCGGTAACAGACACGCTAATTTCCGAAACTTTTTGCGAAGCAATTCCACCGAACTTTATCGCTCCTTCAGTTGCCTTGGAAGCTATTTTAGACGCCGACGTCGAAAACAATGACCAACCCTTTGTTCCAATTACAAGAAATTTAGAATACTCAAATTGTACATAAATATCAAAATTACCAAACTGTATTACGGTCATTTATGAAACTTAGCAGTTATTAAATTAACTTCGAAAATTTAAATATAGTATTAAAAACGATAAATATCTTTTCTGCCTATGCTTTATATTATTCTTCAAAATATTATTGTTATCTTCTGCTTGCTCATGTGAAAATACATATATCGTGCATACACTTTTTCTTAATTTGGATATAAATTATAATTTTCATTGTACACATATTTCTCAATAATACGCATTAACCGTTAAATCTGATAACTCCATATTATTAAACGCGTTGTAAACGCTTTTTTTATCATACAAATCGTTTAAAATTTTTTTTTAATAAAATTATTTTCTTATTTAAATCCACTAACAATCCGGCGATAACGGTACGCAAATATGTCTCAACATATTCGAACTTATCACAAATCGTAACTTAATTTTTTTTTTTTTTTTTTTTTTATAAAATACTAAAAATCCGACGATAACGGTACGCAAATATGTTTCAAAATTGCCTAGTTCAAAATAGTTCGAATTAAAATTTTTTCATCATTCGAACTTCACCTTATTTCTTTTAAAATAAAATTTGAAGGGATTTCGAAATTTTTTATCGAGAACAAGATTTCTATATGAAGACAAAATTGCTTTGTACGATTAAGTTTGCACTCACCGTTGATATGGAAAGCACAGCGGTATTTAAAATTTCGTTAGTTGGTTGAGATGCTGGACTCATCGTGTAACCAAATCCGGAATATTTACCACCTTGATTTGGCGGAATATTACTAATTTAAAACACACAATTCTATGTATAGATTATAAAATTAGATATTTATAACATCAAAATTTTACTATCATACGTAATATTATAGAATAATTTATTTTAAAAATAAGGATAAATACAACCTCCGTCGTTTTAAAAATCTCTACGCACTGAATTAAAAAACAGACGAAATGTTAATAATGATAAAAATTTTAAAATTTATTCGTACAACACCAGTTGCAATAGGTGTATTTCATTACGATGAATGTGACCATAGTAATTTAGTTTTAATATTAACATAGATGATGTACGACAAGACTTAGTAAAGTTAAATCTCTCAATATAAATCAATTTACTAAATTAAACCACATAACAAATATCATAATTAACCTACCGAGTTACTTTTCCTGTTAACAGTAATATAAAAGGGGCAACCAGAATAAAGGAAATATGTTTATGTATAATAAAATTGGAAAAATATATGTCTAAAACCTTATAAGACGTTGCTTTAAGTGTCGGGCTTTTGGTAATATGTCCTATAATTGCTTCAAAAATATTAAATACGCAAAATGTTGCGGACGTCATAAAACGAAATTAAAATGTGCAAACTGCGATAAAAATCATGCAGCAAACGGTAAAACTTGCGAGGTATACTACAAAATTAATGAAATTCTAACGAATAAATGAACAAATAACTTAAGAACTCGCAACAAACCTATAAACTTCGTAAGACCATCACTCTCGTTTAACGTGAATAATAATAATCGAACTTATGCACAAATAGCAAGTAATTTTCCAAAATCTAGCCAAAAATCTATGTCTACCGAGTCCAATCTTTCGTTTATATCCGATCTATTAAAATTAATTAATATACGTAAATTAGTAAAATTATATTTGATAAGTTACGAGGTAATAATGCAGATATTCGGAAATTAAGTCTAGTTTTCGAATTTTAAATTAAATGTGCATAAATTTAAACCTACTTTTATGGAATGTCAATTCTATAAGGAACAAGATACTAGAGCTTGAGCAATACATGAATAGCCAATAAGATACCTGCTTTAGGGTAGACAAAATTAGATGACTTTTTGTTTTATGGATATCGGATATTTCGTAAGAATAAATCAGCAAATAGTGGAGGTGTTACTTTATTAGTCCACAATAGCATTAATTGCTAAATTATCCCTGATCCAGGTACCAAACAGATTCAAGCAATAGGGACCAAATTCAAATTGTTAAAAATACATTAATTATCTTTGCTGTCTATCGTCTTCCCTCTAAACCGACAAATTTTGAAAATGATATAAGAACACTCTTCAATGCGGGGAATCATTAATAGATTTCTGAATGTTAAAAGTCGCACGTGGATCTGGTACACAGAAAATACGGCTGGTAGAATATTTTTAAATCTAACCCACAAACTTAACTTTCAAATAAAAAACCCTTAGAACCCACATGCTCCCTTAGGCATCCCCGACTTAAACAAGCGTATTAGATATAGTTAGAAATGTTTATAAGTGTACCGATCCGAAATCTGTCGATGTGCTATCATCTAATCACAATACTATCATTTTCAATATAACTAACAAAGTAAAGCACATAGAAAATGTACACACATCTAATTGTCATAGAGCAAACTGGAAATACTTTGAAAATTATATTAGTAAGGAAATACAAGTTCCTACTTAGTTATCAACTTCGTCTCATATAAATTATTGATATCATAAATTTTATAACTGAATCAGCTCGTAAGTACCGACAAAAATCCATAAATTTCAGCTATTACAAATTATTAAACTAAAACATTATTTCCGTAAAAAAATAGATAGATAGATAGACAAAATAAATATATGTTACAAAAAATAACGAAATTAATAACATAACGCATTCCAAAGACAGTTCTTACTACGTATACTAGTTTAAACATATGCCCAGTTGCTCATTTAACTAAAATAAACATACAGGAAAAAACCACCAACAAAACCTGCATACTGATCCTAAAGCTATCGATGTATATAAATTTATAATTAGTTAAGTTAATCGAATAAACAATATTTGTCATGTGTATTATACATAAAAATAAATTTGGATAAAATATAATGCCAGCTGTACATCATAATAGCGTGTGTTTAATTCTTTTGTGTTTGTAGCACTTATATTTTAACTGCAAACTTGTACGTGAGTAATCCCCTATGTCGTTTATAAATGAATACTAACTGCAGGCACAACTATCGAAAACCATTTTGTTTAACAACACCATATGTATATACCTCGTGAATGTGTTCGATCTTTACACAGACTGGAAAATTCAAAATTATTCTGCAGCACATATTTTGTAGCCGTTGTACCTTTGCTAAGTTACAACTACTAGTATATGACCATATGGGACAATCATAAAGCATAATTGTTCTTATATTAGTTTTTTATTAATTTATTTGCCGATCTGACGTAACGTCTTTCATAAGAAAAAACTGATTTTAACTTCTTTTTTGTTGTTTATTTGACGTAACAAACTTTATTAACTATTGGATATAGCGTAAACGGAGACGCATGAGATTTATTGCAGGCATATTCAGCATGTTTAGTAAATGTGAGACTTCGATCCACACATCTACATATTTAATATCGGTTTTTAAACCAAAGGTGTGTTGTCAATTATCACAGGTGGTAAGAATTGCGGTCTTCTTTCGGTGAATAGAATAGATTGGAGTTTTATCGGAATTTATTTTGATTCTCAATTTATTAAAACATGAATTTAATTTAATAAAACCATGAGTTATTCTTCCTTGTATCGTGTCTTAATTTTGGTAATGTTATATGTAGTACGAGGCCCCTAATAGGCTCTTTGTTACCGCATATAGACTTCGTTGCTACTTATTTTAAGAACCCCGCATAAATTATTAATTATGATACGCATATATATATATATATATATATATATATATATATATATATATATATTATATATATTATATAGGTACAATAATATAAACAAACGTATTAATAATAATAATTTTGTTTAATTATTTTTACACATGTGTATACATATTCCCATATACATAAGATTATAAAAAATACATCTATAAAATGTTTTTAATGATTAACGAATTTTGTCACATTAATTAAGATTAGTGCCATTACGAACTAACCTGGTTTGAGATTCCGTCTTCTATTCTGTCTTTTTGTGGTACTTTTATTTCTTCTTTTTATTAAACGAACTATTTCCTCCATTGTCGCCTGGCACTTTTCTTGCTAAGCAACAACTTCTATGGAAACTCAATTACTTTCTACTTTACTCTCCCTGCTAACAACTTCAACTAACTTCTTTGAAAATTCATTGCTAAAACTAAAACTCTTTTTTCTTCCATCTTTTCAAAACTCTCACCCTCTTCCAATTTTCACTATATTAACTCGTTACAAGCTACCTCGTGGCCATAGAGGCGCGCCCTGTCACTTAATTATTGCTATTATTGTGTGAATACAACTGACGTATCTCAAAACAGGTTTTTTACAATAATAATAATAATAATAATAATAATATATCTTTTTCCGTTACCTTTATGGACGTTAATAATAAATATTTATATAATTCGTTTATTTAACGTTTACATCGTATACACTTAATTAAATATATACAATCATTTAATTCTTTACTTCGGCGTGACATACGACGACCGTCGTAGTAGATAGTAATAATTACGAAAGACTTTATTATAAATTTACGAATATCGTCAAACACCGATTATAATATGAAAAAAATAAACAGTATAATAATTTTCTGTCAAACTTAAGCCCAAGTGATAACACCACTTGGAAAGTAACTAAATATCTCTGTAGAGGACAAACGATTATCGCCTAATTCTTAGAAGTGAAGAGAGGGTTGTATACTCTAATAAGGATAAAGCGAAGATATTTAAACAATTTTAATAGTATACACAAACAAAATGATACCATGTCTACTTGCTATCAAGAGAAACGAGCTAGAAAGCGTATACATAATTATATATCAAACCACACAGCCACAATTAACTCATCTGATTTAACATCTCCTAAAAATGTAAAGACCATTTTTTACGTCAGGAATACTAACTCAACTAGACCTGATCAAATTAATACTAAGTTACTTTAAAAACCGCGCCTCACAGCAATAGTCGCTACTACTGTCACTTTAATTCATGTATATGTTTATCTTCTTAAAGATTAAAAAAAAAAACACGTCATAAATAAGTCGATGTCATTCTATTACAAATATATGATTAAATTACAGGTAAAGAATTTAATACGTACTCAGGCCTCATTGCATTTTCGTTTTGTATTTTGGTAAAGAACGCTTCCTTATCATTAACTACTTCCGAGTTTTGATAACTAATCTGTACTTCTTTTTTTCCCATACTGTTGCTGGTATAATCATGAAATACCATTTTATAATACTTCTAAAATGATTAACGTGTAAATATATTTACAAAATGTTTTTTTTTCTCTTAACGTATCTTATTACGTAAACGTAAATTTTCCTCATTTCGATTTATAACATAAATTCTAGAAGAGATGATTCTAAGAATTATTAATTAAAATGTTTTTTTAAGATTTTTAATATCAAGAACGTTAATTGCAGAATTTTCTTTTTTACGAAGAAATTTCTATACTTTAGTAATAAAGTGACTACAAATTACAGAATTTTCATTTTATTAAACATATTTTTAACATTATGTACTGGACGATATCTATTTTTATGTACTCCTTCGTGTTGTATTATACACAGTTTTTCCTCCGCAATACTTTAAACTAGTCCCAATTCAAACACGTAATTATTAAATAAATTACCACGTAAGATCAATTAAAAATTATTTTTAAAATCAGATGCTAATTCAGATACTTACTTAGAAAAATCTGAATATGTATAATTATCAACTTCACTATTCGAAGGATTCCATTCCTCGCCTTGGGCTAATGTAGAAATCTAATAGGATAATTACAGTTAATTATAGACATCACGGAAATAAAGTAAAAATTAACAATATTATATTCTATACATAGGTTTAATAAATAGTTCTTACCTTATCTCTATACAAAGCTGCCGCTTTCGTACTATATTTTTGAGTTATTGGTAACGTATCATCCCAATCAAGCTGCGAACTGAAAAATTCTTTAGCTCTTTGATTTCCTCCGACCTAAATTTTGTTACAGCAGATTGGTATAATGAAAATTTCCATACAATTAAATATTTATACAGCAAGATATTCAATTAAATAAAAAAAACCTTCATTTTTTCCAATTCGATATCTTTCCATTTGTCCATAGTTATTGAACGAACAAAGGACAGATGCACTCCCAAACCTCGATGCTTTCCCGAACACTCTAGACATATCCATATACCATACGTAACTGATGCCCACTGCGGATTATGTGAGCCACATTCGAAGCACCTCTATAAAAAAAATATTAACAAATTACACCGTCAAGAAGCAAGTAACGGAATATCAACTAAATTAATTTACACCGTCAAGAAGCAAGTAACCGAATATCAACTAAATTAATAATAATTATTTCAACACCAACCGAAAATATTTTAAATAAACATATCAGTACACAAAACGCAGATTTATTTATTTACTTTAGCTTCCGGGTACAGTAAATAACCTAACACATATAACGAGTTTTCTTAAATAAAAACCTTAACGTAGATCTAATTTACATTAACTGAAATTCTAAAAAGTCTTTATTCGGATTTCCTCAAATTATACAATATTTCATATCAATAAAATATATTAAATAACAATATGTTTTATAAATTATACAAACACGGTAAAAATGAATATAGTTTTAGATTATATATAGTTTTGATAATAAACATTTAACTTATATAATCATTACATTATTTAATTTTTAACAAATTTAGATAAAATGTATCAACGTACCGAATTATCATATTTAGTGTTTAAATCTTGTAATACACGGCGAGTTCTCGGACTAGCCATTTTTTAAAGTTACGATTTCATTGAAAAACAATATTCATATCCATAAATGAAACTTATACTCATTATTATCGAATTTAACTGCTTACTGCTTCATCAACCTCAACGTATTATTATATGTAATTATGTATGTGGTAATAGTTTTTTTGGGTTCTCAAATACTAATTTGATCAAAAGTACATCAAATCGATAATAAAAGAATTTGTGTTTGAATATATTCCGATATTTTTTCCAAATTTTGTGTTATACATATTTTTTATTTACAGTCTTTTTTAATAATCAAAGTTAAGATTTCAGTAATCAGTGTTCGAATTTATCAGTACTGAATTACTTTTGCTAGCTTCAACAAAACTTGATAATTTAGAGACCATAAAAATTGTATGATACCATTAAGGCCTCTCATTATATATATCACGATATGCCTTTATCTATCCGCTCCTGGAGGAAGTCTTTCCACTATTTTTTTTATCTAATTTTATCTTGCGCCTTTGGCAGCCATTGTTTTCCGTCTATCTTTAACATATCGTCTGTCTATCCTGTTTTTTTTTTGTTTATCGGCCATCACTGTATGACTCGTTTTGACCATTTGTTGTCATTTCTTCGGGTTACGTTGCCAGTCCGATTCCACTTTCTTTTAGCCATCCGCGGTCCGCGCACGTCGTTTAACTTTGTTTGTTCAGGTATCCGGATATTTCTTATCTGATATGATATTCTGATGTTTAGAATTATTATTTCGTGTGCAGTTTGAGCATTTCTTATCTTTTGTATGCCCGTTGAATTCTTTGCACTTAAACTTATCAATACTGTGTCAAGATATTCACCGTCAATTTTGATACTCATACAGTTAACACTTTGAAATGTCCCTCGAGGGTAAAAAAATATTGCGATGCCGTGTTTTTCGACATAAGCCAAGCTTTCGACAAAGTCTGACGTGATGGCCTATTAGACAAAATTAAGCAACATTTTCCATATGAATTATACCAGTTGCTTTGGTCTTACCTAAGTGAAAGGTATTTTTATGTGAAATTTGAAGACGATTCATCAGATATATATATCCGGTGAAAGTAGGTGAGCCACTAGTGTACTGGGACCACTACTCTACCTAATTTACACATCAGATATTCCTACACCCTCTGATGTAAAGGTAGCGACTTTTACTGATGACACTGCGATTTTGTGTTCTGACGTATATCCCGTTAGAGCGCGCAATACTATCCAGGCAGCAGTCAACGAAGTTCCATCGTGGCTTAACCTATAGAGGACCAAGGCCAATGAAACTAAATCAACACGAGTAATCTTTACTAACAGAAGACACAGTCCTAAACGGTGCTGCAATTTCACAGAAATCAGATGTAAAATATCTCGGTATGCACCTTGATCGGCGTCTAACGTGGAGGAAACACATAAGAGTTTAACACTGCCCAAACCACTGCCAAATTAAACGTTTTTACATATAATTCCCGCAACCACTTCATCTGCAGAAAGATCGTTCTCAGCATTGGACGAATAAAAACATACTTAAGAAATACACAAGGTTACGAGCAATTATCTTCGTTAGCTGTTCTTAGTGTTGAAAAAGTATTACTGTCAAACTTTAGGAAATGACCATCCTTTTATGATGATGCAATAGATATTTTTGCAAAGAAGAATAGAGGAATCGAATTAATTTATACCGGATGGAGGTACTTAGTTAATTTTAATGTATATGGTATTTCATAATTTTTATTTTAGTTATGTATTTAACCGAATTTTATATATATCTATTTTTATACACGTATAAAAAAAATGTTTCATTATGGCGCTTCCTCTATTTCAAAATTCACGCTACGCCACATATATATATATATATAGGAACAATGTAACACAAACATACAGTTTTTATAAAGTATTTTCCGCCATTAATTTAATTTATCCCTATTTTATGTTACATGTACTAAACCGTTACTTTTGAGAAACACTTGACAACATCCCCACGATAACACCTAAATGGGTGATAGAAACGTATTATTTTTGGCATCGATTATTTGGTACCACGTTACCGGGATAATTATCACAGTTAAAATAAGTAACTTATAGTATCATACATATCTTACTTTCTCCATTTTCTCTTATCGCTATAATGCATAACAGATATTAATAACAAATTAAATTAAAATTTTTATTAAAGAAATCATATACTAGTTTCATTTTACTATAAATTGAAAAATAATCAACACTAACTCAAATGTTTATTTTACATTCAAAGAAATAAAAATTATAATGATATAATGAACTTGAACACACGATAGATCGGAATTCACAAGGAGTTAAATCTTTAATAAAACGAGGAAATCATTTATTTTCAACAACGGAAAATGATTAAAAGTCGAGTGTAAATGTTCGTAAAAGTTTTTTATCTATTTTCTCTTTTGAACTTCACTAATTCTTCTTACCATAACACGTGGTTCTATTGTTGACTGATTATTTGTTCTATGGATATTGATGGAATTTGTTTCTGAACTGTTCATTTATTCATTTCTGATTTGTGATGTGGTAGTCTGCCCAATGTTTCAGCTGAATTAATTCCTTCCGAAACATTACTTTTTATTAAAATTATAACAGTCGGATGTTTTCTACGAATTTTTTTTTTTTAATTTAATGCCATTGTTTTCTAAGACAATATTTATCCGCGGATATCACGAGAAGTACAAGAAAGAATATACTTTATAAAAGAATACAAATTACAAGCACAAACTACACATTTCTTAAACTAAACATGGTATCGTTCCGAAAAAATACAAATTTTTTTATCAATAGACTTAAGGTAAATTTTATAGCATGATATAGTAAAGAAATAAGAAATAATGTTATTTTGTTTTATAATTGCAGGAAAAATTTCAAATAAAAAACCTGCGCCGATAATAGGAGTGATTTTGTACACATCACACGTCAATAGACACGAACAAAAAGTATAAATATAGTATAGATAATCGGAAAAAAGTTATAAACTTTACAATACTATATGATATAATCTATTAACGAGATAGATTTAAAACGTGTCAAATAGAAATATTATATGATATAATCTATTAACGAGATAGATTTAAAACGTCAAATAGAAATATTTGTGCGCTAACGATAAGAACGATAATTATTTATTATTTTACTGTGAAGTTCGTACTTCTTTGTACCTGTATCGTAGAGATTGATAGTTACGTCGTTAAACACGCGGTAAATATTTAAAAAGTTAGATGTTGTTTTCATTATGACCTCATGTATACACGGGTAGTGCAGTATACCGTGCATGGTGTTAATTCGCCAGTACCTACCTATGTTTATTTAGTACGATTCTCAAACACTGATTTTGTAAACGATGTAATTTATTAATATTAGCAAGGTTTCTGTTCCACTAAATGGGGGCTTGCATAAACTATTTTTGGTTCAATAACTCGTTTATATAATATAACTTGTTGATCGGAAGGAGTGAAGATTTTCAATTGAATATGGGAAACAGGGTGCTAATTTTTTTTATATGCTCCAAAAACGCATTCATTTTACAGTCGAACACCTATAACATATGATTTCCATTCGAGAGACTTAATTAATATACTTATTCAATATAGGTATTTGTTCAACCTTGTCGTTATATAATTTTTTAGAATTAATTTCGCGGTCGATATTCATAATTAGATAAAATAATTTCGAAATAACCGCGTACAATTTAGAAAAAAACGATTTATTAATAATAAAATAAAATAATATATTAATATTAATAAACCAACGTAAACTCGGGTTTCCGAAATTATTTTATCTAATTTGTCGTTATACTTCGTTAATAGTCGAGTAAGAAAAACGTTTTAACATCGGCAACGAGGCGAGAGTCGAAATTTCGTTTATATATATATATATATATATATATATATATATATATATATATATATATATATTAATTTTTTGTTATAAACGTATAATGTTCAAAATAAGTAAAAAACTGAAAATATTTAAAATAAAATATGTATTAATTTTCTAGTCACGAAATAAATTTTGGGAATATTTGTAAAAATGTTTATATAGTCAATACTCTATTCCGGTTTCTATAAAATAAACATAAAAGAAAGGGAAAACGAATAGAGACTTTAACAATAATGATGTGAATCATAAAATAATAAAATAAATATAAATAAAGACTATCGTTATTCAATAAACCTATAATCTTATCGAGTAGTACGGAGATACTAAGAATAAAGGAACGGGAATATACGACTAATTTATTCATATATATATATATATATATATATATATATATATATAAAAAAGTTATATATATAATCGATGTAATTTGTATATAGGCACATTGTAAAAGGAACTAGAACACACTTTAACCAAATATCACGTTCAACCAATAGAACTGAGCATTGTAGCAGTATCGTCAGCAAATTATAAAGTTTAAAAAAAGGAAGTATGGTTCCAAATATAGATAAAAAAAGCACTCTAAATGTATTCCAAAAGATATAGCTTTTCTTTTCGGTTATATTTAATCATTTAAGTTATAGTAGACGCAAATGACCAAGAAGTCGAGCGTCTTTAAATAAATAAAATATATACATATATGTATAACAAGCAACTCGATAATAAAATGGAATTGTAGAATTTTATTTTAAATGACGGACATTTTCCAACGCCTAATATATATATATATATATATATATATATATATATATATACAATTTAATTTACGAGGATTAAATGGAAATATAACGATAAAAGTTCGTATAACACGAAAATTATACTTTTATCGATTACCGGTGGAAAGAGAAGCGGTAACATTTTCAAACCTTGTACAATCGTTTCTTGTTTTCTTCGCGGTTAAAAAGGTACAACGGCGACTTCGGTTTTAAAGAAATTACCGATAGCCGATCCGTCGAAGTCGGCCCATCGTTTTTTAAGCGGACAATAGACGTTGACGATCGAACCCGGAACGCGACCTTCGACGCACCAAATTCGATCATCGTACGTAATCGACTGATGATGGTACATTGGGTTGATCATCGACGAAGCCGATATCCATTTGTCGGCTCTTACGTCGTATATCGACGTCATTTTGAATACGTGAAATTCGTTCGAATAACTCGGACCCTTCGAACCGCCGGTTACGTACATACGATCGTTAAAACGGGCCACGGCGGTATATCCGCGTTTTTTATTCATCGAACGTAACACGGTCCAAGTTCCAACGCGCGGATCGAACAGATACGTTCGATCGGACGGACGAAATGTACGATTAAAACCGCCGAACGCGTACAATACGTTATTGTAAGCGATCAACGATTGCGAACAAAGTCGCTGATCGTCGTTTTTACTGCAATTGTCTTTTAAGCGTTCCCATCGATCGCGATCTATTACGTAGCAAAATATCGTGGGATTCGCGTAGTTTAAATCGGAATCCAACGAACAGTTAGCGTAGATGCAATTTAAATCGTCAATGGACGCCATATTGTAAACTTGAAAAACGTACTGAGGCTTTCGTAAATTTTGCCAACCTCTTTCGACTAGATCGTCGTACGATTGAAAATAATTTTTCATCGAACGTTTGCAATAGACTAAACTGTAAAATCGATTACAATTTATAATTACTCGTTGACGATAAACTTCATCGTCGACGCATTCTAGACGCATGTCAGGTACGTGTTCAAACGTATCGCCGTTATAACGTAACACTTCGATGACATTTTTAGCATCATCATCATCATCATTATTATTATTATTATTATTATTATTAGGTCGACCGAAAAAGTATAAACGAACGCCAACTCGTCTTTTAAAAGTCGGCTGGAAATTGTTATCATTATCGATAGTTCGAAAAGATCGAACTTCTTTTGCTAGCGAAAAACCATCTTCATTTTCTACTCGGCTCTCTCCTACTAATAAATCGTCTTTAATAAACGAATAACGTATGGCACCGGCTAATTCGTTCAAATATCGATTTCTTTCCTCCGGATGACGCATTATCAACCATTGATGAACCGCTAACAATATCGTATATTCGTCGGTCGATGCGAGAAAATCGCTACGAACTACTTCGAATAATATATTATACGGTATCTGTACAAATTCGTTCGTTTGGCAAACTGTCCGAAAATTACGCACGATAAAATCGATCGACGACTCGATTAGTTGATCATCCGGATAACGTTCGATCGACGAACATACCTCGAAAATGTTGTCGACGTTTAGACATTTTTTGCATAAGTTGCGACATTTATCCGATAATTCGATCAAACCGAAATAGTCGCAAGTGGCCGTCATAATTATGACGTTGGAAATTGGATCGACTTGAAATTTTAATACGCCCGTATAGACGTAATCTAATATAATGTCGAAAGCGTTCGAGTCGATATCGTTTAATGTAATTTCGTTTTTATCGACTTCGATTACATCTGCGTTGAACATCGATTCGAAATAAGGAACGGACGATGTCAAAAGTAATCGATGACACGCGTATCGTTTATTATCGATCGTTATCGTTAAATCGCAATATTTTCCGGTTTTACGATTTTCGTTCAATTTTTCCATAGTATTCATCGGATACTGATCGAATATGATCATTTCATTTCCCGCTATGATAAATAAAATGAAAAAGTTCATTATATACGACTTTTTATTACTACCTATTTTCTGAAATGCATATTACTGTATATACTTTTGTATAATTATTATTCCGACAGAAAGGAAACTCGTACATTAAGAGAATAAGATCAACTTTCGGAATATTTATACGGTTGCTATGTACTAAATACGTATAACATTTTAAGGTGAACGATTTGTAATATAAAGATTCTACAAATAATAATTATATATAAAACGTACTCAGAATCTCGAACAATGTATAATCGGTAGTATAGATTGGATTTTTTTTTAGTTTTCTGTTGTTAAATATCCGGTTAATTAAAATTAAACTAGAAAATGAATGTGTACCATCACAAATAACTTAAAGCCATTTGATAATGCTGTAAGATTAGTAATAAATAAACAGAATATAACATATTTTATCTTTACCTTGTGCACGACATTGTATTAAGGTAATTTTTTTGAAATTGATGTTTTGCGATTATTATTACTGAGAACAAAGTAAGTTTACAATCGACAGTGGATGAAAATAAATAAAAATTAAAACTTAAAGCGTATATTTAGGACAGTCCATAAAATTCTTAATATATAAAAAAGTTTATTTATGCTGTTTTCTACATATTAGACATAAATAAAACAAAAATATTATTTAGACGGTATTACAATTATATTTAAAATTACAATTTCTCGTTGCTACTACATCATCAAGACCAAGTTATAAACGATGAAAACTAAAAACAAGTAACAACAACGTTTGGTAACAAAATAGTTTAAATTACTGTATTCGTTTGTTAATCATAAATTTAGAAACTTTAAATTGTTAATTGTAATAGCTCGAAATTGATCTGGTAAATAACTTGAACATGATCCCTTTTATAAACTAGTTCATTCAAATGAATGAAATTATATTTACTTGATCGCTTTTCTTATTGTTATAATCGAGAAATGTAACTTTTAAATTTTTTGTATCTTGCTAAATCGACGAAGACAACGAATGGAATAGAACATACTTGATAACTTATATTTACCTTTTGTTTGCATAGCGTGCTTTTTGAGTTATCATATATCTTCACGAGAAACATCCAATACATATACAATAATATAATAATACAATTAGCACGAAAATACTAACGCCTGTTTAAAATTTTATTTTATAATTTTGTTTAAAGCTTTGTGTTCTTATTTTAAATATATACCACATTACTATAATTAAAAATAGTGAATGAATTCTAGATTATATAAAATAGTTTTACAGTGAACGTACATTCTCGATTTAATATTAAAAAAAAAAAATTACCAAGTGCACAACAAACGATATACCCGATAATGCCGAAACTTTTATAGCCGGGCCAGAATAAAATTTCTCTTTCCATGACGTCTTGTTTACACTAAAAAACAGTAATTTGTTAGTTTATTAATATTTAATAATAAGTTACATGCTTTTATTCATACCTCAAAATTTCTATTTTTATTATTTGTGTTTTATAATTAACTTTTGAATATAATAGAATCTAGTCAAATTCTTCGGGTATATTATATTTTATTTATATTATTTTCAGTTTGAAAACTTAATTTTAAAAGGGCTAGTTTTTATAATGCTAGATTCGACGAATTAGATTATCATTTAAGAATACGATAATTCTTTTCTTACAATCGAGCCTATAGTGACTGATGTCGATTGATTATGATTGATAAACAAATGCGAAGATGTAATCTAACAGCAAACTGTGCGTGGGAATGTGCAACTTGTTTTAATAAATTCGTGTTGTTAAGTGTATTTCCTTTTAAATTTTTTGTTTAGTTTCTGATAATACCAATTATTTATATCATAGCATTTTAATTTAAAGGATATGATGAGTACGAAATGAATTATCAACCACCAAATGTTGCAAATAAAATTTTTTCAAGTAATTGTTTTGTATAATTTAAATAATAACTCGTCACCACGCATATATTTACCATATTAACACACTACATAATTTAAAAATTTCAAAATTATTCAACTACGTATTATATATATATATATATTTATATATTTATATTTTTTAACAATACACGTAAACCAATTAATTAATAATCATATTTTATTTAAGAATACTATGCGAATAATGCGAAAGTTATAATTTTAATTATTCTAGATGCTAGTGTGACTGAAGAACCATATCCAAGCTTATCGGATTACCATGACTATGAACCTAACTTAGAATTTGATGATACTGAAATACAAACATCTACTGCTGATGTTGCGGGTAAAATAAATATATTTCGGTAATCGGTCGAATATTTTTATAAATAAAAGTAAATAATAATAATAATAAATTAAAGTAATATTTGTAATTTTATTCGTATCATTGTTAACTTCCGAGTGTTTTCTATCAATGTAAAAAATAACTAAGTTCATAAATATTTTTTAAATTCAGGGAAAACAAAATAAAATACATTATGTTTTTACGAAAAACATATAGCAAGTCATTAAAATAAATTTAGAAATAAATGATTGTAGATGAAAGTTCGTATTTATTCAGTCGAAGAAGGATTGCCAACTGAAGAAATTTATTGTAATTATATTAGTGTTATTGTTAGATCCATATGTACTGTATAACACCCGATTAAAATTACTATTTGTTGGTAATTTTTTATTACGGTGTTCATAATTTTATTGAGTACATGGCAATGTACTTGTTTAATACCAAAAATATATGCGTATATCTAATACGACATCCTTAATAGAGGGGGTTTGTACGCGACACAAATCATATAGTCATATTTAAGGTGTGCATTTCCAGTTTTTCAAGTTAACTTTATAGTTTCAGATACTACGACTACTTTTATTGTTTAATTTGTATAATTATAATTCTTAGTTAATGAAGAAGAAGTTGAATCGGCGGGATTAGATTACTTGGAATCTCCAGTATCGGATGGCACAATCGAAGAAAATTTTGAAGAAGAACTAGTAAACGCGGCAAATGCTTACGATAGTTTAACTTCGCAATACGAGGATTACGATGATGAACAGGAAGATGATTTTAGTGACGTATCCCGTTATGGTATTGTGGAAGTTGTCGGAGATGATACATGCGGACGAAAAATAATTGTTGTATCCGCTTGTAAATTGCCGGCTAATAAAGAATTAGACCATCAACGATTGTTAAGGTATATCATTCCTAATGCATTGTTAAAACAGTTCTTCTCGATCGATATACGGTTAATTTTATTCACCGTCAACTATACTAAATAGGATTTGTACAATGATTTATAAAATGTACACATCTGGAGGATACTAATGGTAATTTTAAGTAAACGTGCATTTTGTCGGCTTTGGTGTAACGGGGTACGTTTAAAATACTGTTTAAACATCTATTTTGAATGATTTGCAGTTTATTAAAAGTGGCTTTAGATACTGACCTGCATGTTGGGCAGACGTAGGTTGTTATTGGTCGGATTAATGACTTGTAGATTATCATCCTGTTGTTAATATTAAGTTCAGATTTACGATATGGCTTTATTTGCTTAAGACTAGTAATATTTGCGTGTTTAATGAACGTCAATCTACTGTCTAAAGTAACACTCAGATAGAGTATCTGGTCACTCCAATCTATTTGAGCATCTTAAATAAGCAAACTATCTGATGACAACGTTGGTCTTCTACGGGTGAAAAAGATGGCCTCAGTTTTCGTCAGATTTCTTTGCTTCTTCCTTGACCGCTACGCGTGATTATGTTTTCACTAGACCACCAGGGGACTGTTATCCCAGGATACCCTATTTAACGAACGACTTATTATTAAGGATTAAACAACGAATAAAATATAGTAATAGTATATATAAACACACATTTAATGTGTTTATCACGCAATCACCTTTGTTTATGTTTTATAGAAGAACACAGAACAACCAACCATATAACACACAAACATCGAACAGAATGAGACGATTTGTTATTTTTATATATCAAGTATTTTCATCTATGTAAATGTGTTTTTTTTTAGGTACCTAATGTATACACTGGATAAATTTGTAGAACAAGATTACAGTTTAATATATTTTCATTATGGGTTAAACAGTAAAAACAAACCTCCGCTTTCTTGGTTATGGCAAGCATATCGAGCTTTCGACAGGAAATATAAAAAAAATTTAAAAGCTCTTTACTTAGTTCATCCTACAAACTTTATACGTGTGGTTTGGCAAATATTTAGAGCTGCTATAAGGTATGCATTTTGAAAAAAAAAATAATTGTGGCGCACAGCGCACTTTAATTTAACGACGTATTTTTCTTACACGACACATTTTCTCATTTCATGTTTATAACGTCTAAAAGGAACTGCACAAAAATTCTTAAAAATGTACACATATGTAAAACGAAACATAATATAAACGTTTGTAATAAAAAAAATGTTATGCTGTTCCTAATTTTAATATAGTTGAAATTTGAAGAATTTTTTGAAATTAAACTAAACATGTAGTGTGAATTCGGTTGAATTGTTTGAAAAAAAAAAATGTTGTACATTGAATTAATGGTTCGTCTACTAAAAAGAGTCGATTTTCTTATAGTAAATCACGTATGTTTATACAAATTAATAAAATATGCACATTCTTTACAGCGTAAAATTCGGCAGGAAAATGATGTACGTAAATTATCTTCATGAACTAGCTCAATATTTGAACTTGGATCAATTGGACATACCGCAACCAGTTTTGGAGTAAGTACAGATTTTTTTTTTTTAATCCTCTTCTTATCAGGTACTGACAATTTTATGTCATCAACCGGATGTTGTCTCTTGAGAACGCACTTGACTTCTTGAGAATATGTTCATTAGCAAGGTCTCAATTTATTTTGAAATGGCTATAGGCTATATCCAATCCATCATCGTTCTTCTTTTCAATCTTTTGACCTTTGTTGGTTTCTTCAAAAAATTATCTGCTAGTGGGTTTGTGTGGTACTGTAGTCTCCATATATGTTTTTGAATCGCTTCTTGAATTACCTCGTCTATGTACTTTATATTTAAATCTACATGTAGCGTACGGTTTGAGACGTACCACGGTGCTCCTACAATAGCACATAATACCCTGTTTTGATACGTCTGAATTTTGTTAACTTTGCTCTTGGACGCACAGCTCCACTGCGTATAGCCATACAGGTTTTAATACTACGTTGTACAGTAGTAATTTGTTTATAGTATGAAGTTGTGAATGTGGACCAAGCAACCAGTACAGCTGTTTAGTTTTTATGTTCAACTCCGTTTTCTTCGCTCTAATATGCTGAGCCCATGTTAAAGTTTGGTCTAGGTGAACTCCTAGATATTTTACCGCTCGACTTTGTTCAATTTTCCTACCTTTGATAAAGATTTTATATCTGTTGCGAACAATTCTCCTTTTAGTAAATATAATGTGGGTACTCTTGGACTCGTTTATTGTCAATTTCCATTTGCTCGACCAATTTTCAATTTCATTGACTGCACTTTGCAAGATTTTATTTGATATTTGCGGAAGCTTATGTGAGGCCATTATTGCCGTGTCATCAGCAAATGTTGCTACACTCGCATTCCTTGGTACCGGTATGTCATAAGTGAATATCGAGTACAACAAGGGACCAAGCGCGCTTCCTTGGGGTACGCCCGATTTAATTTTTTGAATTTGAGATTGTTCATTATTTACTATGACTCGAAAGTATCTTTCGTCTAGATAGGATTTTATAATATTATAATATTGTACTGGCAGGACCCTTTTACATTTGTATAGTAGACCAGTGTGCCAGACTTTATCGAACGCTTGTTGAATATCTAGGAAGGCCGCTGAGCAGACCTCCTTCTCCTCAAAAGCTGTTTCGATTTGATTAACGAGCCTGTGGACTTGCTGGACTGTTGAGTGGCCAGTTCTAAATCCAAATTGGTGGTTGGGGATTATTTTGTTTTCATCAATGAATTTTTGAATTCTTTTCTTTAAGAGTTTTTCAAATAGTTTAGCCAAAATTGATAAGAGTGATATAGGCCGATAGGACGACAGTTTTTCAGGGGGCTTTCCTGGTTTTTGTATCATAATCACATTTGCGAACTTCCATAATAACGGAACGTATTGTATTCGCATAATTGCATTTCTTCTTCCTTTCACGTACCACGCACCATCTTTTAAATGAGTTGGCTTTTCTAACTTCTTGTCAGTGACTACTAGCCCAAATAAATCACGTATTTTTCCTCTTCGAAATTGGCGCATCTACTTCTCCAGTTAATGGCTTAATGTGTTTTGCTAAATCAATCTTTTTGGCTAATTAGTAATAACTAAACGCTTGAATAGTCGAAAATAAAATGCATACTACGCTTAAATAAAATGAAGTCGAATAAAATAACTAATTCCAATCGTATGCGTAACGGATTATCCGTCTAATACTATACAAAAACATCAATGAAGCCAAATGTGTATTAAACAACAAATACATCTATGCCCATGACCTGTTGAATTGTTTATTACTAATGTTCATTAAAACGGTTTACTAAAATAACTTTAAAGAATGTTTTAACATGTTACTACTGAAAAAAAAAAAATAAACGACTAAAACCAACTTAAATAAGTAAACAACAGCCTATATGAGAAAACTTACACTAAACGCTATAGATTATTTTTTTAAAATATTTTAACAATTTTGTCGCCATATTTTATACGTGGCCTATATTTACCTATACATTCTGGAGTGCTTGTTATAGCAATAATATTTTTCCATCTTAACAATAAATAAAAAAAAAAAATAGTTAAAAGCTGAAAAACAAGTAGAAGAATTAATAGAGTATTTTATAAAAGTTATACAACAGGCTGCATGGGAATCTATATAAAAAAAAAAATCAACCTGTTATTTATTATCCGAATGAAGTTAAAAAAGCAAAGGAAATTAAGAAATCCCATTCATAAAACAGCACTAAACACAAACGAAGTTTTTAAAAAAAAATTATTGCAAGATTTGAAAAACAAATCTGAAAAAAAAGGTTGAAAAATCCTTCGCCCTTACGCACCATGACTATTAGTTGTGGAAAGCAACAAAAGCCTTAAAAGACCTGTACAAGCGGTACATCCGATAAGAAAATTTGTCCGAACTTGGGCAAGGACGAACTTAGAAAAAGCAGAAACATTGGGAAACCTTTCGAAAATTTATTCCAACCACATCCTGGTATACAACGTTAAATCCCGTACTAGTATAATGTTTACAAACTCAAATAAATTACCTGGATATGATATAATTACAGCAAGGATTTTAAAAGAATTGCCGCGAAAAGGTTTTACTGACGTATATTTTCAACGCAATGATTTGGCTACTGTATTTTCCTGTACAACTAAAATTGAAACAACATTATCGTTATAAAAAAAAAACGCAGAAATCACCAACAGAACGAGTTCATATCGACCTATCTCGTTGCTCTAAAACTGAGACAGATGTACTGGTTATTAAACAAGAAATCGGAAGTGTCCGCTGAAAATAAATTATTGATTTATAATCAAATTTTGAAACCAGTTTGGGACTGTTCTAAAAACAGCAACATATCGATTATTCAGCGGTTCCAGAATAAAATCCTCCGGATGGTTGTCAATGCACCGTGGTACATCACCAACTTAACGCTCAACGAAGACCTTGGATAAAGTTTGTTCTGTAAGTAATATCCAGTGACTCCAAAAGTTATGCTCATAGACTAGAGGTGCACCCGAACAACATGGCGATCGTGTTGCTACTGGATAATTCGCTAGAAGTTCGGCGGCTTAACAGAATTAAACCGATGGACCTAGCCTATGAGATAAATTTTAATGACTGTTTTTATGCAATCAACAAAAAAAAAACAAATACATCGAGAGGTTGCAAGTAAAATCGAATAATTATGTTTGTTCTATTTTCAGTCATGATGCCAAGTTGCTACAGAAAATTAAATGTCATCAAAATACTACGGAAAAAAAGGTGTCAACCTCGATAGCATCAAATACAGTTGATCCTAGTGTACGAACGCACTTACCAACGCAACAGTTCGGTGTATCTTTACAGTTTATTAAAGATCATAACGAAGGCGATATTGTTCCACCGGTCGTTAGGCAATGTGTGGAGTTTCTTAGTCAACCGGATGGTTAGTTATATCTGTTATTTTTATTTTTTCAAGCGTTAAAATATTTTTTACCTAATCGGTATAATTAAAAAAAAAATAGTTATACTTACTATAAAGAATGTTAATAATAGTATAGGAAAATATTGAAATGTTGTGATTTTCTCAGATTTTTTCAACAAGTCAATGCATCTAAAAGGAGGATTTTTAAAAAATCACTTAATAAAAATAAGATGAGCCGGTTTTAACAAATTGTCCGGGAGAATAAAATAAATAGCTATTACAACATTTAGTTTCCAATTTTTTATAGCATCTTTATAAGAGTTATATTTGTAATTCTACTTTTCAAGCCTAATAGGTAGTTTTGATGTTTAGGTTTTTTGCATCTTTCTCATAGAGAAAGTTGCATTTTCGATAATTTTTGCGAATTTTATTAAATTATAAAGTTTAAAAACTTATTTTGAAACTTATGCGATATTATATTTATTTTATAGTTTAAAAATTTAGATGATGAATAGTAACTTTTAACAATGATCGACATATTTTAAAATAATATTTCACAGCTCTGGAAACCGAAGGTTTATTTCGCAGATCGGCGAAAATCATTCTAGTCAAGGAATTACAAGCAAAATGTAATCAGGGCGAGGCAATTGATTTTCATGGTGACGTACATCTAGCTGCTGTATTACTTAAAACGTTTCTGCGTGAACTTGAAGAACCATTATTAACATACGAACTTTACGATGATATAATGCTATTTCAGAGTATGCATTTTTATTTAACTAAAAATAAATTTACATTTTTTTTTGTTATATTTCATTATTCCGACCCGATATATATATATTACACAACAGCGTACGGGCTTGGAATAGTCTACATTACAATATTTATTGAGGTAAATTCCGTAATTTTGAATTTATTTGATTATTCGTGTTTCATTTGTTTAAATTGATCTCTCTTATTGCTTCAAATATATTTCCTATTATCTATATCTTATTTCACAACTATATTCTTCTCAATTCTTGTAAGATGCTATTAAATATATGCGGTTTGTTATATATATCGTCGATTTTTGGATGTTACAATACTTGTAAAATTTTAGTTCTGAAGCATCTTATTATAATTAATGTGCAATTGTCTTTCACATTCTTACTATCAAACCGAGGAACCGAAGACGCAGTTTTTTTGTATAAATCACTGAGTTTCAGTTTAGTTGGTTTGTATCGTAATTATAATAATAAATATTGCTTTGTTTTTCCAACATGATAAATTTCGAAAACTTTATCATCATAATTCCTTAATATTATTTAGATTAGTGAACAAATAATCATGTTGTATTTGTTTAATGAATTTCATTTTTAGACTTCCACTTGATCGTTTCCTTGTTATGGTGCCTTCAATTATTTGTATTAAACGTTCATTGTGTCTGAAAATATTATCCATTTGTGTATTTTTTCTTTTAATTTTCCTAATAACGTATTAATCTAAATACTTCTTTGTTATACTAATTTTCTCTATCCATGCTATTTTTTCCATTCTCCTGCAACACAAGGTTTCGAACGCTTTCTGAACTATAAAGTCAAACACTCCATGCCAATGTTTTGATCAACCTCTTCTATATTCACGCGTCTTGATGTTAATAGCCCTTTCTTTTTCATAAATACCAATTTACCTAATTCTGTTCTTTCTTTTATACCGTGTATACTTCCATCATTTGTTATTACGATTCCTAAATATCTTTGTATTTAATGTTTTATTAACACTCTATCGATTTTTATGTTTATTTTCTTATTCGTTTCTTTTTTATTTCATCGCATAACTGATGTCTTCTTTTTGTTATGTAGGTTTTTAAAATTTTATTCATTTGATTTACGTCTTCCTTTTCTGCTAGCATAGAAATATCGTATACAAACATGAAGATGTTAATTTTTTTCCGCCTATTGACATCCTTCTTTCCATTGTTTTATCACTTCTTCTATGTGTATATTAAATAGGACAGGTGATAAAATACATTCTTGTCTTATTCCTTTTCTTATTTTCGTACCTTTTATCTTTATTTTTGTTATTTTCTTTTGATACAACATATCTATAAGCTTTATATCTGTGTTATCAATATTTATTTTTCTCAATATATTTTATAACATATTCCAATTGTATCTGTCAAAGGCTGTTTCTGGATCAATAAAAACAATACATTACATATATTTCATCTCTTATCTTCTTTGTTATCATTAATCTTAACCCTTGTACTCTTTCTTTTTCTGTAACCGTACCCATATATTCACTTGTCGATGTTGTTATCGATTCTACCGAGCAGAATTCGTAATATTTTCGAAGCATGTCGAAGGAGACTTATCATTCTGTATTCTTCATATTTAAGTGCTACATTCTTTTTAAGTATCAATATTGTCTTACTAAGTTACAGTCTGTTGGGACAGCTCAGATTATTCATATATTTCATTAAATCATATATTTTAGTTGTATTTTCATCTAAGGACTTTAGTTGCTCGCTACTTATATTATCCACATCCCAACACGTTTTTCTTGTTTTTAGTTTTTTTAACGCTTTCTTAAATTCTGTTCGCAGCACCTTCACATCATCTACTGATATGTTATTTTTTAAACAACTAATATAATGAATACATATACGGTATTTTTGTATTCGACAAATTTACGAAATGTTGAATAGATTTTAAAACGTTATTTTTAAATCGAAAACCCGGAGTGAAGTAATCAGTTACATGTGAAATAATTTCAACGGGAAACGAAAATATTTCTTCTGTTAATTATATAAATTATGGGTGGTTTATAATGAGAAACGTGTAGGCTTGTAGTTAATAATAAAAAGGTATAACATTTTTCAATTTTCGAATGCTATATAATTGACGACAAAATAGTGTACTCGATTAAATATTTGTATTATTTTTAGTTCGTGTGTGTGTACAATTCAATAATATGAAATTAAATTGTTTTTGTTTATTAAAACGATTCACAAATCTAGAGAAAAATGTAAATAATTATCAATAATTAAGATGAGAAAATTATATATATGCGAAAAATTTAATATATAATTTTATATTGACGTATTACGTTTAGAATTTCGAGTCGATTTATTTCATAAGATTTCGTTTTTATTTATTCCATATGTATCTTATTTTTTATATATTTTCAGCTATTCCGAAAGATGAACGTCCAAGACACGTAAAGATTTTAATATTAGAAAGACTTCCGGAAGATAATTATCAACTATTAAAGTATCTTATTTGTTTCTTATCGAAAGTGAGTATTTATTTATTAGATAGTATGTATATGGATTACTTAAAAAAATACATATTAGCAAATTGAATATATAACGCTCAAAGTAAGAATATCAAATAAGCAAATACAACTGTTTGAGAAGCTTAATTATATAAAACGGGAAAAAAAGCGAGGAAACAGAAGGAGGAAAAAGGTTGCGAACGAAGTAGTAACATAGGAGATAAACCTGGACGTTATCGGAGGTCAAAAGAAAATCATCGTGTTTGCGATGCAGCGTTAAAGAAAAATGTACCGAATAATGTGGAAGTATCGAATGGAGAAACATTAAGAAAATGCTGAATAGACAAGAATCCGCTAAATGTGATTGAAGAAACGGACCAACACTACTTTGATCGTAAAATATGAGAGGAAATCTTTTTACGCTTGCGATACGAGGGAAAATTTACTGGTACACACCGCGAGAAATGAGACGCACGAAAAGTCTTGTGAGATGATTTAATCCTAAAAATATCACAGGCACTAGTCGTAAAATCGCGACGCTACTTGGAAATATGTCGGCTGACGGAACATTCGCGATGTATACGGGCACTGACCACAGTTGGTGGCGTACCATGCATTTCACAAGATTCAATGTTGGCGACTCTTTATTTAACTTGTAAAGTACATGATCTACCGGTACTGCACGCGTAGAAATTCCAGTACGCAGATGGCATTGCAACTTAAAACAAACACGTAATAAATGGTGGCATGCAAAGGATTTACACAGCTTGGTCGAATACTGTGACGCAGGTTAAACCCGTTAAAAATATAAACTTCGGTGTTTAATTCACATATGGCAAAAGCTAAAGTACATGTTAAACTCGACGGTAAAGATTTGTCTTTTAGCTCAATGTTAAGAAAATACCTAGGCGTCGTTCTCGATCGAACCCCTACACGTCTTCGCACCAGGAAAACCCGCACGGTTGACGATTAATGATCTTCAGGACAATGACGACGCAGCTACCAAATGGAAGGAAATATGACTTAAGCAGACTCGAACAAATGAACAGAGTGGTAGAATTTGATCTCAACAGAAAAACATAAAATCGCGTCAAAGCTAACCAGGGTCGTTGCAAGTATTTGATGAACAAATGGAGGTTGTCGGAATCGTTGTTATGCAGCTATGGCGAGATCCAAACAATGTCGCACTTCATTAATTGTTATAAAATGAATAGTTTCAATAAAGCAAGGAAGGTGCAGCAAATTGGCTGTCAAACGTTAATTTGTAATAAGGATATATTTTTCTTAACATTAATACGTTTGTACTTTAATTTAATTGCGTACTTGATACAATAAATAATAATAATAAAATCATTCCAGAGACAGAAACCACTATGGCGAAATGAAGTATCGCCCCGACCCTTTGAATAGGAAATGAAAATTGCAATGTAGCAGACACTATTATATGTATACATAATTTATGGAATTTTCTTATTATGTCTCTTCAGGTAATGGATCGTTGCGACTTGAACAAAATGACCTCTTCAAATTTGGCCGTAGTTTTCGGGCCAAACTTAATATGGAGCTCCAATAATCAGTTGTCTTTGTCATCCATTGGTCCGATTAATAGTTTCGTAGATTTTGTATTGATTCATTTCGACGAAATATTTATTATATAATCCAGCGTATGAGATAGTTGTCGCGGTTTTTAATTAAATATTTTATTCTTTATCTCGTTTAAAACTTAATAATTTATTCCGTATCCGAAAATTTTCAACTCACACCACACGTATTATATTATTATTATTATTATTTTATATATATATATATATATATATATATATATATATATATATATATATATATATATATATATATGGTGGAATTAAAAATGAGTGTGTACGGATTTATTAAAAAGATACAATATATATGCATATATGTATGTGTGTGTTTTGATAACATGATGTACTTGTTTGTATACATTTCACGAGAGCTTATAAATGTTTAACAAAATTATTTACATCAAATTTTCTGGAGTTTAAAATATTTTACTCTACAAATTGTACATATATGTTTTAATCTTAATCAATATTATTTATGGATAACCGAGCATGTGTAGATGATGCCTTAAAAATGGATATATGTATATATGTGTGTGTGACACGATGTAATGTATTATTTGTATGTCTCAGTGAGAGCGCACATAGATGTTTTCCAATATTATTTACGTCAATTTTTCTCTAGTTTAAAATATTTTACTGTGCAATTTGATGTATGTTTAATTTTAATCGATGCATTAAATGTACTCGATCATTATCAAAATGAAAATGCATTTCTTTCTTTCACTCAAATTATCGTATAATTAGTAAAGTGTCGTTTATAATAATAATAGTTTATAAGTATTTTCAACGAACAAATGTTATTTCAGTTTTTGCTTTATATTTTATATTGTTTTTTTTTTTTTTGCTTCGATATGTTTGTGTACGCGTACATTTAAAAAACAATAGAATATATCTCGAACGCGGTATTATTTATATTTTTGAATCGTGGAAATATAAAAGCATCCAGTTTATTTGTACGTATAACGCAGTTTGTATATGTAACTTTTATTTGAAACTTGATATTTATTATTATTATTTAACTAGAATAAAAAATAGATAATGTTATTATCGTTACGAAGTTTTTCGTTAATGTAAACTTTGAAAATGTTTTAAAAACATTTATAAAAATATGTTCATTTACAAAAATAAACTGACGCGATTCCGTTAATGTGAATTTATTAACTATAAATAAACGCATGGAGTATAATTTGGTCATCAATGATATCTATCTAAACTGCGGATAATTTACATTAAAAATTTAAAAACTTTTGATAACCGACTGCATTATTTTTTAATATATATATATATATATATATATATATATAATATATAATATATTTTTATATATATATAGATATAATATATAATATATTTTTATATATATATATAGATATAATATATAATATATTTTTATATATATATATATAGATATAATATATAATATATTTATATATATATATATATATATATATATAGATATATATATATATATATATATATATATATATATATATATATATATATATATAAAATATATTTATATATTTTGCTCTAGCGAACATACTTCATGTCCCTTTTTAAATAATATTCGTGTTAAGATCGGCACGATATAACAACACATTTAGTAGTTAGTTACATTTTAATTTGCAATTTTATAAATTTTACTGGTCTCCGTTTGTCGATTATGATAAACTTCGATTCATATTTCATTAGTCTACGAAATTAGACTCAATATACTTTTTTTTTAAGTAGATTTATTTATTATGATTTTGATATTTGACGAAATTCATATAATAATGTTACCATACCTGGTAGAATACATTTTGTGATAAGAATAGTTATCGATCTGGTCAATGTTTTTTACATGAAATGTATAAATAATGCCAATATTGTTATTGAATGTATACGATAAACGATGATAAGATTAATTTCGGTTTTTAACGTGTCTGTTATATATATATATATGTAAATATACATAAGTAATAAATACGCTTGTAACTCTTGTCGTTTATTTTCAATTCGTTCTTATTAGAGTACGGAAGACTTTATACATCGAAGATTAACTTGCATTGTAAGAATAAATTTCAACTTTCACAACGCAAATTATATAAAATAATAATAAATAATACTAACATTTGTTACACTGACAGTGCACGATGTGTTTGAATAGGTATCAAATTTTCATTATAGATCTAGGCTTTATGTTATTACAGTAAGAATAAATTTCAACCTTCACAACGCAAATTATATAAAATAATACTAACATTTGTTACACTGACAGTGCACGATGTGTTTGAATAGGTATCAAATTTTCATTATAGATCTAGGCTTTATGTTATTACAGTAAGAATAAATTTCAACTTTCACAACGCAAATTATATAAAATAATACTAACACTTGTTACACTGACAGTGCACGATGTGTTTGAATAGGTATCAAATTTTCATTATAGATCTAGGCTTTATGTTATTGCAGTCTATATCAGCGTCGTCAATAATATTTCAGATTATTTATTTCTTAATCGGAACGATGGTTGTCCAAAACAAAGTCATATTATATTTAAGATAGACAGAAATGTTTGCTTTATTCAAAAACCACAATAATTTAGCTAAACGTAAGTACACTTGGATTGAGATAGTTCAGCTTTTTGATTGAACGAAACAAACTTGTCTGTCCACCCTATTTCACATTCTGTTCATCATCACCTATCATAATTCGCATCTATCAATATAGTAAATTGCTTGTTAATTAAAAATAATCATATATATATACATGTGTGTGTGTGTGCGTACGCGAGCTGATTTTCATCCTTTGTCTAGTTTAATCAAATTTCCAATATCTATATTTATATATAACATCCTCTATAAACTTATAATATCCGCATTTTTGAGACAATGGATTTGGGGAGGATCTTAAAAATCGGAGAACTTTTTCGAAGAGTTCTTTTTTGTATATTTTTTAAAACTTTCGCGGCTGTTTTCCAAAGTTATACAATTTACTTTCAGTAACATTACGTATGCAAGTTTTTTATAGATACTTCCAATCCGAACTTTTATATCATTAGCGCTGCGATTGATTGTTCTGACAGCTGATATTCCAACTGTGCTCTGATTAGCTACTCTACTACCAGGTGAAACTTCTTCTGTGCTATGATCATTCTATCAGGTGATACATTTCTTACGCTCTTGTCAATCTTGCGGTAACTATTATTAAAACTTGTTTAGCTTCTATTTTTTTAAAATTAATTATTAATAGACTTCTAAGAGTCTGTCGAAATCCACACTATTGAAATTTTTATGTTTCTCTTCCTCCGGGATAATTCGCTTGCCGTATATCTGCTCTGTTACCAATATCTTCTTTTGTTTGAAATCGACAGAAATCTATAGAATGACCTACTTTGGTGAAATGCTCGAGTACAAATGGCATAGAAGCTTATAATTACCATCTGCAATGTGCATCTTATATGCATATGAACAGATCTTTCAGCTTGTCCGTAAAAAATTTTGTTAACTCCTGATCTGGTACTTCATCATTATTTTATTATTTAACAAGTTCGGTATTTTCTTGTATGTTTCAACTACAGTTCAAATATTATTTATACGCGACACTGTCAATTCTATCTGTTTCACTATTTATTGCTGTGTTGTGGTGGTAACCTTTTGCAGATTTGTTACTGAATTTGTTAATCAGCCTCTCAGCTTCTTTCATGTTGTAACCAATTAACCATAGACATTTTAAGATATTAAAATTCACTCTTTATGTTCTTGCTATCACATATATATTGTGCTCTCGTCGTTAGACTTTTAAATACGCCCAATTTTTGACTTGTGTTATGATGAGAGTTTTTTATGCAAAGTCCAGTATGCGTGCTTTTGCAATGAATACTCGTGGAACATGCACCATCTATATTTATTTTCACTAGAGTACAACTAAAAAAGGTAAAACTTCACTTTTTCGGTCCTAAGTACTAGAAAACGGTGTGGTAAAAACATTAACACTAATATATCGCCCGGAAGTAACACTGAAATAAGAAAGGTTGCGGTCCATAAATATAGTAGTAACCTTTGCTTATTTCAAGAAAGCGTATTACTATTATATATGTATATATATATATATATATATATATATATATATATATACATATGCGCCTTAAAAATGCATTTTTCGTTTTCATACTAATGAATCTCATTTACAGATTTAAACTAGCCGGTTAATTTACAGCTGGTTCTAAGAACTAGGTGAAAATTTCTTATTCGTGTCAGGATTTTTAAACCAGATCGGGCCGGTAAAACACGTTACCACACCACCCATAATTCATATATAAAAATGATAATCATATGAAAACGCATAAAACTTATTAATAATTTCAAAAGAAATTAATCCAGCGATATTAAAAAAAAAAAAAATGTAAAGTACAGGATAGAAATAATAATCATCGATCAGACATCGTTGTATTTCCAATTACAAAAGTACATAACGTTAAAGACGAACAAAACGATAAAAATTGAGCATAAAAAATTTCGACTTAAGTCTAATTCGAATTAACGTAATTCGTTTAAATTTGATTAAATTTAATTCGATTCAACTAAATACGTAAACTAAATTCGATTAAATATAAGCGGCATTTTCGTTATGCTTACCTGCGCCTGTTCTCCTTTTCAGATGAAATATTTCATGTAATAAACAACTTTTTTCCTTTTCCAGTACCGTGATTTTCTCATTTTTTTGACTGACTTCCTAAAATATAATAATCGCAATCAATTTTCATATAAACTAAATGCATTAATTACTATTTAAATACATCGTCATACGATAATTCACATATTTCGTTCAAAGTAAATATTACTCTGAACGAAATATCTAGGCTGCTTAAAAGCAACAAGCTGTGCGAAACTGACATTACATAGTGAAAAAAGAACGTAGCAAAATAACAAACAATGCTACATAACTATACAGGACTTGCTAACCGGGGATTAAAATCGAGACGTAGCCTTTTAGGAACAGACGAAGAACTGGAATACACGACAAAAGTCTGAAAGATTACTTGGATAACTCGAAGCGCTAATAATGTAACGGAATGTCTTCCAACAGTGTAAAATTTATTACTTTATGTCGCGCGCTTAAACAGAATAAGAAGTGGAAGTATAACTTAAATGGAAAATGGCGGAAGAAAATCGATGCGAAGTTGGTGTACAATAAAAGTGCGACTTATTTGGCACGTTCGATGCAGATAAATTGTATTTCGATACGGACGAAGTAAATTTTAAAATTTCTGGTACATTGATGGCTGAAAAGATTGTGACCGAATACGATATAATAATCATTATTTCGTTTAATTTAAACTAGCTGACCCGGCGAACTTCGTATCGCCACAGAATCAATAAATTTATTAGCTTATTTGGTGAATTAAATAAAAAAATACTGATGGAGAATTAGGAATTACACACAAAAAACTTAAAAAACAAATTTGTAAAGAACCTTAAATGATATGCCTATGTATACTTTTTAATTTTTGTGGATTTATTGAACTTTATTAACAATTATATTTAATTCGGCTTTAAACTCGCCAGTTAATTTTAAAACATTTACGTTATTCTACTTTTTTTAATCCCAACATGAACCCGCTACCTATCGTTTAACCTCAAATTTATCGATGAGTATTTGCTATAAAAATATGGTAATACCATCATTAGACGCGTATTTTAATGCCGCGTAATTTTCGTTTAAACAATTTTCCCCGATTTTGAATCGTTCGCGAATTATTTCCCCCCCCCCCCAAAAAAAAAAAAAAATCGAAATTAAAAAAAATCTAAAATGACACACCAGAAAAAACATATAGTATAGAAAAACGAAATGAATTAAATATCAAGTTTAGAGACATGCTTTGGCTTATCGGAAGAAAATCCGAATTATCCTTGGAGAACAAGATATTGTTGTATAATCAAATTCTAAAACCTATATGGGCGTATTAACATTTTAGGCTGTGCTAAGCGGAGTAATGATAGTACAACGCTTTCAAAATAAAGCATTAAGAACTATCACACAGACGCCCCGTAGTAACCAATGTTACATTGCACCCGTGAAAGATGAAATATAAGAAATAGCTAGTGAATATGCACTCTATTATCACACAAATACCTTACCTGTTGCTCTACTGGATAACCAGAAATCAGACGACTCAAAACCTACAGATCTATTCTGAATAAGTAGCAATAAACACAAAGTATTAAAATACATTTATCGCTGGATGAATAATTTCACAAGTGAATCGCTTCAAAAAGTTTGCTAGATATAGCCTAGAGCTAGTGGCATAATTGCGGAATTTTTTTTAAACTTTTTTTTTTTTTTTTTTTTTGTTTTCCGCGCTATGTACAGCAGCGAGGCTAGGAGCGCGGCCAGCAAATTTAAATTTTGTTAAACAGGTTTACCGACCTAAGCTTAACAAGAAAGGATGAAACGGATGGGGAATCTTGGGTCAGAATTGACGAAATATTTAAGGAAGAAGGTTTTGGGATTTTTGGACATTCTGTTAGGAGGTGGTGAATTGTAATCGGAACGGCGCATCTATCACAGGTTGATGGGACTAATTTTTGGAATATGTGTCCATGTGTAAGTTGCGTATGACCGATCCGAAGTCGACATAGCACCACCTGATCCCTTCGGTCTTCAGGTTGAAACTTCCATTCGCGAACTGACGGTTTTATTGTGTGCAGGTGTGATGTACTCTGTTGTTCCGTCCATCTTTTTTGCCACAACCTATAAAATAGGCCCTTGGTTTCTTCCTTGATATCACTGAGTGGAATCTTACTACACAGTGCTGGGGGCATTTTGGAAGTTTCTTTTGCTGCTAGATCGGCCATATGATTTCCTGGTATGTTTGCGTGGCCCGGAATCCATACGAACGTTATCGCCGTTTGACAGTTCTGTACGATTGTATTTATGGAGTTTGCGATCGGATGATTTGATTTTCGTTGAATGTGATGTAAAGCTGCCATGGAGTCCGTAGCTATTGTTATAATGTGATGGTATGATTTTACCGCGTGTTCCAACGCTAGTAGGATTCCGTATAGTTTTGCGGACAGAGCGGAGAATAACGGTGGAAGTGAAGTTGAAAAGATCACATTTCGATTAAAGACCACTGCGCAACCAGCGGATTCTGCGGAACTTGTACCGTCGGAGTAGTATATCTTTTTCCTTTGGGGAGATAATAAATTGTGGACGATGGCAAAGTGAGAGTGCTTTTTTGGGAGCAGTGTAAAATCGAATGCGGCGTCTTTCGAAGTCCATGGGGGAAGGATTTTTGTAGGGTTGCTTTCTATGTTGTATAGCTCATCAGCTTCTGATAGATCGGTATGAATTGATTTCGTAGTATCGGATATAATTCTTTTTACTCTCGAACCTAATAATCTGGTTTCAGATGTACTCTGGAGAGATCGTTTTATACTGTTAGTTGCTGGGAGCTCTGGATTTGCAATCGTGCGTAACAGAAGATTTACCGTAAGATGATCCCGTCGAAGCGATGGAGACCATTCTGAGACTTCGCAGTAGAGGCTTGATATTGGGGATGTTCTGAGCGCGCCTGTAATTAATCGAAGCGAGGAATTGTGGATTGTATCTAGTTTTGAGAAGTCTCTCTTGGATGCTATGAAAAAGAGGGGAATTTCATAGTCGCATTTTGAGCAAATTTGAGAGCGGTATATCATTAACAGTGAAGAACGGTGAGCTCCATACGATGTGTGTGCCATTTTTTTTAGTAAATTTAATTTGGTTGTGCATGACTTCGTCAGTTGATTTATGTGCTCTCTCCATGTTAATTTATTGTCGAAGAAAAGGCCCAAGTAACGAATATGGGATGTAGTTTGAATGGGTGTGTTGTTTAGTAGGATATGTATGTTACTTTTACAGGATTTGATTCTACAGAAGTGAACAGCTTTTGTTTTTTCCGAAGAAAACGTCCAACCACTGTTTTGCGCTCTTGCCGTAATTTTATTGATTCCTTCCTGAATGATGTGTTCGCCGTGTTCTATGTTTGCACATGTTAGGAAGACTACTAAGTCATCGACAAAAAGTCCCGTTTTAATTGGGAGTTTAATGTCTTCGATGATATCGTTGATGGCTATTTTGAATAGAGTCGGACTAAGAATTGATCCTTGCGGAACTCCATTTTGCAGTTGTTTAGCTTCCGACACTCTATTTTTAATCTTCACTTTAAAGAGACGATCTGCTAAGAAATTTGCGACGAAAAGTGGAAGTCGACCCTTGAAGCCCCAGTTGTACATGGTAGTCAGTATTTTTTGCTTCGTTGTGGTGTCGAATGTTTTGGTGAGATCGAAAAAGACCGCTAATAGGTGGTGCTTGTTATTAAATGCTTGTATTATTGATTCCTGTAAATACAGAGCTTGGTCTATCGTTGTTCGATTTTTGCGAAATCCACATTGATATTTAGTTAATAAGTTTTGTGATTCTAGCTCCCACATTAGTCTGTTGTTGACCATTCGCTCAAATAAACTGACGTTAATGATATTGGTCGATAGCTTTCTATTTGGTGTGGGTCTTTGTTCCTTTTTTGATTGGAATAGTTTCTGCTAATTTCCAGCTTGCAGGAAGTTGTGAAGAAATCCACAGTTTGTTTACAATATCGAGCAGTAGGTTTTGAACGTGTTCCGGCAGATTTTGGAGCATTGAGATATGTATTCCATCGTGACCAGGAGCTGATGGTCTCGAATTAATTCATCCATAGAGAATGTCGCATTATATGGTTCTTGGTTATTTGAATAGAAATTTCTTAGTTGAATTTGGTCCCGATTTTTTGTGCACTGAGGGTGTAAGTTTTCATCGCTGGAGGCGGATGCAAAGAAATTTGCAAATTTTGTAAGAATTTCAATTGGGTCAGTTTCTATAGTTTTGTTTATCATAAGAGCCGACGGTGTTGCGAGTGTTTGCGATCCCTCTATGGATTTTACTTTCCTCTATATTTGGCTTGATGACGTAAATGGTGAGAGTGCAGAGACGTAGGCATTCCAAGAAGCCCTTTTGGCTTGTTTTAATGTTCTCCTTGCTTTGGCCCTCAGTCGTTTATAACTTAGTAGATCTTCTTGTGAATGAGTTCTTTTGACGATTCGCAGCACTCTTCTCCTGTTTCGGATAGCGTTTGCACATTCTGAGGACCACCATGAGACTACTTTGAAGAAGAAAAGTATATTTTGATTGATTAAATTTTACAAGAAAATAATAACTTATAATATATAGCGTTCTATCGTTCCGAAATATAAAAAATTCCTTAACCGATAAACTTAATAATAATTTTAAAAAATATACACGAGTGATAGTTATAAACATTCATGGCTTAATGAAATTTACAGGAAAAATTCCGCAAAAAACCTGCAACGTGTAATTCATAAGTAAATTTTAAACACAATGGTTAAAATAATTTATAAAATTAAAGAGAAAAAATTTGCGTCGTGTTGATTGAAGACGTGAAGGAGAGCACGAGTGTGCTGTCTCTACTAAAGTCTTATATGTTGTATATTCATAAATATGTTATTTGTGGATGTGATTTTCATTTCATCAAGTTTGTCCAGTTTATTTTTGTACTGCGTCCAGTTTGTTTTTGACCGGTTCCACTTATGAGTAATTGTGTTTTTAATCTCAAAAAAATTTTACGAAAACTGTAAAACTCATCAAAATAAACTAATACGTGTAATAGGAAATTGCAATATGGAACATCTACGCATACGTTATACTAAGTATAAGCATCGTAGATTAAAACATAGATTTTTGTAATTATTAACCTATTGTTAAGTACAGATATTTTAAGCTAAATTATGTCTAAAAACACTGCTTTTCGTTTGTTGATTTATTGACTTTTTAATTTTTGTTACCTTCAGGGTGTGTCTTTTTTGTAGGTTTTTCATTTTTTCCTGCATTATTTCTAAAGTAATTTCAAAGTGTACTATAAGTTTTGTAAAATTATACATATTTAGAATTGCTAAGGTTTATGTATAGGTACTTAGCTTTAAGTTATGAAAGAAAATTGTTTTGGGTTTATGTTTAAAAATATAATAAAGATTTTTTCATTTCATTCCATTAGGGTACTTTGAACCTGGATTTTTGTTCGTATATGATAGCTGGGACATGATCACTTCCCGCCAGGTCCGGATGATGGAAGATATGGAAACGGCTGATTAATTGAAGTGAGATAAACGTTAGATCTAAAGTCGACCATTTACGATGCGAAAAGTTGTAGTGAGTAGGGTCACCGGTGAGTAGTTGTGCCAAACTAGCTTTTTCGACTACCTCCTGCAGGACCCGACCTTTTGCATTATATTTTCCACCTCCCCAGCTTGGTGAATAGGCGTTGAAATCGCCAGTAAAGATTAGCGGTGAAGGAACGCATTGAAGTATGTTTTCCAAGTCGTCCGTTTGTATTTTCTGATCCGGAGCGATGTAAATAGTGCAGATTGAGAGGGGTTTTGGTGTGAAAATGGTAATCGCTATTGCTTGCATATGAGATGGAAGGGTAATACAGTTGTGTATTATGTTGGTTCGAACAGCCAACAGTACTCCTCCATGAGCACCATTCACCTGGAACTGGATCCGATTGGTATACGTTAAAATTTTTTATCTGGAAGATTTGGCTCGGTTTTAGATGGGTCTCTTGAATGCATAATACGAGAGGATTGTATGTATTGATCAATAATTGTATGTCTTCGTAGTGGGTATAGATACCATTAGAGTTCCACGAAATTATTGCTTGCTCCATAGAAAACAGTTTAAATTTTTATTGATTATTTGCTGGTGACGAAATCACTAGTTCTAATGTTTTTATTATTTTTGTGACCCTAATTTTTGTTCGTCGGTAGTTGATGTGAGAATGACAGAATTTGCTGAATTAGTCCGGGAATGTCATTTGTGGATTCAGCCGCTATGAGGTATGAATTTTGCGACTTGTTGCACATATCTATGAAGCAGATTAAGTTTGTTGGCGTTAGTAAATGTTTTAGGTTTTTCTTTTCTACTTCTTCAACATAACCTCTAAAGATGTCGTTTAGGGATAGTTCTGCTTGTTCCTCCGAAGAAATTTCTTCCCCATTCTCCTTTGAGTCATTAGCATTTTCTTTTTTCTGTTTTTTTTTGAATTTTTTAGTTTGTTTTTTGATTTTTCCGATTTTGGTGTTACAGGTGCAGTTCTTCTAGTGGAGTTTGATGAGTAATCGGTACTGGTAGACGGCGCTGAGCGCTTTTGACTGATTGGTATTGAGGCGAGGTCTGGGAGAGCGAGAAAACTTTGATCTGTTGCTGTGTTAGGGTGTTTGGCTTCGGCGTCGTTTGAAATTTCTACAGGTTTCAGCGCATTTATATCGACTGAAGGGCCGATAAATTGGTGTGCATTGTAAGCTTTGTTTACGGAGAGACTATCTTGATCTATTTCAGTGTTTAACGAGTAATCATCTCCCTTGTGTCCCGTCTCATGACATCTGAAGCAAATGAGATCATCTAAAGTTAAAAATATTCTATAGTTTCTATCGTTGTAGTTTAACAGGAAGGAAACAGGGAGTTTGATCTTACTTGATGTGTTGGTGTACACTTGCCGGCACCAACTTATAATGTGGCCGAATTCGTCATTTTGTGGTTGTACTCTTAACAAGGAAATATGAGAGGCTAATTGTAGCTGGAGGTTATTTTTTAGGTATTGTTCTATGACTGTATTTGGGATGATCGGGCTTACGTTTGAAAGAATTAGTTTCCGCGAGGATGAGTTTAGTTTACGGGCTTTTATGAAGTGTTGTCCAATTGTGATTCCCTCATGAGTGTGGACTATATCATTAACCATGTTTTTGTTTGCTAAGAAGACTAAAATTTTATTATTACTAACGCGGGAGGCAGCGATATTTTTTGCATCTTTAACGATCGATTTAATTGCTTGGAGGTAGTCGATTAATTTGAATTCCGGTATATAATTTAATATTATCCCTTGGTCTTCCGTTGGATGCTCGAAGTCTAATATCGGAGCTATTTTTTTTCTTTACTTTATCGGAGTAAGATGGCGTAGTAGGCGAAATGTTCGGGTTAGTTACACATTACGATCTGATTTAAAATTGTTAGTAATTTCGGAAACACGCGGCGGTAAATCGCGATTATCGGAATTAGCTATATTTATACGATTATCGTTGCAATATACGTTACTTTTGTTAGTATTAGTAAAAGGAATATTTATGATCCGTTAAGAAGGTATAAAAAGAAAATATGTAATAATTACGCCTACGAAATGTGAGTTAACTGGACGATGTAGTACAAGGCTAACTTATACGTTCCCGGATATAATTGAAATGGATTAAATTATTGAATATGACATGCGAAAAATTTAATGTATCTAAGCAATAATTTATACGCAAAAATATTTTAAGTGTTTGATATAAAACCCGGAATGATTTTCAAGATAGAAATCATAAAACGATGAGAATCTTTGTATTTCTATCGTTTTTTTTTTCTTTCTTATTTAAACATATAGATGTCGTAAACTAAATAACGTTATATCTATGATATAATACGAACAGTTAAATTTTGCAAGTCATTTTATAATTTATATATATATATATATATATATATATATATATATATATATATATATATATATAAAAAGTAATCTAAATTTCGCCCGTTATTATTAAAAAGCATTTTTATTAACCCTTTCAGTCATGCGTTTTAGTTATTATGAAAAATTTTTCCTCCATTATTTACTTAATATAGATCAAAAATAATACTTTTCATCGATTGCCAGACATTTTAGTGCACTCGCATTAAAATGACCCAATAGATTAAAAAATAAATAAAAATATAGGGAAAAAATGGAAAAATAGCTTCAAATTTAAAATGTATATATATATATATATATATATATATATATATATATATATATATACACCTTTAAATCTACATAACCACAATTACTAAATCTACGAAATGTAAACAAAAAAATTCGACTTTCCACGGAGGTAAAACGAAGGTTATTGGTTTTGAACAAAAAGTTAACGCTGCCAATTGGAAACATTATTCTCAAAGGTTGAAAAGTTTTGTATTTATTACAAAAATGTAAATACAAGTTGATGAGGAATGACCAAAAGAGTTAACGTGGATTATTCTTGTAATTGGTAAGCTTATTTTAGATTCGGATTTTCGAAATAAAATACAAATTTATATATAAACTCTAATAATAAGTAACAAATAGTAATAAATAACAATATGTATAACCTTCGTGAGCAAATGGTTTTGCTGTTTTAGTTGTGAAAGTAAATTATGGGAAGGTGGCGTATGAACGGCCAAATTCATATGAAACGGAAAACCACCTCTTTCGCTACTATCTATTAACGTTAATAAATGTCTATTCACTTCCAATATACGAGCTCGTTGCATTTCAATCCTTTCCTGCTGAGCTTCGCTCCACTGTTCCTAATATTGATAAAGAAATATTTAAAACATTATTCACTTATTTATCGATTTATTTTCGTAATTCTACGTTTCGAATATATCCCAAGATTTGAAATAGTTAATTCATAAGATGGTTGATGTACAAAGAATTTTAACTTTATTCAAAAATTTCCACTTGCATCATTAATTTTCCTTTTATCATAAGTTGAAAACTCTTAATTATACATACCATACATATATACTCAAATATATATATATATATATATATATATATATATGTTTAATATTTATTTATTAAAAACATAAATAAATAAAAAAAAATACACACGGACCCGAGTATTGAAAGCCAAAATTTATAAAGTGTCACAATATAGCTGAAATTTGCTGGGAAGGACAAATACACACACACATATATATATATATATATAATAATAATAATTTTATTAAATAAAGAACTAGACTCTACGTCGCTCCTGTTTTACTTTATGAGTACAACTTTACTCGTTGGATCCTTTATAATATATAAATTCTTAGAAATTGGTCACACAGACGAGCCAAGAATTATTGCAACCAAAAAATAATATTTTTTATAATACTTAATAATTTAGTGTACGCTTGTCATATATAATTTAATCAGGGAAAAAAATACAGTTAAAAAATTTATCAACAACTGAAATCGAGTGTTAAAAAAAAGACTGGAGAGATTACGGATTCGGATTTTAAATGCCCATAAAAGTCTGTTTTTCGAACAAATTTCGTAAAAATTCAATTTACGAATCGGAAATATAAATATATTCGTAAATGTATTACAATTATTTTTCTCCGAGTAGTATATTTAAATTGTGATTTCCGAAAAGTTCTGTTAAAATATTAACCATCTGCGCAATTAATAGTTTATAATTCTTTTGAATATTATTTCGGGTTTTACTTTATTACCTGCTTGTACTAAATGTAAAGAGACAAGTTAATTCAATACAAAATTAGAGTAAATCTTGGGCGAAAGATTTATTGCGACTTAAATAACGGGGATAGTTTCCGGTTTTAATAACATGTTATCATCATTTTAAAAATAATATATATTTTTTACATTTCGCCCTGAATCTCAATCGTGCTTGTTATTTTGGTGTTGTTTTCTGTTTTTTAAACTCACACACACACACTTATATATATATAAAACATTTAATTTTTTATTATTATTCGCAATGAAGCAAAAGAAGAATGAGAAATATTAATAATTAAAAGAGTATTATTGGACACCCAACAACATAAGACAAAATTAATTATTTACAATAAAATGATCAGATCCGCTTTTCAAATAAGATGCCGCGGAATAGTGGAAGAAATATATTCGAGATAAGTTAATTATTATTAATCAAACTTATAGTACATTACAAATTCAGACCAAATTAGCAAACAATTTTTAGTTTCACTCAAATTTTATAACTTCTGTATAAATAACAAAAAATTATTACAAGTACATACTCGTAGATCATTACATTGAATATATTAAGGTACATATAAAACATATATATTCATGAACACACGTATACATACATACGTATATATATATATACACACATAAAGTTACGTACCACTCGGCAACCGATCTTTCCTATATAATTCATTTTTTCTTGGCAAGCAGATATCTGTTTTAAATACCAATCTCTGGCACGTTCTACAGCTTGCAGTCCGTCCATCAATACATCCTTTTCTTGTTCGATTTGTTTTATTTTCTTCAACTAATCCGAATAAAAATTAATCGTATCGTTATTACTCAAAATTAAAGTTCGGGACTTTACTGACAAAAATTGAAATTATATTTTATAAATCATAATGAAAGTATTAGGGCTTATAATAAACCGACACTAATACAACTAATATAATGAATTAATATTAAAAATATATGACATATATATATATATATATATATAAAATATCCTGGAAGGCAATGACAAACCACCATGCACATCACATGCGCTGCAAAAACACGCGGGGCTCCATTGTGTCCTGACAACAAAGCGATTACAATCAGTTCTCCCGAGTGTATGTGTCTATCTACATTAACGCCCTATTATGATTGCCTTGTACCCTACTTACACTGTACAACAATTTAGATATATATATATATAGGTAAGTAGTCGCCTGCCTCCGATACGGATATGGTGATGATGTAATACAGTGAATCTTATTTCACTTAGAAGGCCCTCCACCTTCCCCGAGCCGGTGTTCCTTAACGCGGGACAATCTCCCATTATGTTTATACCACCGACCCGTTCCTTCCAAAGACCTAGACAGCTTCCCAGCCAGATGATCTGGTGGCGCGATTGAGGAGTCGCGGTAGTCGTCAAACTGTCCAACTATTCACCTACCGGTAGATTTATCGGGGTCCGAAGGCCGAGCCGGTAAAAACGACTACTAAGAGAAGAGCCACTGTCCCCTAACAAGGACCGTAAGCGCGACTTGTCAGGTACTGGATGAATTTGTCTCGGGTGAAGAGTTTGCGGCCCTAATCGCGGGCTGTACAGCGCAAACTTCACCTCCACTTTCGAGCGCTATCCTATAGAGGACGCGCAGGAGATCTAGGCCGGTGGACCAGGTAGATTTCTGACAGAAGAAATCTGTCCAGCTCTCGGCCGGCACACCAATAATTTGATGATACCGACCGAATGCAATTTCCCTGGCCGAAGTTGCTCGGCGGCAAGTTCCTCTAGGCACATCTGTTTGTGCGTTCAACAGGTGAGAGACCGTGCACGCACCGGCTGCGCACATACACTGCCGAGGCGTTTCCCGAAGAGAGAAACGTTGCTCGTAGAACATGTTAGCGCCTTCGAGGGCGAAAACCATTCGTATGTTCAAAAAAACAAAATATTTTTTACACACTTGTAAAAAGCGCCCCAAATAAAAACATTTGCCAAAAATTTAATCAACCCCGATCAAACGGTTTCAAGTTATATAACTCGTCAAAAATACAAAACGTTAAACATTGCATTATTATTTTCGTGTTATTACTGATAATAATTTAAAATTAACCTAATCTATCGTATTAGTGGAGAATTATCTCCTGTATGTGTGCATGTAAGTGAACGCCTAAACGGAAAGATGCCGATTTTTTGTGAAATTTTGCTCGCGTGTTTAGAATTTAGCGATGCTATTTTTATGAAAAGTTTTTTTTTTCATATTTTTAAAATTTGTAACATATCACAATATATATAAATCACCTGCAATAACGTACGTGCGTGAATAATTAACCGTTAACAAAACATTGAAAAGTTAAGGAATAATTAATTCGTTATGTTTGAGTTCCATATATAGCGCTGATATACAATTATCTGATATTTTATGTACGCGTTACGTCGTATTGACGTTACAATTATTTCTCTTTGCTGTATCTCCAGTTTGGTGCGCGACCAGCCATATTAATTTAACTCGCATTAAAACAAATTTTCCATTCATTCGTGATATCGTAAAAGAACGTGTAACTAAATTCTTCGTTGTGTTATGTCTGACGTTATGGTTATAAATAATATAGGTAGGTATGATTATCAGTTTTTAAATACATACAAGCAGTATAAACACGGACGAATATACTATTTTAAGTATTTCGTATTTCTGCATTTCTTATTTCTCTCCGAATTAGTAAATCCTATCAATAAATTCTTAGAAAATCGAAAATATCATTTCATTGTACATTTACATATACTATAAGTAGGTATGATTATCAGTTTTTAAAAACATAGATACAAGGAGTATAAACATAGGCGAATTAAACATATACTATTTTGAGTATTTCGTATTTCTGCATTTCTTCTATTCGAATTGGTAAATTCCATCAATAAAGTTTGAGAACATTGAAAATATCATTTCATTGTACATTTACGTATACTTATACTAAGTTTATTATAACTTAAGTCGGTAACAAACTTATTTATCAGATTTATAAAACTTTACCTGTTAGCAAAATTTTCAGATTTTTATATTCCTATTATTTTACTGTACGTTAATGTATATTAAATTTATCTGATAAGAAAATCGTGTTTTTCAGTCACGGATAATTTGCTCTGTTTTTTATTGTTATCATATTAAAACTAAGACGAATATACGTTTCTTTCTTCTACTGCAATCCTAAATTAAGTTTAGCTAACAGATAACACGATATTTCGGTGATACAAGGTTCACGCGCACTTTTTTGTGTTAGGTACTCCAAAACTGATTTTACGAGACCGTTTCTGTCCTCATATAGGTTATTACATTTCATTTTCATAATTACAATATAATAGTGATAAAAAATAATTCAACCGAACGAAACTACGTTCAAAATTAGCAGACGATTTAGCAACATAGAAACATTTTGAACAATTTATTAATTCTAAAATAATCAACGTACGGGACGAGATACGGTCGATAAAAAAAAAAAACGCTTATCCTAATTATCAATGATAAAACGAAATTTTTTTGTCCAAACGCTTTTAACGATCGATAATTTTTTTTTTTTTTGCAAACATGAACATTACCATATTATAATCAACGCCATTTTGAAGAGTATGGCGACGAGGTTCCCTTCTCCGCGAACCAGTCTTTTTACTTAACGGCTGGTCATTACCAACGGTACCGCTACTAGCTGTAAATATATATATACACGTAATAAAATAAATACACCGTTTGCAAGCGCTTAAAATTATTCTATTTTATTTATTCCCTCAAATGTTCACCAGTCGAAGATTTACTTAAATATGCGTACATTTAAAATTTATTACGAATTACTTTTAACTAATAATTTCTTATAACTCGAGCTTTGTATTTATTTGCGATTATAATGATGGGGACGAAAAATTTTTATCGACATTTTTTTTCTCATCCGAAATCTAATCAAAACGAAGAAGACAGAGTTCACAGAGAAAGAAACGAAAAGATGTAACGACAAACGACTGTCGAATTAATAAAATATTATTAAAAAATAAATAAATAAACAAAATCCAATTACACGCGAATGTATACGATACCTTTGATTGTATAGATTAATCTTTCAATTTTAACGTATTGGACACTCGGCTCAAATATTCTCATAAGTCAAGTGAAATACGAAAAATTAGGATAGAAAAATAAAATTCTCCTAGATATGAAAATTCGGAAATTTGTGACGCCGTCTTGTAAATCGCTACGTTCGATCGGTGCTGCTTTATTGCATGCGGAGCTGCATGCTTACACGAACGTTAGGAAAAAATATAGAGCTCTTAATGTATGTTAAAAATATCGTACTTAGTTCATGTCACAAAGTCCCGTATAGAATATATATATATATATATATATATATATATATATATATATATATATAAAGAAAAAAACAGAGCTGTTGCGGACAATTTACTCTGAAAAACTCCAAAACTCTGGCCACGTATCTAGACGTCCTGAAAAGAAGCGCCTAGTTAATCTTATTCTAAATGATAAAATATAGAGCAGAAAAAGACCATCGTGGCTGATATGCGGAAATGGTGTACATGCTTTGAAAGATGAACTACAAGAAGCAACATGGTCCAAGTCTACGATATCGTCAAAATCCAAACCCAGAAAACGTAGATAAGAATTTGACGAAATAATAATCTTACGAATTAAAAAAATAAATATCGCATTTTAATTATAAACAAAGATTTATACACAAACTACATTCACGCGTGCACCGTTCAAATACTCGATTCTGTACGTGTGAATGCATTTCCATACATTCATAATGTGATGCGTTTTTTTTTTTTTAATTCTTTTTCTTCTTCTTCTATATGTCCTCGCAGAACGTTGGCGGTCATCTGCTTGACTTGATTTTTATTCATAACTTTTATAAATATTTCATCTGTATCTAGTTTGAGCCATTTTTTTTTTTAAATTTTCTAACCACATTATTCTAGGCCTACCACGCCTGCGGTTACCATTTATTTTACTCTGTACAATCAATACTCGTACTTGTTATATTATGTGCCCAAAATATCAAAGTTTCCTTATTTTCACTGAATTAATAATTTATGGTTTTTTATTCAATCGTTGTAGAACTTCGGAATTAGTTATTTTAGCCGTTCAAGGAATTTTTAATATCCTAATGCCCACATTTCAAAGGCTTCTAACTTTTTGCATAATGCCGCTGATACCGTCCAAGATTCGACGACGTATAACGGAACGCTAAAAACGTAACATTGTAGACGTAAAATCTTTCTTCAAATTCCGGTTTGTCAGAAGTTTATTCATTTTTGGAAAATGTATTCTTGCCTGTTCAATTCTGGTTCTTATCTCAGTCGCTATTTCCCATCTGTCACCCGAGATATTTAATCGATCTGGTCTTTTTGTTACATTTTCGAGTGTTCTGTTAGCCGTGTTCTTTGCACTACTAATAACCATCCATTTTTAGTTTTTTCCGTGTTTTGTACGTAAGCCCGTGTTTTTACTGCTTTCATTAAGCGCGTTCATTAGTTCTTGCAAGTCTGCAAGGCTCGTTGCAATCACCACTGTGTCGTCCGCGTAATGAATGTTATTCACAATCACTCCATTAATTAGTACACCTAGGGGGTGTTTCAATAAGTGCCTCCCCAAACATTTTTTCTGAGTAAATATTAAATAAAAAAGAGGAAAGAACGCATCCTTGACGCACCCCTTCATTATACTGATTTCTTCTGACATTTGACCATCTATACGTAGTATAAATTAGTTATAATTCTAATGTCTCTACTGTCCAATCCTATTTGCTTTAATATTTCAATGAGTTTATCGTATTGCACCGAGTCGAACGCTTTCTCATAATCCACAAAACACGCGTATATGTCTTTTTGAACCGCACGGCATCGCTGAACTAGTACTTTAAAAAGAACTTCTCTGGTACCAAATCCATTTATGAAACCAAATTGTTTTTTTTTTAAATTTGCAAGATTTTTTTTTTCTCGTCGAAATCACGAAGGGCTAATAACTGTTTTATTTTCCTGCTTCTATACACCAGTCGTACAGGCTACAAACATGAAATTAGCCAAACGCACATACTCCAGAAAATTTAGAAGATGGTCACAGATAATCCGCTATCGAATATAACAAGCAAACGCACTAGTACGATGAGTCGATGAAAAAATGAAATAATTCTTCTTCGTGTCGGAAAAAGGATTTTTATACGTTGCACGGTGTTCGTCCAGTACTCTGAAAACGCGATGCTGTTTCGATCTAGTTGTAGTATAGGTCATTGAAACCTCACCTGTGTAGGCAACTACAGAAAATGAAAAGATGTTGGATTGCACCTCGCCACATATACAGGAAGAGCTGTCAGAGAACCTTCACTTCTTCATGTTGTCTCCTGTACGACCAACCATTATTCTTGATCTGTTCAGTGAACACCGTGAGTCCGTATTTTAGTTCGGCTCTTGGACGAAGGTGCTCCTTAGATTCAATCCATGGTTCGCGATTTTTCTTCGTCCATTCTATATCAAGCGGTTTAAAAAAAAAGCTAATTTTGGACAAGGTCGTACTGCTAGTCTCCCAAAATGAAATAATAACTATATAAAATAATCGATTATAAATTCTGGAGCATTCGTGAAATTTGGCTTCATAGTCTAGCTTTCGAACCGATATCGAATATTACAAATCGACTAGTACGATGAAAAAAAAAAACACAAAACAATAATGACGAAATAAAAATGAAATATATTATTTACCGGATCTTCCGTCTCCGATGCTTCTAATTACTCTTAACGGAACTGCGTAACTTTTTTTATCGTCTTGTTCGTTCATCATTTGTTCCAATTGCCAATTTTGTAAAGCTAATCGTATTTCAGCCTTATCGAGAACTCTATCTTGCACTAAACGCGGTGGCTTAGGCGGACCGTATAAAATAGGTTGTTGAGATTTTATAAGTACATTATTATTATTATTATTATTCGTGTTACTATTACCGCCGCTATTATTGCTGCTGGCGACATGTTGAACACCTAGTAAATCATTAGAATATTTTTCGGTATTGTCGATCGGCGGTAAATGCGGCATACTTAATGTACGTTGTTGAGTAGGTCGAACTGTAGCTGTATTAGGGACACTATTCCATTTCGGCTGCATATCTGTATCTAATACCGGAGCAGATGGTGGTCGAATAGGCTGTTGTTGTTGCTGCTGTTGTTGAGAGGACGTTAAAATTTCGCCATCGACGTCATTGCCGTGTCTAACACCCACGTTAGTCGATTGTTCAGATTTATTCTGATTTTTCAATAAACAGATTTTCAATCCGGCGCAAAACCGTTCAAACGATAGTAGTCCATTCGGAGGTGTTACTTTACGTAAACATTCGATTACACCTTTCGGTACACCTTTAGTACCGTCATCTTTCCATCTTGTTTCTATATCTGTAACGAAAATAACCTAATTAAACTTTTTTTTTTTTTTTTTAAAGTATAAAAGTATAGTTTAGTTGAATTATGGGGCATACTAGTATCTTCTTCTTCTATGTGCCGTACTCAAGAGAGCGTAGGCGGTCACCAATGTGCCAACTAGATCTTACGTTGTCTCGCATCTGCCATTAATTGTTGTATTGAAGATGCGCCGGTCCAGTTTTTGATATTTTTCAGACAATCTGTCCTCCTTCTTCCCGGACTTCTTATTCCTTCTATCTGTCCTTGTATAATAATCTGTAAAATTTCATACATTGCACCTCTAATGATATGGCCAAAGTATGACACATTTCTCTTTATAATAATATTCTGTAATTGTCGATCTGTATTCGCCTTCTTTAAGACATCTTTATTGGATATTTTTGCTGTCCGAGGTATCCTCAGCATCCTTCTATGTATCCACATTTCCACAGCTTCGTATCGATTAAAATGTTTTTTATTTAGAGGCATAGCCTCAATACCATATAACAAAATTGGCTGGATGTAACATCGAACTATATCTTGTCTTATCTTCAGACTAAGCGATCTATCACATAATAATTGTTTCATATTATTGACGGCTACTCGTGCGTAACTGCACCGTGCTTTAACCTCGGCATCCACATCGAGACTACTAGTGACATAGCAACAGTATCCTCGAAAATTATCTAGCCGATCATGTTACTCTCTAACAGTAATGAATTTTTCGTTCGTTACAAGTCTAGCTTAGATACTATATTCGTTATAAAAACCACTCGCAAGGAATATTAGACTCATTTATAATGCAATCGCTATCTAGCTGTTCATGATAAATTATGACAACCAACGTTCCATAATATCTCGGTCGTATTCTTAGCACTGTTTTCGCACAAATCATCTTCCTGTCTGCTTATACTTCGAATTGCTACTCACCATTTTTCTTAAATATATTCACTTTACACAGTTCCTCGACTAATTACTAACTTTACACTCTGTTCATTATTAACTGGTCTTTCCATTTATCCATCCACGACGTTCGGATTCGCATTTATTTATTTTGTGTAGCCTATGATGAAGCGAGGTCAGCTTTTCACAGAATACAGGCAACAGTTCCCACGGGGGATTGTTATACACGCATGATCTACTAACGTCTGATAAACCGGCAATAATCGCAGACGACACCGCAATATGATTTCAACAGCATTTAAATCTGATAAGAAAATAGACCGGGGACTAGAGGATAAAACTAAATAAAGCAAAATCAGTCCACCTTCTTTATACGTTAAGGCATGCAGCATATTCTATGAGCTGATTCGTCTAAATATCTCGAAATGCACTTGGACGTTAGAATATCATGGAAGATACACGTAAGGATAAAAGTGTTTCAAATTAAGCGCCGAGTACGAGATTTGTACTGGATCATCGGTAGGCATTCTGTATTGAATGTACAATGCGAACTATTACTCTATGGTTATAAAGCACACATGGACGTACGGACTGTCATTGTGGGTATGCGCTGCCAAGTCTAACAGGAATCTTGTGCAGCAGAACATCATTTTACGCGCAATTGTGGATGCCTACCGATACTTCGCGAAATGAAGACATTCATAAGGATTTACATATGAAGTTTGTCAATGATATTATACAAGAGTTTGTTCCAGCATGCGAAAAGCGATTACTTAAGCATGTGAATACGACAAGTTTTAGATACTAGAAACGATATTAGACGACTTGAACGTCGAGTCACGCATAATGACATACGAATTCGCAATGACAATAAACAGGACTTTTTATGACCCAAATGTGTTACATAAAACTAACTTAAAAATTATTATAGAAATATTATACGTTTTAAAATTATGATGTTTAAGAAAAAATATTCGTTATAGTTAAATGAAAACGTTTCATTTATTACATATTAAACACGCATACAGTATCAAAACGTAATATACCGTATTACTTCGAATTTAAGACGCACCCTGGTTTTTGGTTTTCAACGTGAAGAAAAAAAATTCATCGAATTTAAGACGCATTAAAATTACAAGGTTTTAGGAAAGGAAGTTTTGGAAGAAATACAAATAATTAAGATACTAACTTACTTAGCGCAATTTCATTTGCAATAAAAAAAAAAAAAACAGGAAAAAACAGTAATTTTTATGACTAAATTACCTATTTATTGCTTTTTCTAATTATGTTTTTAATTGCTATCGTCGGTTGTTGAATCGTCGTCATTGCCGGACGTTGAAGTAGAATCGTTTGCGTCATCTTCGTTACTATGATTCCATGCACAATCATCTTCAGAGCCATCCAATGCATTCGATATACAGCACTTCAAAAAGGATTTGATGATTATACAGGGCGGTAAATCTTTCCAAGCTTTTGAAATCCATCCTACAATCGTACCTGCTGAGGCTCGTTTGATTTTGCCAGTTGGTGTGAGAGGATGATTATTTTCAGTCAACCATTGATTGTATTGCGCACGAATACGATCTTTAAAGGCTTTATTAACACCGACATCAAGAGGTTGTAACTGACTTGTCATACCTCCAGGAATGACTACTAAATCGCATTTTCCATTTGCCAATCTGGTTTTAATGTCGTCAGATAAATGACCGCGAAACGCATCCATCACTAACATGCTGTCTTGTTTGAGAAGTCTACCTGGTCTTCGCTCCCATACGCACTCCAACCAATCTTGCATAAGTTTACTTGTCATCCAGGCATTTTGTTGAGCTCGAACAATAACCCCATCCGAGAAGATTTCCTTTGGCACAGTTTTTCTGTTCAGGATTACATACGGCGGTAACTTATTGCCATCCGCAGTAGCACTGAGCATAACAGTTACTCTTAATTTTTCGTAGCCGGTTGTTTTCACTGTTACTTGTTTTTGCCCCTTCTCACTGACCGTGTAATTTCTTAGCATGTCAAAGAAAACAGCAGTTTCATCAGCATTATCGATTTGACTGAGATGGTATTGTTTCTTTAACCTTAGTTGTATTACATGACGTTGATATTGCACCAATTTATCCTCATAATCAGACGGTAGTTTCTGGCAAATTGTGGTTCTACGACGTAATGATAGACATTGTCTTTTCATGAATTTTTCACACCATCCACGACTAGCTTTAAATTGAAGAGTTTTATCGCTGGCAATTTCTCTGGCTTTTAACATTAATGCTTCTCGCGTTACTGGAAGACCTTTCGTGCGAAGTTCTTTAAAATAAGTTAAAACGGCAGCATCGATTTCCGGATATCTTCCATGTTTTGGTCCCGAAAATGATTTTTTTGTTCGTTTACACGCGAATAACTTATTTTTCATTTCACGCCAACGGCGAACATTCACTTCGTTAATCGAGAACTGTTTACCGGCGGCACGATTTCCGATATTTTCTGCGCATAAAATAACTTTACGCTTAAATTCCGCTTCGTATGTAAAACGTTTTTCCATAATAAAAAGAAAAAGTACCGTATTAACAAAACAACGATGGGTTAGTAACTGCAATGTTTGGGAGAGCGACACTGACTGACGAGCAACGACTGTGACCGGAAATGGGAATAGGTTTACAAGTCACTTTTATAAACATCATTAATCAACTCCTACAGCTAGTGTAATATATCGATAGCATTAATGTAGCAAATACAATAGGACTACTACCACTATTCCACGTATAATAGGAGATTTTAATACGTATAATAGGTAGTTTTACTCTTATACATGTGGCCAATTTAGAAAGTATCTCGAATTTAAGACGCACCCATGATTTTAGACCTTAAATTGTGAAAAAAAAGTGCGTCTTAAATTCGAAGTAATACGGTAATAGTTGATTATTCGTAAATTATTATGACGCGAAATCGAAATTCAACTTCAAATGATATCAGCGATATAATTTCTAATATTCGAACAACAAATCTGTTAACATTGTTTTGTCAAAAAAAAATAAAAAAAATTGTGCCACAATATAAAAAAGAAATCTATATGTCACATTTCAAATTATATATCAGAGGTTTCGTTATAAGTTTTTAACCATCGTGATACATTCTTATATAAAGAAATAAGATACTGATATCAAATCATAAGATTATATTTACATTTTAAAATTTTATATCCTTAAAAAAGAACAATGTCCACCACCGTAAACGTATTATCTTCATTTTCATAAAGGTTAGTAATCGAAAAAAGTAATAAATTCCGACACCGCCCTGAAAGAATAAATTATATATGCACATGTTATACACGTAAAATGTATAAATTATTGTACGAATTCAAATTATAGTTTACATTTCTCAAACTAAAAACTTCAAACATTTAATTTTCGATTAGTACAATTAATTTGAAACAAATATAATCGAAATTGAGTAGTAGACCGTACGAATAACGGAGACAAATAAATAACATATACCGATTAACATGTGATATTTTCGGAAATTTTATTATTGAACGTTATACACTTATAGCTAAACATGTACTGAAATTTTCATATTATTTCTTTAAAATATCGCAAATAATGACACAAAGAAGCATAAAATATTATCCAACACTCGGCAATTATAGTTAATACGAACTGCAAAAACTGTCAACTCCAGACAAGTGAATTATTATTACTTAAAAATTTTTAGTATTACCTATTAGGAAGTAAACATTTATTGAACTATTCTGTTCTTGTGAAAGCGGAACAATGAAACATTTTGATCAAAATTATTGAAAAATGTAATAACAAAACTGGTAAAAATTTTCTCGGCATTTTTTAATTAATGTGTAAAAATTTGTAACCTCGAAAAGTTTTCGCATAAAAAATTAAAATATTATTATATTGTGCATTTTAAATGTATAGCCCATTTTAATGAACTGCTAACTATCGGAAACTAGAGATATTTATTTATGAAGAAGGTAAACAAAATTTGTTGATCTCCAATATCACGTTAACTGTTTCGAACGGAAAGTAATTTTCACACCTTTACCTCTTTTATTGCAGTTAATGAGGAAACGATATTCTTTAAAAATATTTCTTACTGTACTACATTTGGAATTTTTTATTACGTATAAAAATTTGTTCCACTTACTTCTAAATTTTCATGTTAAAAACAGATTTTCAGTCTATTTTATAATGTGGGAACCTAGTTTTTTTTGCCATGTACAAATAATTTTTAACGTGGCAGCCCATCATAAATGAAAGCTCTGCTATAAACTTTATAGAAATACGTGATCAACTAAATAATTAGGGAAGTATTTCAACGACAATAAATTATGTCTGATATCATTACACTAGAAAAAACAAAATGTTATTTATGTAAATCATTCCGCATAACAGTAATTGCTTAAAGTACAGTACAAAAGCCCGTATAATGCAACAAACCTGAAAGGGAAACAAATCCAGTTGACTTATCATCTAGGATATCAAACAATGTACGTAAAAAATGCAAAAATTGCTTAGGCAAACCATCTAAAGTCGTGAACTGAGACGAAAACTGTGGTGGCGCCATGCTTACTGAAAAGCAGTATCAAGTAGAAAAAAGTTAATACCATCAAGTAGTCTTTTATGACCTGATCATTCTTCTTTCCATAAGGATATACTTCCATTCATAAAGGTTTCGATATGTTCAGTACACCAAAAATTAAACACGTTCACCATCATATTCAATTAAGAAAGTGCATTTATTTTATTTCTATTATTATTTACATACAATTATTAAGTACATTTTACACTAACACTTACTATATAATATTTTAAAATATGAATACAGTTTACCGTAAATCACTGGTTCGGTGGTTTATCTAAGTTATTTTATTTTTTGATTACTTATGCTGCTACTGTTATTATTATTGCTTCATAAGTTAATTTCGCACTTTAAAAAGTTAGAAAGAAAATAATACAAATTACAAAAACATTGATCATTGTTTTAATTATAGTCAATTAATTTATCCCAGTATAATTCAATTTCTAATAATTGTTATAAATCAATAACTGCCGATTTCACCGCAATACTGCTTTAGTTATAAAACACTTTGAAATATTCATTTTTTTAAATAATGTAGTTTTGTGTCTTTTTGGTTTACTCATCAAACTTGAAGAAATTAACGAAATCGAATTAAAGATAAAAATTACTTATCTTCCCTTGTCGTAAATATTTATACATTCATTGCATTAAAATGACGATTTTCTACTTTACGTAGGAAGACAATTGATTGTTTACTGCTTAAAATGTAAAAGTTTTAAAAAACAACAGTAAGGCTCATTGTTTTATTTACTTTTTTATTTAATTTTATTTGTAAAATGAGTATAACTTTATATTAAATTAAGAATAGAAATGCCATCCATTGAAGAAATGTCAATGGAGTTCTCAGAGTTATCTGTTAACGAAGATCAGAGTTTTGTAGAAATGCTTCGAACTGATAATCGCGAGTTTATAAACCGACATTTTGATTTTATAGCCGTTTCAGAAGGTAGGTATAAATAAGTTACGATGTAAAATATTTTTATACTGTTTTGGATAGGAATTATTTTGAAAGCTTTAATTTAAATAAATATATTCTACAGAAAATGAATTATTAATTGGTGCATCGAATCTTACTGGAAGATATTGGGTCGGTGATCTGTATTATTATTGTAAGATAAGCGACGTTGTTCCTTTAGAAAATTATGCAGCAAAATTATTCTTCGAATGTGGTGTTTGTGATGGGAAATTTTTAAATAAAAGTAAAAAGGTAAATATATTTTAATTTTGTATTTCAGCTTACCAAATGCTTATGCAAATTACTAAAATAAAAATATTTAACGGTTATCACATTCGTACTATATACATGTTTAAATCGTTACAGATGATTGTTGGTGACGATTTTGGATCTCTTAGCATTTATAATATGATTAAGGACGAGGCAGATTCTACATACGTATTTTACCCACAAATTCAGCAAAACGGTCATTACAATATACTCATGTCGCTGTCTGTTTCTCATGAAGAATCGCGAGTCGTATCAGGAGGTCTTGATCGCAGGTAATATTTAAGTGACAATATATTTACATTTAAAAAGTTGTTTTAAATTTAATGATGTTACCATGTGTTAGGATGTTTTTTGTCTGTATATGTTTCATAATGTTAATGTATTTATTAAATGGGTGTTACATATTTCTCGTCATTACTGTTTTTATTTTGTCGTGTTTTTTGGAAGTATATGATTCTCAAGCAGGTGCTTCTAATATCACCCAAATCTTCGAAATATCTTTGTGTCCTCTGAAATTGATCTCCATTCTTTAAATACTGTGTGGTATATAAGTGTTGGCCTAATCGTATTTCAGGTTCATAATTTCATTTTAGATTCTGGTATCATTATTTAATTTTACACATCCCTACATTACTTCTTAATCTGTGTAATTTATAAGTAGCCCTTTCTTATTCATTCCATAATATACAGACATGGGTAAACTGTGTGGAAGCCAAAAAAAAAAAATAAAAGTTGTTTGTCGAAAAAATTTCGTTTTTGTTATTCTTAGCCAGTGTGTATTCGATTTCTAGAATCTCTATCTGTTATTTAATTTAAAATGTGCTCAAATAATTTCTTCAATACGAATTATTTAAATTGTTTAATATAAGGACGAAATAAATATCGGTTTACAGTGTTCGAACTTTCTCATTTTCAAGTTGAACAACTCGCACTAACTGCAACTTTATAAATAACGATGTAAATTTAGAAGGGAAAAAAAGGCGAGAAAAATTCTGTTTAACTATGTATGTTTTTAAGGTTTTATGGCAACTATGAATATGAATAAAAACAAAAATAAAGATTGAAAGGAAAATGCGCGATAAGAAAATCGATGAAAAAAAGTTGAGCCAGTATACAAGTTTAAATACTTCGCCAAAATCTGACAGAAAATCCGTACTGTGACTAAGAAATAAATTATCGGATTAGCAAAGTACTAATTTCAAGGGAACAATGTATGTCTAGATAAATCACTTTCGAAACGAATAATCTTTATGACGCTGAAATCTAGACGTTAAATAAAAAAATATCAAAAAGTTGCGAGCATTTGAGATGTGGATTTGGAAAAAAATTGAACGGATAATTTGAACACACAAAAAAGAAACAGGTGCTTATGTATTTAATAAACCTAATAAAAAAATGTTAAATTTGGATTGGTCATCTACTTTAACATGTGAAATATTTCGAGACTTTCTTCAAGGTAAATCCAACGAAACAGTCTGTTGAAGACAGAAACATATTTATGAAATCATGCGGAACAAAAAAACAAAACAGGAAGCCGAGTTTATTATCATATCGATGTGTTATTCCTAGGTCTATAATAATAATTATTATGATATATTAACATATGTTTACTTTTAATAATAGTTTTTCTAAATGCTGCACATGGTTACCGTACGTAACGACTACTGATTAATATTCGTCAACACATGATTTTTAGTTGCACGAGACGCATATAGACAAGTTATTCGGGTTCATCCTCGTTTGTTGGTTTCCTAGAACAAAGACCATCTTCTAACTTCCTGTTGAAAAGTCATATCATTTTCTTGTGCTTCAATACATTTCCAGTGAATAGCCCATATAACTTTGAGCATAAGACAATAAAACATTATTTTGCATACTTTAAGGTAATCCATTCAGGCAGAATATGTCGTGGCTTCGAGACTTAACATAATGAACCAAATACAGCAATATTTGGAGTTAAAATTAGACATTTTCGTAAGTTAATCGATAAATCATGTTTTTACTTTTAGCATAATAGTATGGTCAGCTGAAAATTTGCAGTCGGAGCATATATATGATTCGGCTCACAACGATATTATTAATTATGTTTCATTTGCTGATTATGACGAACATATATTTGGTTCTTCATCGTTTGATGGTTGTGCTTTAATGTGGGATATTAGAGATAGCGTGCCGGCACAAGGTAAACTGTATTTTCGAATATGGTATATAATTATTATTTTCAAAATTATGTTAAATGAGAAAAATTTAACATACTCAAATCGTGATCAGCAATCAATTTTTTATTCTTATCTCCTGTTAATTGACTAACCACTTCGAAACGATTTTCAACATGAAAGAAAAATTTGAATTTTTAGTGCAAATTACTGAATCGTTGTTACTTGTACAGTGTTAGCAAGTAGCTCAGTAGGATATAACGCCATAGAATGGATCCCTCACTCCGATGCGAAACATGTCATACTTGGACAAAATGACGGTACTGTGTCGCTTATAGATACAAGACATCCGGGACAAATTTTAAAAGCGGCCAAATGTTTCGACACGAGAATTTTCAGATTCTCCATGCATCCAGAAAAAAAGTAACGTTCATTTGCTGTTATGATTATTCGAATATATTTTAATACATTTCACTAACAACAATGATCGTTATAAATTATACTTAAAACTTATTTTTGATAAAAAGGTTTTATAAAAATGTTGAAACATAAAGTAATGTAATGTATAACCTATATAGTCATTATTGTACGTTTTCGTTTCACAGATATGTTGCAGTATGTGCGGACAGCTGTGTAGTAAAAGTTATTAACTGCGAAGATGAACAACTGTCAACTATGTAAGTATAAATTTTTGTATCGCATAACACTATTAAGAGATATTTCATACTTCTTTAATACGCACAATCGAGATTTTAAAATATTATTACTTTATGTACTGAGCCCTACTAATCCCCATGGTAAGTGAACACTATAATTCGTAAATACAAAAAAATGTAATTATTTCGGATTTTGTCCCATGTGTTTTTAACTCTTGCAATATTATATTTATATGTAATATGTGCGAGAATAGATACAAATCATATTAATAATTTAATTATTATTTACAACACTTGAAATGCTTGTTGAACTTCATGTTATCTATATTTTTTAAATATGAATTACGTCTAATTGAAGGATTTAATAAGGTAAATTTACTTATTAAAATTTAAAAAATTAAATATGCGTAATGTTACGTTATGACGACATAAAAATTCTAAGCTTATATCATTCAATACAGAACACCAACTGTTGCAGAATTGACAATCAGTCATGTATGTCGTTCGTTAACATGACCATAATGAATTTGCTAGTTCGGGGGGTTTTAATTTTAAAAAGTATTTGTCCTTGTCATACTATTTTATTCTATTAATATCGCTTTATATATATATAAGAATTCAAAATTTTTTTGTTTATTTTTATTACAGATATTTGGATGAACGTCATGAACAATTTGTTAGAGGTTTAGCGTGGGCTAAAAGAGATTCTAGCAACTATTATTTATTGTCATCTGGTTGGGATGGACGAGTTTTACAACACTCGTAGGATATTGAAACTATTTTGTTCCTTGATTTATAACATATATAAGCAGAATTATTTTCGTACTAAACAAACTTACACATCGTGCTTACATCACTTTGGAAATGTAATGGCCAATAAGGCTAGTTTGTATATTTCATTGGTATTTTATGTTGGTTTAAGCCACCCTTCCATGTTTTCATTTACCCTACTTCTTTTGCTATATTTTTTTCCGCAAATAACCAGTGGAAGGTGATTAATAGCTTTTAAATCATAAAAAGTCATTTTTTCTTTCCGCGGTATTTTTCACACACAACGGTAAATAAATATTTCAAACACTTTTTTCCTTTCCAGCTTCTTCTGAGATTCTAATATATATATATATATAACCATGTGGATTACTTTTAAATTATATTGTGTGTTAGATTTACAAACTGTTTCATAGTTGGAGTAATGTGGATAATTTTAATTAAAAATATATATTACGTATTAGATTTATGAAATTTTGTATCACTTTTTTACAGTTCGTCCCAAATATTTAAAAAATGTTTTATTAAAAGGAATATAATAATTCCCTTTTTTTCTGCGGAATACATAACTCTCCAATAGTGCAATTTGACTGGGTGATACTAAATAAAACTGGATTTTCAGTGAGTCGCTGTGATAGTGGCGGGAATAACCTATTTTTTCATGCATATATTTGATTCTGAAAAAACAAAACAGATAAAAAATAAGATGCACTCCTTTTTAAAGTGTTTTTATAAAACACAAATCATCACATTTTCATAGTATAGATTTAAAACTATTTGAACTGTCTATCCTCTATGTTCTTCAGATACCAATTGTGACACGAGGGCCGCATTAAAGGGTCCAACATAATAGCGATTAATATATTTTTAAACAGATTTTAAAAATTATTTAAATCGAGCAACAGAAATTTTTAAATCTTCTGGATATTTCTAGTATAAAGAAATATTAAAGATTTCTCTATAAAAAACATTAAATGAAATAGTCGGATTACCTAAACACTTGAATTTATATGACAGTTTATAGCTCAGAAAATTATTTTAAAAGCCATCAAACAATATTTACATCGGAGCCATCGACAACCCGAACAGCCAAAAATAAATAAAACGATGTAAAAAAAAAAAGAGGCGTATATGTTACCATACCGAAGCATGATAGATAAATGAGAAACATTAAACAGCTGAATGTTGAATTTAGAGCAACTGTGAACACGAGGTCAAAAAATCTGTTCATTAATGAACATAATTACAAAAATAGGATTAGATATTTCACCCATAAGCAAAATCAACTAAAGGTAGTCTGGAAGGCAACATAAGATGGATCAAATGTTAGTTATCAAAAAAAAAAAAAAGTAATTGCAACGAATAAATAACCACGACGATATAAATTCTGCAATAGAAAATTCGACGTTCTTAACAAATTATTTAAACACCGACAGTGAATTCCGTCGTTGCATATAATTAGCGCCTTGAATGTCTATTTTGTACACAAAAATAACACAATGTCTAGTAAAGGTGTTGGAACAATAAAACGATACATATATATATATATAATTGAAATTAAAGATTGAACATACCACAATGTGATTATGAATATGTGGACGTAATTTATCTATTTAATTTTACAATGAAAAATTACACAAATACCGTTATGAATAATTTTTTTGTAATTATCAGACTCGACAAAATTAAGTTTTACTTTTTTTTTCACTAATTATTACTCCGCTGTCAGTAATTTGATACAGTCCATCTACTTTGCTTTTATTGAAGTGGCTATACCAGTAAATGTTTATCTTCGACTTCACAATTGAAAAAAACATGAAGTTTCTTTCGTGGATTTCCTGTAACACTATGAAGTCTAAATTTTCTCGGCATTTCCTAGTTCTACAACTTGATTTTATGACTAGATTCTATATTCTGCTAGCGCTTTAAATTCTATTATTGTTAGAAAGTTGTCTCATTGACTGCAGTCGAGACTCTGTCATTGCCCATACTAATGATTTATTTCTTTTATAATCACATAACGTGTTATGCCAGGAGCAATCCCAGAAGGTACAGTTTTGAGAGCGATGTTGGTCCTATATATTCGCATAGTGTAAATGCTTATCAGAATATGGTAATTTGCTCCGCAGCTGCTTCTTGTCAGTTTATAAATTATGTTTTGTTAATTCAGTGACACCTTGATAAAGTAATATCGAGATATTTTGTACGGCCATTGTGAGCTAGTTTGATGTTCCGCCAACTAATTTGTAATTCTCATTTATCTTCAGTATTATGCAAATAAAAAGGTTCATCATTAATGCATTCGGTAGTAGGTGTAGTCGGCTTACACGTCCAGTTTATTTGCTCAATGCGCGCTCTACTTTGGATGATTTAATGTCATCAGCATAATTCATTTGTATATCATTAAGTGCTGCCTTACTACTTACCTATACATATTTTGTTGTAGTGTAAGTAGCTACAAGGTAATCATCTTATAATTTTTGCGTTGCCGATCATATTCGAAAGTACATGTTCTAGTCACTAGGCTATCCATCTGATTTATGTATATATTTTTAAAAGTAAGGGAGTACGTTATCCTGTTATCTGCGCAAGCTTTTTTCCATCCTGGCATTATGTAGAAACGCCCGTGTAACTATTGTAAATTTGAAACACTGTTAACTGGTAGACTTTGTACTTGAGTGGACAGTGTCAAACGGATGTGCGATGTAAAATTTGATCCGTGTAAGATTTTCCTAAAACCAGCCTGTTAAGAAATTTCCTTCGAAAAGTTTTAATGTGTGATAATCACTGACAAAAATTCTTAGGATAATTGTTATCATTGTCTCTGGTTTTTATAAAACGATTATCTTTCATAATTTTGGGACAGACATCCTGGAGATGGACTTATTGAACATTGTTGAGAAGCATTAATGCGAAGAACAAATTTAACGTTTCAGTCACAGTGATGAATTTCAGTGCTAACAATATGTATATTTTCACAATAAGAGTAATGGGTTTGTTGAGAACCTGTTATTTTGAAAATATTTATGGTACTTAAAGCAGGTAAACCAGCGGAAAAAACAGAATCTTACAGACCTATATCGTTATTGCCTGCCTTGTCAAAAATATTCGAAAAGTTGCTACACAAAAGATTGATGGAAATAGTTGAAAAAACAGAATACACCAGTTTGGTTTCAGACAGAAACACAGCATCATTGAACAGGTACATCGCATTGTTCGTAAAATTGAAGACTGTTTAAAAAGAAGTCTGCATTGCTGTGTTTCCCGATGTAGAAAAAGCCTTCGACACTGTGTTGCGTGCAGGGTTGATTCATAAATTAAATAAAATATTACCTACTCAGTACTGTACGTTATTTACAGCATCGAACATTTCGTGTTAAATGCGGCGAATTTTCGTCAACAATACGTGAAGTGCCGGAGTATCGCAAGAAAGCGTACTAGGGCCGTCATTGTATGTTATATTTACATCGGATATACCACAGGTCAACAATCTCGATATCGCTACATTCGCAGATGATACTGTTCTGGTCTGCTCCGCTAACGATTTACAATATTTATTTAAATTAAAGTTATCAGTGATATAGTCAGCAATTCTAACACCAAGTTGCTAGAATTGCTGACTATATCACTGATAACTTTAATTTAAATAAATATACAGGACTATTATTATTTGATTTGGAAAAAGCTTTTGATTCGGCGTGGCACAATGGAATTATTTATAAATTATTACAATACAATTATCCGTTGATTTTGATAAAATTAATTAAGTCATATTTAAGTAATCGAAAATTTTATGTAACTCACCTCACTCATAATTCCTCTATTAGAATGTACACCTCTGGGGTTCCACAAGGTAGCGTTTTAGGACCTTTTAATTCTAATCAATGACCTACCTAAATTATCATTAGTTAATACTGCACTTGACGCGGATGATCTAGCACTTTATTGTTCTTCTTATAGACCCGAGTCCATTAGTAATCATCTACAAAAAGCTGCGTCCTCAATTTTTAAGTATTATAAACGCTGGAGACTAAAAGTTAACACTGATAAAACAGAAGCCATAATATTTACCAAGAGACATGGCTCACTACCTGCCGAAATCATTATCAATGGTAACACAATTCCTTGGAAGGAAGATTATGGATCGCCGTTTAACGTTTAATAACCATATTAATTACATAATTGACAAAACTCATAAAGCTATTCGTATGCTTTCCCCCATATTTTACCGTCGGTCACACCTTACTACCCTAAACAAAAAAACTGATATATACATCCATTATTCGTCCAAGATTAACTTATGCCTGTCCTGTTTGGTTTTCAGTTTCAAATAGTACTATCAAAAAATTACAGTTGGTTCAAAATATCTGCTGCAGAATTTCCTTAAACGCCACTAGATACCACAGAATTAAAGACATGCATTATAGATTGCACCTCTCTTACATTTCGAATTATATCCGTAATATTTCGGCAAAATTTTATGCAAACTGTCAGGCGCACACTAACAAACTGATCACAGTGGTGGGAGACTACGACATGGCGCTGCTCCGCATGCGCTATACTCGTTATAAACATCGTCGTATTAAAGATAGATTACTCTTAAGATAATTTTAATTTATAATCAAATACTTTTCTACTAACTATTACTTACTTAATACTTTATTTTTTCTAGTTTTAATCTTTTATCTTTTCTTTTGTGCAGGTTTTTTCCACTTTTCCTGTGTTATTAACTTTTAGCTATTTATTATTATAGATTAAGTAACTATTTATTATTTGTAATGCGGTCGAGGTTGTTATATATGTACTCCACTGTATAAATTTTTATATTATGTAAAATCAAATGAAAAATATATATTATTTCTATTTTATTATTACAATAGTGTAGTACGAACGTGCAGCATGCGATTGTAAAGGTGAAATCGTGGTTTGATATGGCGCCTGAAAATAAATGTCTAAATCGACGCAGATAATCTTCACAAAGCGTCGTCGCGCTAAAAATTTTGTATCGATGGCAACGAAGTACCACAAAAAGATACAGTATGTTATCTTGGTATACATATGGACAAAAAATTAACCTGGAAACACCATGTAATGAAACGAAAATATTTAGATATCAAACTCCGCAACATGTACTGGCTACTAGGAAGATGTTCAGAATTGACGTTAGAGAATAAAATTCTGATTTATAATAAAGCCGATTTGGCGGTACGGGGCACCGCTATGGGGATGCTCAAAAGAAAGTAACATACTCATATCGTACAACGCATTCTGCGTACAATAACGAACGTCTCTTGGTTCATTTCGAACAAAACGTTACATAACAATCTCAACGTGAGGTATGTCTCAGAAGTAATATCGGATGAGGCGACGAAGTACCTTCATAGACTGGAGTATAATCCGTTAGCGATTGCATTGATAGATAACTCCGAAGAAGTCAGACGGCTACAGAGAAGAAAAGTCTTCGATTTTCTTAACCACTTTTTAAAAATTCAAGAGGACAAAAGTAAATTTTTCAGAATATTTAAAAACAATTTCAAGTCATATAGGTTTAATTTTATAATCAAATTCTTTCATTATCATCACCTTGGAAATTGTAGTTCATGCTAGTCAAGTATTTATCTTAAAAATAAATTTGTAATCGACTTATTTTAGATAATCTCTATTTTTGAAATTATAAATCACTCAATTTATCTGATATTTCCCTTTCACTATAAGATATATAAATTAATTTCCATACACACATAAAAGACAAAAAATTGAATACTTATTTAAGTTTCTTTCATAATTAAATTTTTACTATCAAGCATGTTTTTATAAAGGGCAAATTTACTCATTACCTTGCCAAAATGTTCCTGCGAATTGTAAATCGTCGATATATGTTTAAACAAAAAGAAACAAAATATATCTAATCAAATTTAAACAATTTATTTATCTACCATTTTAACAGCCTCCACTATGAATATTATGATTATCATCATCGTTAATATTGACCACTTATAAAAATACAACGTTGTACTCTATACACGTATAAACTCCCAAGTAAGGCAAAATATATATCACATAGTAATGGTAAATCTAATTAAAAAAAAAAAAAAAGTAAAAACAGTCTTTAAAGGTACGTGTTTAGGGGATTATTATTAACGTGGTATGTAAACGGTCACCAAAACCAGCATCAGCGGCAGTAGCATATTATTAAAGTGTTTAACAACATTTTCGAATTAAATTCCTAATTTAAATTTTAAAAAAGAGGAAAAAGGAACCCACCTACTGAGTAACAAGCAATCAATTATATATATATATATATATAAATAAATAAACATATCATGAACACAAATAATAAACGTTAATAAAGGCAAAATCGTAACATTTCAATAAATATTTTATAGGGCCAAATATAAATGTAAATGAAGGCTGCACCAAATGGAGGTATTTTTTCGATGTTATCTTTCTAGGTAAACGTGATAATGTTTGACAACTATTTACCAAGACCAAATTCCTTGGCATCATCTTCCGTTATGTCACCATATTCCCAAATAACGGCGTGTTTCTTCTTAGCATCACGTTGAGCGTCATTGTAAGTGTCCAACTAGGATGAAGAAAATATATATATATAATTTCTTAAATTTTAATTCGATTTAAAACTTCAAGAAAAAAAACCAAACCTATCAAATGAAAAATGTTTAAATTAGAATAAAATTAATATACTTCTAATTTAACCATTATTTCGAACCAATAATATTCATATTTGTTAAAATAAAGAAATAAATAAAAACAATATTAAACGATTGTACCTTGATAGTTCTAGTTTAAAACACGCGTGTACATACAAATATCGGCTAAATTGAATAAGGCCTCGAATTACTCTGACTTCTTTTTGACAATTGCCCGTAGTCCGCAGAGAATATTTTTTCTTTTAAATTAGGTTATTCAATTTGGGCTACATCAGCGCATCTAAAACTCACGGATGTCGCCTTAGCGTGCCGATTAGTAATAGAATCAACGGTAGTAAGGAAACTTCAACTACTGAGTATACCATCACCAAACGTAAGACGACAGCGGTTAAACACAAAACTGCTTAATGCCACGACGAGAGAAATCCAATGTATGGTCAGACTCAAATATCATAGAAAAACCACTAACGAAATGTGAAACTGCCATCTGAAAAAGAGCGGATAAATCAGTGGAGTAACACACCTTACAAAATCCTCTGAAATCACCAGAGAAAAGACTAGCACCACGATCAATATAAACAGAATATGAATGGGCTACGCTCGCACAGCTTCAGAAAAGACGGTGGACCTGACAAATACTTTAAAAAAATATTAAAAATTATTATAGATAACTCCGGAATTCGACGACGAGCACAATGAAATAGCAAAAATGAAAAAACTAAGATTCTAGCTGAACACTGGTGTAATATAAAATAATTTCGAACGACCCTAGTCTAAAAAAAAAAACATTTTATATATATTATGCGTATGCATTTATACTGTGTACAAAAGGACAAAATATGGCGACGTGAAATAAACATATATATATATATATATATAAAGTTTAACGTTTGTAACGAAAACGTAAATTATAGTAATCGCTCATTGAAATGCTAAAGTAAATTATCTCGGTGTAACACTAGATAGTAAGCTAACTTTTACTAAACATATTAACGAGTGTATCTACAGAGGACATAAAAAAAAATGAGTATACTGTTTCCAATATTTAACAGGAAATCTACGCTATCACCAGTGAACAAGCTTTTGATTTATAATCAGGTAATTCAAACTAAAATTCTTTATGCTAGTCCTGTATGGTCGAACACCTGCCTAAGTAATATAAACAAATTACAACAATTACAAAATCATTGCCTAAGAATAGTGTTGAACAAATCCAGATACACGCCCATTAAAACAATGCATGATATTTTAAACTATCCCTATATACAAGAAATAATAAAAAACAGGACCTTAAAATTCTTTAATGCATGCCGCATGTCTGCTGACCGAAATGTCAATGAAATTGGAAACTACGATTATCAGTCTCTACGACACAGGTATAAAAAATATAAACATAGACGAATTAAACATATCTTAACCGAACGCTTTTTTTTAAAATGTAAACAATACCAATATAAATAATAGAAATTAGTTAATGAACTAATATTCTATACACGTTTTTAATTACTAATTAGTTATATATATATATTGATCATTGAAACATTAGTTTAAGATTGCAATACTCATCTATACTTTTACACAAATGCAGCTGACTGCGAAAAATATTAAACATATATTTAAATTAATTAATTTTACGTACAAGCTGTTGAAGTTTCTTTTCTCGTCTATTGGCAACGAGAAAATAACCTTGACGAATAGCCTTTTCCACTTCATCTTCCTTGGTTTCGGGATCGATCACCGATATGTACGGTAAATTCTGTTCGTAATATTCCACATTAATGCCTACCACCCGACCCGTTATTTGCTTTAGAAATCCAAGTATTGCCTCTTCGATGTATTCACTCTATAACGACGAAATCGTTTTGATGTTAAAAAAATCCTCCTTTCAACTTCCTCAATTAAACTCGTATTTTAATAATAATAATAAAAAAACGTATTTTAGGTAATAAAATAAAAATGTTAATTACCGGCGGTGGTTTCACGCAAGCAATACCGTATTCGTGCGCAAAAGGTTTAGTCACGCCAAAACCGGGCGGTAGCGGAGCCAGATCCTGTATAGAAACTTCCGTCGAATTTCCATAATCAATATATAATACTTGAGCTTTTGGACCCAATAATTTTTGCACCTTCCCTCTGTACCATTCACCGTCGGTAAATTTAGCGGCACATAAGTCACCTACGAAGGTCGCCGTTTAAAAATTCAGTTCGAATTATAATTAAACAATTAAGTTAATCGACGAAAGACAATCATAAAATTAATCATTATAAATTCCTCTTTTATGTATTATCATCGCGCTAAAAAAATGTTATTACTACATGTTGCATAATACGTTTCTAATTTTAAATAGTTATTACGGAATTTTTAAGAATTTAAATGACGGGATAAATTATATTAATACGGGTTATTGGCGGTCTTCTTCATCGCATCGAGATTTTAGAACTGCATCACACTGCTTGTGCACGACTGCGAAAAATTAATATTTAACGTCTCAGTGCGAGTAGTTATACTACAAGAAAAATCGTGTCACACCATCGTCACATATTTAGCGGTTCTTCGAGATCGATCATTGTGCCATCGTGCGACCGATGTGTTTAACAACTTCTATGTCTAGCATTTATTTAATATCGAACTTTCGGGTAAAAACGTTTTATCAGTTCAATAATGTTCGTATTTTTTTTTATGGCACATTTCGCCTCTTAAACGTTGAGGAGGTTGACTGCAAAAATTTTAAAGTGGTTTGACGATCACTGCTAGACATTACGGGATAATTTTTATGATTTTGTTGTATTCGGTTTATAATTAAACATCACGAATCTAATATAATTTTCAATTTTCCCCTATTTTTATATATAATTAATTCAATCGCGTAACATTTGTTAGTAACACTATATATATATACATACATATACATATACATATATACGATATTACCTTTTCTAGGACGATAATCGGACGGTCGACCTGCCTTCATTTGGTCACGAAGTTCATTTGTCAAATTTAATAATTCAGTCTCATCTTCGGTATATTGGGCAAACACGTGCAATTCCGGAGTGATAACTTCAATTATTGCATTCCGAGTGTGAATATCACGAACAGTGGAATCGTCCACCATTTCATCTTTTATTTCTTCTTCTGGATGTTCCCAAATCTAAGTTATTTATATATTTTTTAAAGAAAAATGGAAATAACATCAACGAACAAATTTAAAAACATTATTCGATCGCAGCCCGCGGCATAAAGTTTTTTATCGCCGTTGTACTATCAATCAATGTGAAGCAAATAACGGCGCACCACTCCGTATTGCCCTGCATATAATTAACACCGTGAACGCTAGCCTATTTTGTATGTAAAAATAATATGTTCAGCAACGAAACGACCATGATGAATCACTAACATATTACAACTTTATCATAGAAACAACGTGAATGTAAAATCCTATCTCGAGAATATAAATTAGCATTCGTTCATATGTCCGGACATTAACATCCGAACAAGCATATAATCGATTTAATTAATTTTCTTTAATTCTCGCCACATTGTATTATCGTATGTCGCATGATTTTTCTAACATTAATCCTGCATTTGCGCTACATTCCATCCTTCGAGTATGTCAGTGAACTTATTAAAGCGAGTTCACATTATTGTTTTATAGTCGAACTAGTTCTCAGAATATGTTACCGATTACGAGCTTAAATTAAACCTACTTTATTCGTTTACTCGATTTCATATAAAATACTAAAAATTGGTTAATAAAGAAAAAAATAAACGACACAAACGTAAAAACGGAGTTTTCCTATGCATTTGGCACGTTGTTTCATATCAATAACGTACGTATTTCAACACTTTAAATTACTTTAAAACATTATTTATTGGATAATATTCGAATACATTCAATAAGCGTGAAATAGCACAAGTACATACGTTCAGTTTATTCGCTTTAGCGGTTTCTTCAGCTTGTATTAATTGTCTGTAATATTCGGATCGTTCAGCCGATGCAGGATGAACACGAGCCAAACCTTCTTCAATCAATAGAACTGACAAGTTTGCACCGTTTACAAACATCCAACCAATTATATTTCCGGCTTTATCAAACGATTCGATCTTTATCACCACCTATTAATAAAAGTTAATAGATACGAATATTCATCAAAAAATTATACTTAAAAACGCAATAATTAGTCAATAAAACTCACTTGCCTACTATTTCGAAACGCATAAGAATAAACCGATATAAAAATAAAATTACGATCTATAGTTATTTTTGAAGGTATAAACAGAATTTTTCAACAAATATCTTTGGAATGAAGTTAATATTATTAATAAATACCACGCTTATTTTAGAGCTGCTTTAAAAAAAAAAAATAAGTTTTCAGTAAAAACTGTTAAAATTCCTGTGAAATCACTTTTTTTTCCCTTTATTTTTAATTGAGTTTAGGTTATAAAACCATTACTACTCATTGTACATATAAATTTATATAAACTAAACGCTAACGCTAACAAATGATTTATAAAATAGAAAGATAAATAACTAAACTAAGACATATAAGGAAAATACACTATACGAGGATGTAAAGGTTACAAAATAATATTGGATTTATATATATAAGAGACCAGTGCTATCAACACAAGATGATTATTTAAGGATAGGAGGTATGCAATAGAGTACGGAGGGAAGATACCTAACTGTAATAATATCTTGATTAGGGTTTCTCTGTGTGCACTATATAGATTACATGAAAAAATGATATGATTAATATCTGCCGTCAAACCACAGGACTGGCAAGTACTGGAACTAACCAGCCCTATCCGGTGGAGATGACTAGGCAGCGGATTATGTCCTGACCTAATACGAATTAAAATAGAGAAAAATTTACGGATTGGTATTGAATGAGGAGGCTTAATTAGAAAGAGAGATTGTTTCGGTAAACTTGTTTGAATTTGTTTATAGAAATTATTCCGAGTAGCACAAAACATGGAGCTCCAGCGATGACGCAAATCCGCCTTCGCAGACGCAGCTAAACATGTGGAGGGAATCGCAGGGATCAGTAGGCCTCTGGAGGCCCCCATTTTAGCTGCCTGATCACAAATTTCATTATCTTTGATCCCGATATGAGCTGGGATCCATGTAAATTTCACATGGACATTCTTTTGTTGTAGATACATTACATTTTCTATTATTGTCAAAATAACTCTATTAGTTTTGAATGTACGATTTGAATTTTGGATGGCGTTAAGCACACTTAAGGAATCAGATAAAATAAGTACATTTGAATGTGTAATATTGACTCGTGCAAATTGCAAAGCTTTAAGAATTGCATATCCTTCTGTTATAAACACAGTGGAAAAACTCGGTAAACGATATGATTTGGTGATTGCCAGTTGAGGTATGTAGAATGCCGCGCCTGCGAAGGGTAAGGTATTGCTCTTAGACTCATCTGTATAAACTAGCAAATGATTCGGCCACTTATGCATAATAGTTGACCTAAAAAGGCTATTCACTATCCTAGAATTACCTTGTCGGATTAGGGAATGAAACTCACTGGATCTAAAAGACTGCATTCAAAGGGAATGGAGGCATACTTTAAGGGGACTTTAGGAATGGTAAGGTTAATGTACGGATGCCAATAATTAGCCCTCAATGCTAAGAGGGGAGTTCTATGATGAGCAAATCTCCAATTAGTGTAAATCCATAAGAATTTGTTGTATATGCTATCAGGTGCTCGCTCATAGCCCTTTAGGATATATTGGTCTGCAAGATAAATTGCCCTCAGCTGTAGAGGGGGGATAAGAGCTTCAGATTCTAATACAAATTTAGGGGTTGACACAAAGGCTCCAGACATTAACCTCAAACAGGTATTTTGCAACACTGTAGCTTTCTTAAGATGCGAAGCAGATGCAGCATGGAACAGGTAGATCCCATACTCCAATCGAGAGCGGATGAGTGAGATGTAGAGAAGACGAAGGATGAATGGATCCCCACCCCACCAGGTAGGACTTAATAACTTCATAATATTTATGATTCTACTAACTTTTGCTAATGTGGCTTTGATATGTGGCCCCCATAGTAATTTTTGGTCGAGAATGACACCTAAATAGGAATGATACTCGACAAAGGCAATAGGCACGTTTTCCAAAATAAGGGAGTGTTGATTAGGGTTGCACCGTTTCAATGTGAATATAGTAAATACTGTCTTGGTTAAGGACACACTTAAATAAGATTTGGATAAAAAGGAATTAACAGAATTTAAGGAAGATTGAAGAGAAGTAAAATAATGGGTGAGGTCACTACCTTTAGAGTATATGAGTATGTCATCTGCATAAGAGAGGCAGTTGGAGTAAGGTTGCAGCTGCGAAAAAAGTGGAGATAGATATAAGTTAAATAACAATGGACTCAGCACTGATCCTTGGGGTAAACCAGTATAGGCCGTCCTTGCAGCACTTCCAGCTGCGCTGGGGAAGAAATGAAGAGTTCGATTAATAGATAATTTATATATATAAGTAGCTAAAAATTTCGGAACTCCGATGTTGATTAGCCGTGAATATAAGGTGGGTATATGTACATTGTCATATGCAGCTTGAATATCGATAAAACAAGCTGGAACAAATTCTTTCTTGATGAATGATGTGTATATATCAGCCGTGAGCTGACATATGCAGTCCATTGTTCCATATCCAGGGCGAAATCCAACAGTCCACTGGGGAGCTTGTTATATACTTCCAACCACCATACCAGGCGATTATGGAAAATTGTTTCAAAAACTTTTCTAATACAGGAGGAAAGAGCAATGATAAATTCGAAATGATCATTAATATAATTGAACCCCCCCCCAACACACACAAAAAAAAACATTAGAATTACCGTACAAACGATAAAAATATAACGTTTATATTAGTAAACACTTTCAGAAAAGTTGTATAATCGTCACTTAACGCGAGTTCTTGATTACGACATAATTATCTAATTTCTAGTTTCATTTCAAACATGCACTCTCAACGCGAGCAAGTGAGTGAACACTTGTATTTAATGTACGCATGCCATTTCGATTAAACAGAACCATCCAATAATTAAGATACGCGTAGTACTTTATACATATTTCAACTTACATCTCGTTGTATTACTTTATCTTTAGTAAATTTCAAAGCTTCGTTTCCACACAGATCAGCTTCCTGACGCGTGCCATTTCTTAAGGTAACTTCGGCTTTTGGACAAGAAATACCTAAGATTCAAAACATATAAATGTAAAATTATACTATATATAAAAAATCAATGTGTCTTTTTCTTTAATGCCCCCTCATTCCGGACATTGTATTTAGTTAATTTAAAATTATACGGGTGTACTAGGGTGGTTAATAATAAATGCGTGTAAGTGTTGTGTAACTGAAAGAGAAGAAACATATATGTGTGATACAAAAGATAAATAGGTGTGAAGTAGTTCTTTGCAATGTGTAACTTAAAATTTGGTGGAAAAGGGATGAATAACATAGTCTCAAGTTTGGGTGTATGATTGAGTTTGTGCGTGTTATAAAATAAGTTACATATACATTTAGTAATGGGGAAAACAATTAATGTTGAATTAGAAACGAAAAAATGTATTATTTTCATTAATTCTGTGTAACAAATAATACATAAATAATAAACATGTCGCGATTTTTAAGTTTACATGGATTATGAAGTGTTTGGAAAAAATTAAAACTCTGACACTTTTTATCACAAACGCAATAGTTGTAATCGATTTTCACAGAATAATTTTAAACGCTGATTACATTCATTTATATATTTTTTTTAAAATACTTATACTGCGATAAAGAAAAAAATATTGATGTTAAAAATATAATTAAAATCAGCTGTTATATAACCAATTGCGCGTATTAAAACACGATAGTTTATAAAATTAATTATCGCGAAATTTATTAAACGAATTTCAATATTACCGGACAGCAGAAACGTTGTTACAATAGAATCTTTCGGAATGAACAAACGCATTCTAGCCCCACCGGCTACATATTCGACTATTGCATCCAATCTGGATATCCTTTGCAATATAGGGATTAATCCTTTTGCTCGTGCCGGATTCTATTAAATAATTAAATACAAATATAAACACGCTTCAACATATTAAAAAAAAAATATACGGATATTTTTAACTATTACACAATTTAAAATAATACAACTCAGCTAAAAGCGATAGTAGTAATAGTGTAATGAATGGTTTTACTCATTTACAACTTTATTCATACATAGATAATGATAAAAACTAACAACAAAGTAAACGTATTACTTTATAAACAAATATATATTCGTATAATCGAGAATGTTTTTAATTTTGACTATTATCGATGTTAGATAGAACACGATACAGATTATTAACATAAGGGAAAAAATACATCTTTAATGGTTTCGGAATCACGAAACACGATTTAATAATTTTGAAATCTTGTCCAAAATGAAGAAATATAGCTAGAGAATTAAGCGTAAAAATTTCAACAGAGTACGGATACAAACTGAATTCAACTTTGTTACCGGCCAGTGCCCTGAGTGGGAAAGATAGGTTAAAATAAAAACAACTGCTAATTAATCCTTTCAGTCATACGTAAAATTTTGACACAAAATTACAAATTTTATGTAGGTGTTTATTACACAATACTACCGCTTCTTAGATGAACTGTAGACATTTTTAATGCGTTCATATAAATATTTTTAAAATTGAGACATTTTACATCAACCAGAAAATAAAAAATTTTGTTAACGTCAAAATTTCATCTACCATGCAGTAGACATCGTGACTGTAAGGATTAAATAAATAACTTCGATCACCCACATAATGATGACAAATGCACACAGCAGGTAATTTGTTTATCACAAAATCTTGGCAACATTAAGTCTAGATTGACTTATTGTATAAATATACCTATACATTTACTACTGTTTAGTTTGAAAATAAAAACTAAAATTGTTTTAAAAATGTTACGTTTACACTCGGAAAAAATCGTATATGTATATATATATATATATATATATATATATATTCTTATATCATTTTGAAGGGATATTCTATGGAGGTTGAAGGAATTTATTTTACGTTTCTTTTCTTCCCAGTATATATATATATATAAAATGAACGATAACTCCCTCAATTATGAGACATCCCTTCAATAAATAAATATGTAAACAAATAAATGTTGTTATATATAGAATTTCCATTGAGGATAATTACACAGATCACTCCCATATAATAGATATTCGTATTTCGTATATTATAGTTTTCTTTAAATTTTAGATTCGTTCATTCGTGTTATGTCCAGTCTATTAATAATATACTTTTTCGGACGAATACGTGCAGGGCATGCTGATCCTCGTTCATAAAATTAGTCATATTGCACCGAAATTCAAGTTCGCATTCCAATAAGTGGCCCATAGACTAAATTTCTCAGCAATCACAGCTTGGATTCTTTGTCAATGACCACTTCGACATATTCTCTCTTGTTCGAGCATTCTCAGCTCGTATTCAGTTCAGTGTCCTCCATATTACCCATTCTTGATTGAAGCCTGGTGCAGGGATTTCTTGTGCATATTGTGTCTGAATATTCTCCGATTACGCGTTCGTACTTTATCGATATGCCGTTGGTATTTCTTTTTTGACCTTAAGGAAGGTATTTCTCGACTTCATGCATTGTGCGACGAGAATCGTTGTTTTTGCTAATTTTATGTATTTTATTTTAATTATTTACAGAATGCGTAAAACGTGATGATATAAACGTTGATAGGGCCGACGTATAAAACAAATTACGTACGAAATATTGAAACTGACAAAAAATTACACACAAACAACAGCTACGATATAATACTTTGGTAAATACACGGGTTTAGATGAATAATTATAACAATGCTAACCCCGGTTAATTCTATAATTCTATGTTTCGGAATTTCCTTGCTATGTAAGCCTATACGATTTTCTATCGCTTTTTGTTGAGCAGATAAAAGAGCGTCATAATATGCAGAACGGTTTTCGTCATCCTGTCGATGATTAAAAACTGTAGCCAAACCTTCAGATACCATGCTTTCAGCTATATTCCTGAAACAAATAATTCAATTTCTTAAAAACCACATATTAACCTAAATGCTTAAAAATATCAATGAATTTCAGAAAATTCAATCTAAAATTTATCCTGACGTGTAGCTAGTTTACGTCATTCGCGTAAATCGCATATTTATACGACCATCATTGTATTTATACAGATCAATTATTTATTGCGTTCGTGGACAACCAATTCTATCGTTGATTTTCTTCTTATTGAATTTAAAATTTAGAACAATTAAAAAAATTATTACAATTATTTTTTAATTTTTCTTCAATAAAATCCGTTACATTTACAGCTTTCGAATAATAATAATTATAATACAACGCATTTTAAAAAGCAACACGTATAAATAGAGTAATAATATTAACCGCAAAATTAAAATTTTCTATTTATGTAAACTTGAAAATTACTGCTATTACTACGAAATAAACGAATGAATTAGTGCAGTTCGGCTAATATATAATAAAATATGTACGCTGAGATCATCCCCCTTTTTACGTTTTTTTAATCAAAACCCCAAATGTAAATTCATCTACCTTTTCTTATTTTTTATACACGAGCTCGTTGTATTCAAGGATGCCGCGCCAAGCTATGCAGCTTATCAGCGGGATCCATTAAACGACTCTCTATTCGTTAAAACAGAATACATTACTATAACTGAATCTTACAAATAACAATAATAATAATTTTAAATTATCCCATAATATCTTCAGACTGGTAAATAGTTCGAATGGTACAAAAATCACGATAAGAAAATTCGACAAAATCATCACCGCAATAAAAACAACAGAAACAAATCATCTTAATTTCACATCCATCCTCTCAGGCTCACTTCACGGCGTGCTTGTCGTATACTTTATTCAATTATAATACATTTGTAGTATTTAGTATAATAAAGTCTAAAATATATGAACGGGAGAGTCTCATTTACATTTTTACCCCGAACCAGTCAAGGTATTGTTGCGGCCTGCATACGCACGTGTAAAAATGTTAAATTTATGTTTAAAGAAATACCACGAAAAAAAAAACCTACCGACACAACCGTAAATGTTTCTTGCAGGAGGGCTATCGTGAAAACGAAAAAAATATTACGTAAGCAATATAGTTTTCAAATCATTTAATACGTAATATATGACAATAAATGGGGAACCTTAAAGAATTTAAATACAAGTTATATTACGTAATTCAAACGTTAGTTAAAAAGGAACTACATTTTATTAACGTTTACGGAAAAAAATTGACTTAATTAATTGAATAAATAGGCATTTAATGTTTGATTTAAAGAACGTGCTAAAAGAACCGATCTTTCTAATTTTTCTGACCACCTCATACATTTTAATCTTATTTCTAATTTTGAAACGTTACACATTTCCACAATCAGGTCATTGATTCCCTCGAAATTCTTAAATTAAACGAAGCCTTTTCAAATTTTTCCCTAGAGGTGGTTAACAAACAAATTCCGGAATCTAAGCAGGTTTGTTGTTTACTAAATGTTGAGTTTATTACTGTTGTTAGTTCATTTTAAAATTGTTTTTCATTCAGTCTTGACAATGGTGTAACGAGTAAAATTAGCGGACCGTGTTAATTATATGTATGTTTCTATATATTGGTATACGGTATAAAACTAGTTTAATTTTATTTAATTTTTAAATTAAAAATATGTATAGACATTTTGAATTATTGTTTTGTTTAATATCGTATTACTAACAATCCGCCGATCAATACGGTACAGCACTGCTTTTCCGGGAAGTTATCACGTTCTTTCTGTACGTAATCCACGATCACTTGCACTTTCTTTCCAATTAATTTCTTCCGAAGAAATTCCCGCGCTTCGAATAACCACGGAATATCGAATAATCTACCGCCGGCAGCTCTTGGAAGTGGTTTCGAATCATTAGGATCTTCATTTTCTTTTCTGAAAGCAAATTAAAAAAATTATTAATATATATATATATCATGATAAAAACCAACATTATATTCGATTTGATAAATACATTTCAAGTAACTTACTTTGTTGTATCAGGTCGTGGAGGTCTTATACTCGATAAGAAAATTCGTTTAGTTTCACCGTTGCTCATTTTTATAACCAAGCCATCACCGCCAATTATTTCTTGTACCGTCCCTTGGAATTCTTTATTTGCAATCTAATATTTGGTAAAGTTAACTATATATAATAACGTATTACCCCTATGTTAAAGCCGTCATTGTATTTATATAGATCGATATTATATTTCGAATTTTTATAAAATTGCAACATCGTTAGTATAAATCTATAACATTAATTCCCAAAACCGAAAATTTCAATTTCGTACTAAATTATAAAATTATCACTTGAGAATATAACAACGAAACACAATGATTTGTTCAGAATTTGTGCATCACTTTATATAACCAAATATTCATTCGCAACAAAAATATAATTACGTTTTATTTAGAATGACAATATAATTACGTTAACCATATCATACATTTTCCAATATTATTGAAAAAAAAAAAAGTAAAAAAAAATACCTTCGGACAGGTTGGTTCCCAATTTTGCCATTTTCGAATGCGATTTTCTTTCGCGTACTTTTCAGCTGCCCGTAATTTTTCCGAACCGTGAGTGACATTAACCATAGTATTGTCAACGCAACCGGCGAAACCTTCCCTCAACAACAGCTCGGCAATATCTCCTTTCTGAAGTACCGCAAGATTTTTAAAAATTATTCGGTATTTATTCAAATACAAAAGTAAATTATAATTTAGATAAATTCTACTACTTTATTTCCACTTTGTATTACGTACAAACACACACAGAAGCATTCGTGTTGAAGTAAATATAAAACGTATGTAAATTTTTTTTAAAAATTTGTGGTTTCAATTGAAATATCCTTTATTATTATTTTTAATGATAACATAATTGAAAACATTCCATTTAAAATTTTTCGATACACTGTAATATAAATATTGTTATAATTTAACAATTTCATATTTACGTCATTACGATCTATATATAATAAAATACATTAAAAAATAAGGACTTCGCACATTACATTATTCACATCAAGAGAGCACGATAAAGATATACAAATAAGAAAACTAGCATACAAATTGAAAAAATAACAGCCTAAAAATATCGAAAATGCTTAGGATTTCAAACAGTGAGTTGTAACCAATATATTTAAATCGAAAAATTGTTAAATCAATTTTAAAAATTAAATTGTATAAAAAACAAACCGGATGAACAATGCTGCCTACAATATTGTTGGTTCTAAATCCTTCTATTATTACTTGTACATCTTGCTGCAATAATCTACTTTCAACGAAGAATTTCGCTTCGGAACCAATTCCGTCGCCATCATTCGGAGATTCACACTATAGGGATAATTAAAATTATATATATATATTATATGCCATTTTTCAATTACCGTTAACTATGTTCAGCGGCAGTACATTACCACACATGAATCGATCATACGTATTCTGCACAAACTTGCATACATACATACATATAAATAAATATATTGGCATTATTGCATGAATATTTTATTATAAATAAGCGTACTATATTATAAAATTTTATTTTTAAAGAACAATTAATCCGCGTTTTATTTCTGTACGCGACGTTTCTTTATATATATTTCATTATAATCCATATAGATTCAGATATTAATTATTAAAATAAATTAAAAACCAAATTTAACAGAATTGAAGCTTACCCGGACTCCCGAAATTAATAAAGTCATGTAATAGAAATCCGGAAGCAATAAAACATGCACAGTCGAACCTGTGATGACAGCTTCAACTACAGCGTTGACCGGTTTATTTTTAAGATGTCTCAAAGTTAATTCCGGATTATCAACAAATGTCAAATTCCTGCCTGACGTCTAAAATCGATTTTTATTAGTATATAATAGCTTGCAGTTGTTAACAAATGTAACACACTCAGAAGCATTCTAAAAATTATAGTTATAATTGGTATATAGTAAAGAATGTGTATTTTTTTTATCCGCCACGACATTCGAGGTCTGATAAAATGCTGCTATAAAAATTCGTATACATAAATATTCAAATTTCTAGTATTCTATAACTAAAATATCAACACGCATCAAATATTCGCGTGTTAGGACATCTACTTACATTTTAATACACACACACATATATATATATATATATATATATATATATATATATATATGTAGGTGTGTGTATCTTTATTTTTAAATACGCTACTATTCATATTTTATTATTTTTCGCAATGTTTCTTTATATGTATATAACTTGTTGGAAAATTAATTCATAACTTTAGGTCCCGTTTATCGAATTATGTCCGATTAATGGACGCTTAATTTTAATTAAATTTCGAAATAATACTTATAAGACTGAAATCATCATATATGATACGTCACTGCGATTAAATACATCAATACGATTTAATAAAAAGGATAACAAGGTCGTCATTCAATATAGACAACTCGGATCGAAAAACGCACATAATGGTTTTAGGATCCATCAGCTAGAACATACTCTAATTACGTTAAAAACAAGAAAGGTTAATGAGGTAGACGAAAACAAATTAAAAGAAAACTTCAATCTATATAAAATACAAAACGATAATTATACTTGCCGAATGTACTTGAAACATATAAACGTAGTAGTGAGTATAGATTAATAAATGGTCACAAATCAAGATTTATGCAAAACACAAAATTGTGGCGTGCGGTAAAATATTGCAACCAGATTAACTGACGTCACGGAAAAAAACTGCTATTAGAAAAACGTTGCCAAACAAAATTTAACTTGTCAATAGTTTGATTTATCTTACGACATAAACATCGATGATTCAGCCAAAAACAAAAAATGAAGATTCGTCGTGGTATTGTGTCCTATATTAAACGCCGACTTTCATTTTTTTCATGTTTTTTTTTAAATCATTTTTTCTTTCAGAACATATATTTAGACTCGAACCATATTAATAATAAAATTTAGTCGTGTAGAATTTTGTTCCATAAATTTCTGGAATTATAACGAATAACCAAAAAGCCTGTTTTGACAAATATCAGAAAATGCGACGTTTAATTTTTTTTTAATTAATTTTGGACAGTACATAACATCATATGCGTGTGTGCTTACTTTACAATAAATTCCAGGTCATCTTGTACGCAAAAATAACGTACACTAAGCCAGTTACAATATTCGTCAACGAACAATTCAACAACGATGCTGATATATAAATACGTAAAAAATACTTATTTATAGTCATCATTAAAAAATATAAAATTCAATGCCACACCATTTTTTTAAATACCTCGAAACCTGACGTTAACAAACTAAAATTAACCGATTTGTTTACCTTAGGATTCGCCGACCATTTTCCCTTGCCCTCAGATTTCGCTTTCTTTTCAAGTTCTATCAAAGTCTGCAATTCAACACTAGGCGATCTTGCGTTTGTATTTCTGACGGTAACTAATCCGTTTTCTACCAATTCTTCCGTAACATTTTTGTCTTTTGGAAAGAATATGTGCCCAAATAAACGATCAGCGCTAGTGTCACCTTGCGCCGCTACCGCAACTTCTTGTCCGATTAATTTCTTCCTAAGAAACTCGCGAGATTCCCAAGCGTAAGGTTCATCTTTGGTGTTGTCATCCCTTAAACATACAGAAAATACCAGGATGATAATATAGGACTGTTCAACCACCCAACGAATACACTTAGAATATATAAACAATTCAATATTTAAGCCTAATTATATATATTTCACAGATTTTAATATAACTTCGATGAACGTTTTTAATTACACTTTATTCGTGTGGAAAAATCTTTTCACATTTTTCAAATAGGTTTAGAATTGTTAATTTACTAAATAATTTTTACCAAAAAAAAAATACTTGATTTTCTTGATTTATAATTCTGACAACTTAAACATAGAACTCAGCATATATTTCCTTTTAATATAAAAATCAAAAATATAATTTAGAACTTTATTTCCTTTTAATATAAGTGAAAACGATTGTGAGATTTTATATTATATATATATTACGACGGTCGTCGTATGTTCACGTCATACTAATTTAAAATTAAAGTAAAACAGACTGGATTTGTAGTGGATAGACTATTGTTATACAATAATAATAGTTAATTTTAGTTAATAAAAGTGCAGCCAGTGATTCACCGATAATATATATATATAGCATAACTAAAATTATTAACGTACATGTAATTTATAATATTTTAATTTATGTATACAATAAACTATTTTTTATAAAAACTGTATTTTTTTTATCTTTGAAATTAATAATAGATAATATACAAGGATTTTCGTATAAATTGGCGACCACGACGATAGATTAAAATTAAACTCTCGTTTAATTTTTAAATTAGAACTTGCATTCTCGTATAAATTTTTAGCGATCACAACAATAGATGAAAATTAAACTCGTTTAATTTTTAAATTAGAAATTACAGGCTTCTTACAAAATAATTGATAATAAGAATATTCATTTAAAAAATGGCTACTTTAGCGTACTAGCAGCTATATCTAATCTTAAAATAGAAATAATAAATGATATAAGGAACTTAGGAAAAGTATTTAAAACAGAAACTGCAGAATTAAAACCTGAAATCGATAATACAAAAACAAATATATCAAAAATAGAGAATGACTACAAAAAGGATATAGCACATTTAAAAAATAATATTAAAGATGAAAGTAACAAATATATACAAAACATAGAAAATATTAATTAACAGGCAAGAAAAAATAAAGGCAGCATAAAAAGTGTAATTACCTATGTGGACTCCAATACTGAAAAAGGAATAACTGGTCAATAAACAGACAAGAGATATAGAAGAAAAGGTGACACATATAGAAGTAGAAAAGGACAATACTGAAAAGACTCAGAAGGAATTCAAAAAATATCTAAACGATGAAAAGGAACGCCCATTTGCGTTTGGAAAAGATATGTCGGTTTTAAACACGAATTTATTCGAAATCAGAAATCAAAATATTAATATTACTGGAAAATTAGAAATTGCGACAAAGACGATTACAAGTGAAAGATTTAAAGGTTTTAAAATTTTTGATAGAGGTAAAAATAAGAAAAAACAATTCGATGATGTTTTAAATAGAATAAATGCGAAACGTAAGCAGGAAATTTTATAAATATGAAAAAACAACGAGATGATTTGTCCGATAAACTTAATGGTAAAGAAACGGAATATAAAAGATTGAAACGAGAATTTATGGAACTGCAAAGAGTACACAAAGCAACGATTAGTGACAAACCTAAAAGAAATAAGATAAAAAAATTGCAGAATAAACTAACTTATACTGACGAAATAATTCAAGAATTACGTAGCAATGAGTCTAAGTATAAAATACAGATAAAAGTTTTAGAACATGAAATAAAAGCATCGAGAGACGAACGGAATAAATTAAAAAATGACTTTTTAGAGGATTTGAATTACCGAAAAATGAAGGAATTTAATTACAAGAAAAGAGATGAATTAGAACACAATGAGTTTTTGTTGAAGGAAGATAATAAGGAATTAAAGCAAGAATTGTTAGAAAAAGAAAAGACAATTCAAGAAGAAAAAAAATAACAATTAAACATTATAGCAAAGATTACATAAAATTTAGTGAAGAAAAATTGATACAAGTGCATTAAGATATTAGGAATGAACATCCGCATAAAATTTTTGAACTCGAATCTAGACTGGATGAATATAAAAATAATGAGGTCAAATGTTTAAAAATACAAAGCTCTATTATAGTTTTAAATTATTGTAGTTTTATAAATAAATTTAAATTTCATTTAAAAAAAATAATAATAATAAATAAATGTAATATACATATACTAATTATTAATGCAAAGTATATAGATATTTGTTTAGTAGAGCTAGCATACCAGAATCATTGATGTTTCTAAGTCATTCAATCAGATTGTAAAATAGAGATGTATACTTCTCAGAATCGAGACAGAACAGAACAGTTTATTGAATAATTTACACTTATGACAAACAGTAAAAAGAAAAAAAATGTGTACCGCTATAAGCTTACCACACATCTACGTAAACAGAAAAATAATTTTAATTACTTAAGCATAATGATAATTACATACTAACAGGAAAAAACGAAAAACCTGTCAAATAAAAACCAAGCACTTCAAGTATTATTACGGTTAAGGTAATACATTGTGAAATTACACATAATTAATAAGAATTACAAATGATATGGGTTACATTAATAAGTGAACCTAAACATATTTAAATTGGACAAAGTATGAACTAGGTATACAAATATTTATTATAAATCTAGTTATTGCATTAAATTTAAAGCAAATTAAAGTCGCCTATGTTTATATCTGGTATACATGAAATCAAGCTACAAGAAGGATGAATAGATCACCAGAATCAAGAAACGCTCTAAGTGTTGATTATATCTATTATTATATATATTTTATTTTTTATAAAATAATAATCATGTACCTGCCTATAGTCAGAGAATGTGCGTGTGATGTTATATTTGAAAATGAAAGATAGAATATGTGAGCGAGAGTTAGAACGTGTATATGTGTAAATTATGTAAAAGAAGGTAAACATGCATACAAGTACTAAATAAAATTAATCTATCTGTTAACTAGAATACTATCCTGATATCGGATAGATGAATCTTGCGGGAAGGCTGAAATATGCGTAAATGAAAAACGTTCCGTAACAGTTATAGAATCGATACAGCGTGACACATACATGGAAGGGCAATCCAGCCAGATAATGCAATCGTGAAAAGGGAACGGCTAAAAAAAAAAGAACTGCCTGATGAGATCAACTCCGTTAAAAATCCTTTCGTAATATTGATCTGCTGTTTATAAATATTAATCGCAGAAATCGTCGTTGAATGAAATAATTCGAACAGCTAACCAAATCGTTACTAACCGTCTCTGAACGTTATCGATGTTCGAAAATGGTAAATGAACATGTTAAAAAAAGTAAAAAAGAGGATCACGTTTGATACAAAACGTGATTCAACTATTAATAACATACGCTCATCTGGTTTAATATCGCCGAAAGCAGCTACTACATCAAATGTTTGAAAGCACATACGTCATTGAACTTTGAAATAAAAAGCATTCGTAAAATGTTACCGTTCATGAAATATCAACGACAACGCAGATTGAAGATCGCTATATTCACGCAGTAAAATGAACGAAAAGAAAACCAGATGACCAAATTAGCGCAGGAAAATTCAACCAATCCAGTCCATGCGTTACCACATATATATAATCTTAAGATGTCTTGTAAATATCACTTATTTCGTTTAAGACCGATTTATTTTAACATTAATTTATGTTTATCAAAATTTTTATATTTTTTCAAATTTATGTATATATCATGTAAATTTCTCATGTTTCATATGAATCGATTTTTTTAATATATATCAATAATCATGTTAAGAAATAGTTGTGATATAAATTAGGTTTGTAAATTTATACATATTTTGGTAAAAGCACATATCTTAAGATTTTGTAAGTTATAAAATTAGTTTGTCATATTCATAGTAATATAAAAATGTATCGAGCGTGTGGAGATATAGAGAATAAGTAAACTTCAAATAAAATTTGCAGTTTACTTATTAGTTGCCGGCGGGGTTATACGACGATCGTCGTAGGTTCACGTCATACTAATTTAAAATTAAAGTAAAACAGACTGGATTTGTAGTGAATGGACTATTGTTATACAATAATAATAGTTAATTTTAGTTAATAAAAGTGCAGCCAGTAAAATTAATTCTGGTTAGTCAAGAAGAAAAAAAAAAGTAAATTAGTTTGACCAGTTAATTTTAGTTAATAAAAATATAGCCAGTAAAATTAATTTAGCCAGTAAATAATGAAGAGTCGAGTAATTTTTATTTAACAAAGCTTAAGAAAAAGGTATAAAATGATATGGTTGTTCATTATTAGTTGAGTCTAGTTATTTCAGTTCAAAAGTTCAGTTACTAGTTAGTTTTTTATCAAGAGGGTTATCAGAACAAAATTAAAAGAAAAATGGTTGGTAAGTCATTACAAATCTGGTCAGTTTTATAAATATATATATATATAATTATTTAAATAAAATGTTATGTTATTGATTCGCCGATAATATATATAAATATATAGCATAACTAAAATTATTAACGTACATGTAATTTATAATATTTTAATTTATTTATACAATAAACTATTTTTTATAAAAACCGTGTTTTTTTTTTTATCTTTGTAATTAATAATAGGGTAGATTTGAAGAATACTTGTACACTCCCGATTTTCGTTTTTTTTTTTTTTTTAAAAAAATCACAAATTATTATTTATAACAAGTTACGAAGTTAAAAATCCGCGGAAACCATTTTTGAAAGTCTCGTTTTTTCTTTTAATTCTACTGCTATACAGCCGAAATAAACGCCGATTCTAACTTAATTGAATCTAACCTAACCTAGGTATTTTTTTATTCTGGTTTAAATGTGTCATTCTCGTTTTTTTCTTTTAATTCTACTGCTAACTATCCGAAATAAACCTGACCGATTCTAACCTAACTGAATCTAACCTAACCTAGGTATGTTTATAAACATACTTATAAGTAAAATTTAAAAGGTTGTACTTTACAATTAAAAATTTTTTCCGCGTTTTTTTTTTTATTTTTTATCCCGCTTAGGAAAGCAAAACTCATCAATTTATCCAAGCCCCAATCGATTCGGAGTTGTACAAGTATACCTCGAATGAGCCAATAATGAATAATATACGAGGATTCTTGTAATATATATATATATATATATATATATATATATATATATGTGTGTGTGTGTATTTATTAGGCTATTGAAAACGGGCACAATATTTACTCAGACAAAGTCAATAATACACAGCTGTTGAAGTTATTAAAAATTTAGCCCATTTATACAAATACCAAAGGTATACAAACGAGTAAAATACTTGTAATTATTCACCAAATTAACAAGTTTTTAATAATATAAAATATTTATTATTTTAGTCAATATTGTCAAATGAGATCCTAAACATCCAGCACGAAAACTAGTATAAACAAAATTAACGGATTATTCAAAATTGCAGTGATGTGTTGGGAAATACTAAAATACTTTTGAAAATAAGGATATTATTTACAAAAACATAAATTGATTCATTAAATATTATTTGTTTGTTGATAAAACATCTTTACGACCTTCAATTAAGCAAAAGCAGTTATCAAAATATTATTTTTAAGCTTTTATTCATCTCTTTCTAATGAAACTATATTTAGTATTCTCTTGAAAACATGCAAAATATTCTAAAATGCAAATGCTAGGTTTTTTTTTAATAATTTGAAAACTTATGATAGTACTACAAACATAATAACTCTGTATCGCTAAATGTAGTTTGAATTTTAAAACAAAACCTACTTACTTCTTCCTGTACCCTAATTTTGGTGCAGTTATATTCATAAGAATAAGTGTCTTTTCAGTTGGGGGCCGATTAACCGGTTTGTTACGAATTTTAACAGTATCACCAGATACAACCTGAAAATATAATCAAATGTCCAGTAAATACATGTATTAGAATAACTTTATTGGAATAATTTTTTTACACAAATAAATACATTGTATTTTGTTAATTTATAAAAATAAATAACACAAATCAAAATTATAGAAAAGGAAATATTATATTTACTTATACTTTATATTAGACATAAAAATATTACAACCGATAAGGATACACATAAAACAAAACGTATTTACGATTCTATAACTTGGATAGAGCTAAACATCATATTTATACTAGGTAAAAATTAAAAAATAAAACTTCTTAATGGTAACCTGTAAATCAATTATAATTACGAAACCATAATAACACAACAATGAAATAAATGAATACGTTTTATTCTTTTACGTATCAATTTCCTTCACGCATTAAAATGGCCTCAAATTACAATTACTGATTAATTACAACATTGAGTGTGCTATCTATCTACAAATAATTTAAACGAGCAGAAAGCGTTTAATTTATATAAAGGATGACTTTTGCAAGTACTTGAGCATATTTGGAATGAATCCTCCAAAGTTTAACGCAAAACGTGTCATTGAAACAGTGGTAGTAAAATTTCATCATTGTTTCACTACAACTGTCTTTGATTTAAACATAATCATACAGACAAAAATACCTAACACCAATTATTTCACCCCCTAGAATTTGAAAAATAACTTGAAATGGTTCAGATCCTGTTTTAATATTTCAATTGTAAATGTTTCGAATAGATTTTTAACGCAGAGTTAAAAACATGGTCTCGAAAATAAAGCGGTGTTAAAGGTAATTTGCACATATGTAATAAAATTGCGATTTTCTTTTAATTAAAACACGTGCAAGTTTGATGACTACATGGAAAAAGTTGAAAACAATACATTTTCTTGCGAAGAATTACATATTAAACGGCAAAAAATATTTTCTATTAGCTTCACATTTAACAACCTTTTGATTACTGTTAAATAAAGTTAAATGGTGTTTGTAAGAACGGTCTTGTTTAGGAATTAAAAAATAAAGCTTATTTAAAATTTACTCATATTATTTTTTTTTTAACAAACAGTAAAAAGTAATTGATTTATCGATAAAAACATCCTCAAACTTTGAATAATGGAATTTAATTGAAATGAGTTGGGTCCTGTTGATTTTAATCCATGCACAAGCACTTTTATTAAACGCTATTATTTGAATGTAATGTTAATTTCACACGAAGCTAAAGTTAAAAATTAACAATTTTTTAAGTTATAATACTAAAATTACCAAATTTATTATACTTGTGACACGTGCGTAAATTTCTCTGAAAATTCATTGAGAAACATGATATTCAAGGAAAATTTTCCAAACCGGAAAAAGTTGATGAATATATAGGATCATGCATGGAAATATGCCACTTTGCCAGACAATACGTTCAAATTTAATAGCATGATTTTAAATAATAAGTACAATAATTATTATAAAAAATCTATCTTAAACGACATATTACTACTTTCTAAATCAAGAAATTTGTCACCTTACTATGTAAAAGAAGTAATGATAATACAAAAATTATAATTAAAAAGTACATCACTTCAAAAATAACAATTACATTATTCAGACACATAAAGAATATGTAAATTAATACATGTGAACTATAAAAGCATTTATATTAATTCGTATCGAAGAAGATACACAAATCATATTTATAAACGAAGTGTATAACAAATAAAAATACTTACTGCAAAATAATAGAATTTAGATGGAATATTACCTGTTTAACAATGGCGGAAAATATTGACGACATACTGAAGATTTTATATTATTTGCAATCAATATATCACAATTTTAAAACGTCAATGAATAGAATCATATTTATAAACACAAAGAAAAAATAACGTTTTAAATGTAACTTGAGAAAATGAACATCCGAAATGCAATAATCCCTGTATATGTGGCATGCTTTCACAGTATAAGTTAAAAAAGAAACTAAATACTATTCACTCCACTAGCACGCGCTGGACAAAATTCACTAGTTAACCTCTTTAGTGAAAAACCGAAAAAGTCAACTTCCATGGCGGAATGAATTAATTAGTTAATTTTTTAATTTTTTGTAGGTACTTTTATATTTCGAGACATACACATACCTAAGTACTTACTTTATGCTTTAAAATTATAGAAACTTAAAAACATGGAATGTAAATTTTTTTAATACATAATTATTAAGTAACATTATTCTTTATACTTTAGTAAATGTTTGTCTCATCATATATTTACCAGAAATATGATTTTTAAGCTCGTAATTGCTGTAATATTTTATTAAAAAATATATCTGTTACAAATAAAGTTGTACACTTTCATACGTGTTAATTATTTTATAAAAATTACATACTAGATTTTTATGTTACCCTTGATATAAAAATAACCTTACAAATAACCAAGCAATAGACGAGAAAAAAAACCTAATTTGTGGATGTGTACCTGACCGATTACGAAAATTTTTACCCTCAACTGGTAACACGTGTATTTTGAGCATTATAGGTAACATACGTCTTCGAGACGTGTACATTACATAACAAAAATTGATTTTAGAGATGCAATATTTAATGAATGAACGTATAAATTAACAAAATATGATTTATTTAATACAGTTTTATTTTAAAGTTACAATATCTAATAAAGTTAATACATTAATAAATTAATTAAATATGTTTTATTCGGCAAAAATTAATTTTAGAGGTGCAGTAATAAAAATTAATAAACCTAGTAACAATGTTAAGTAAATATATTTTATTTTAATGTTCACAATACAATTGAAATATTCATCGTGTAAATTAAGACTGAAAAATTAATTTTTTACACTAGGAGCGCAAGCATTGTACTTTTTGCGAGCAGTCTAGGCAACGAGAATTTTCACATTTAATGCATTTATGCGCAGTTTTACTCCTTAAATATCGACGTCTTTGGAAACGTGTCATACAATTATTGAGAGGCGCTTCATGATTCTCTATGATCCCACTAATATATGAATGTTTGGAATGGTCAAACGGCTGTACTTGCTTTTTTATTAAACCGTTCGCGAGTGAATTTATGAAAAACGTGTCATTACCGGTGTCTTATCATAGCTTTCGTATATAACGCCGCAATTCACAAAACTAATCTCAATCACATTATAAAATATTATCAGGGGTCATCGTCTAGGTCATCTATTTGGCGATAGTTCATGATAAGTTCGTCCAAATTATCTACCCCTGATTTTTGGAGCTGTAAAAACTAATTATTTCTGGTTTATTATTAGTCCGGTCAGTAAATTTTGTATCGCGCATGGATGATATCAAGTTGACTGCTTTACTTTGTTTCGGCACATAGGACACGAGTGTTACATCTTTGGTAAAGCCATATAAACTTCACCTTAATTCTCTTGTTTCGTTTGCTAGAAATTCAGGCGATATTCAGCTCTTATTGCTTCTCATAGTATCAACGTATGTTAAATTTGTTTAAATTCATTCAGAACTTGAACACATTAATTCAAACACAAACATACCTACATTTCAGGGAATATAGATGAATACAAATATAACACTTCGAATAATAGGCATCTCTTAGACGTTGTGTGTTGTAACTTTTAATTAAGAATCTATTGAATTGAAATCACAAAACACAACTTATTCACTACAATACACAGACATCGTTTACAAGAGTTTAAAGGTAGGCATACACTGAAGTGTTCATTTGACAAGTGGCGCTAAATACGAAATGTGAAAAAATAGAAAACCTATACGTCTCTGAGACGTATGTTACCAGTTAAGGCTTCAATTCTGTTATTTCACTATTTTGTTTCAAACGTGTATGAAATTGTAACATAATTTACATTGGACAAACTTTTTAACACAATTTTCCAACAGTCCGATTTTTCAGAAATTTTTATCCTTACTAATATATAAAACTGTAGTATCTTGGGCATTTTTATCACACATTATAATTTTTAAAATTTTTGCATGTCTGTTCCGATTTAACTCAAAAACTAAAGTAATCTGAAATTCACACAACTTATAGCCTATATTATCGGATTCGTTCTAAGCTTTGCTTCACATCGATATCACAAATAGGACAGAAATTACAATTTAAGTTTTAAAAAGTAGGTGACAACGAACTGTCTGTCAAATCGTTTAAAATTTAATAGTCACCTAAAATCGGTAAACAGTACATGTATTAGCGGGTAGCCTAACTAAAAATATCACATCATCGACCTTTCTGGAATAGTTGCGTTCATGCAATAAAAGAATATTATATATATATATCTGTACTTGATTCACGTCAAATATATACGATATTATGAAATTTTCAAATGTTCATATCACCCTCTTCTGCCCTTATAGCCATGGGACATACCTATCCCGTTGGGATTTATAGGTGGGACACATATGTCCAATGGTATTTTATGAACTGCTATAAATAAATTTTGCTATTTTTTTTTTATATTCAAATTCAACACAAGAACGAAAATAATAGATAAGTCTTTATTTACATAACTTTGTAACAACAAATGCATAAAAATCACGAAATATGAACTAACATCCTAAAAATTATATATAAACAAAATATTATTGATGATACGGTAAAAAACATGTTTTACAAAGTGGTGCAAAGTGACACACAATAAATTCGTTCTTTTTTATTTTTTTGTTTCTGCACATCTCGTGCACCGTCGGCGAGTATTTATTACTTTCGGTAAATGATCTCCTACATCAATTAGATTTCTTCTTTTTGTTTTTCTTCCATGTTTTGAACAACATTTTCTTTCGTTGGTTGTATTCATTCGTTCTCTTTGAATGAGTTTTTCAGCAAGTGGTACAAGAAAATCAAAAAATGGTGTTATTTACTTCTTGAAAGATCCTTATAAGAATTGGCAACAGCGATTGAAAATAACTTATAAAATACCTTCTTCCACCATTTCATGGAATTACGTTCATGTTTATATTAATATGAAAATTGGTCACATAAGTTGACGCCTCCCATGAACTTATTATAAAATGCAATCATTTTGGGGCAATCTACCTGTACTTTTTGCCTCCGTTCTACCTTACACACGGAGTTATTAAAACAATTGGAAACAACAAAAACGTCTTCGAGCATTCTATATGACTGACTTTTTAAACAATTCTTCTACTAAAACACTCACTGCTGGAGTTCCACAAGGAAGCGAGCCATATCTGTATTTTACATTAATAAATGATATTCCAAAATTACCTTTTGTGCAAGCAGATTTCATTTGTTAACAGTGTGTCGAAAACATTTTATAAAAACTGTAAAAAACATCCGAACAAATTAATCGAAGCTATATAGTTCATTTATAGTCTAGTGTCATATGTAGTTGATCAAATATAATTTAGTTTTCTTTTCTTTGGTTTTTCCTGCATAAATTAATAATCTAAGAATTATATTTTACCATTTTTTTATGATCATTTACTAAGGTTATATTATATAAGGTGCTTAACATTAAAAATATGGTAATATTCAATAAACATTTTCTTTTTCTTCTTCATTACATACATAGCCTTAAGGGTAGTTGTAAGATTTAAAAAGAAAAAATTGTTAGCAGACTAACTTACAGAATATCACGAAAGGATAAATCATCGTTTTCTGTATATGTTGGTTTTTTAGAAATATTTGCCGCGGTTTAAATACAAACAAAACATTGAAAAGTAAAACGTACGAATAAAATGAAATAAAACCAAATATATCAGGTTATATCTTTCTCACGGTTGTCCCTTTACATATTATATTTATTATTCTAATAAAAGATCAACGCTTAAAATCGTGGGGAAATTTGATAACTCATTGCACATTAATCGATTTAGAAATTGAAAAAAATTATTGTCACATTGTTCATTAGTCTTCGAAAAATTCATTCTCTAGATATTCTCAGTTTCTTTAATATGTTGTTTTTATTTATTACGGTAATGTTTGTTTTGCTTATTGATAAGGAGCCTTAACTTTCGATTGTCTTTTTCTAGTCTATAGTTTCCTACTTGTAGACCGTGATAAGTGTAGTGTCATCAGTACATTTTACATTCTATATTTGTTCCCTGACTGTTTTTCACATTAAAATTTTTCAATTGATTCTTCATTACATATTCGCCATATAAATACGTTAAAAATTATAGAGAATAATATACAACCTTGGTGTGTATTCCTTTTCTACTAATAAATTCAGTTTGTTCTTTCGCTATTTATAACATTACTCGAGCTCGTTATTAATAACGCGAACTGTGATCTTGCTTGTTTGTGATATCAGATAATTTGCACACTATCCGCGTAAAACTTCTTATAAGCTATATTCTTGATCCCACATTTATTTGCACAGTGCGAGTAATTATTTTAAGTAGAAGCGCAATTTTAATTCACATTTCATATTGTATTCTAGTTCCTTCGGATTTATCGTTTTTGCTACATATAACTGTTCATAGTATGATTTTTAACACTGAGCCGCTTTTTTATTTGTAAGTACTTTTCCTTTTGCGTAACTAATTATCCAATTTAATAGTTTAGAATCTCCAGATAGCACTTTTACCATATGGTAAAGATACGTTCATCGTTACAAAAATGAATTGTAGATTTAACTAAATGAGTTTTATCTAAAATTAATAAAATTACTTAACACGCGTATCAACTATTTTATTTCTTCATAAGAAATAGACACGATCATATTCATAATTTCAAAAATGACAAAAAATTTGATTTACAAGCTTTCTTGTTCTCACTACTCGGTATTTAACTTGTTCCAATCATTTCTTAATGAGATTGGACATTTAGTTAAATTATGTTAAAATGTCTTTTGTCGAAATTTCTCCGATAATCAACAAATAATAACTAGAAACTCCTCTAGAGTTTGAGATTTTAAACGTTTTAAAATTTAAAATAAGTTTTAAAATCCCTGAAAGTATAAACATTGTTATAGAGTTCGCTTATCATTTTGTCACGATGTTTGCGAAAATTTAACTCAAAAAGTTTCAATATCATTATAAATACTTAAAGGGATAAACAATGCACAACAATTTCTGCGCTACATTTTATTAAAAAAATGAAATCATAAAGCTTGCACATAAATATTGAAGTTACGTCTAAAGATTGAACATTTTTTTTTTTTTAGAATTAACAATAACCTTCCTTACCCATAATTAATTTTAATTATATTGAACCTGATTAGTCCTTTTGGTCGTTTATACGGTGCAACACTAACAACAATATCAAATTAAACAGGAAAATGGAATTTATTTTAAGCCACTATTTTCTTCTTTTTATTGTGTACAGTTGTTTTATTGATTCTTTATTATTTTTAAGTTAATTTATATATATATATATATTTAGAATACAAAAATATGCGTTTATTAATATGAAACATACATACGTTTAAACTGATTTGTAAAAGTTGAAGCATAATTGTAAAAAAATTAAAATAGCGTCAATTTATCCAGTTCAGTCACCACTCGTTAAAATGACGAAGCATCATTTAAAATGTTTTATATCCAAAAATATATACAAGTAAGCTTTTTTGACTGCCATGTGAAATGAAATTATTATTATTTTTTTTTGACAAATTAAATTTGATGCTTCATAATCTATTATGTATTAGTATATATTTTAAAGCGTACTTTACTATTTTTATTGTGTACAGTTGTGTTAGCGATTCTTTTTTATTTTTAAATTTATTTATATATATATTTATTTATTGATGAAAGTCGAAGCGTAGTTATAAGAAAGTTAACAACTTATCCAGTTCAGTTAAAACTCGTTAAAATGACGAAGCATATCTTGTAAAATGTTTTATACCCAATAATACAATATTGACATCATTTAAAGAAAAATGCCCCTAATTATAATTACGCTTAAAATAAATGTTATAAATTTAATTTGCATACGGGGGCGGAGGGACCGGTGGGCGATTTTGATAATTATTATCATTTTGATAACTATCATCTGGCCCATACCGTTCCTCCTTTTTAATCGGATAATTATTGTAGTTTTCATAATTGGAATCAGAATAATTTCCACCCACGGGTGTAGTACCAGCTTGTTGTTGGGAACTAAAGGATGGATAATCTAAAAAAAAAAATAATCAACGATGTACATTACATACGGCTCAAAATTGCGAGAAACCAATATATTAATTCCCAGATAACATATTAAAACTGAAATTAATTTGTTTATAATTAAATTAATTGCATTATAACTACTGTATGAAAATTTAATATGACGATTAGCAATGCAAGGTTACGAAGAAAACATAACAACGCCTAAGAAATTTTTATACAACATGAAGCTCATGCACAGAAAAAAAAAACAAAAAAACTATTTTTTTAATGAAAACGAAAGTTGATTTTTGCTCATTTCCTAATTCATAATTTATTTGTTTGCGTTTCATTCATCTATTAAATTTCAAATTAAACGCTTTTGTCATTGTACGCAAATCATTCACAAACACACACACAAAAATAAAAATGTAAAGTTTACCATCGGGAGGTTCCATTTTAATGCGTACTTTTTCCTCTCTATCAAAAATATTATCTTTGCGGTCCTTATCCCTAAAATTATAAAATTCGACATTGATTAAAAAATAAAAAATTAACTATGAGAATATTCTCCAACACGCGAAGGTTTAATTTCTCGATGTTCAAAGACTTCAACCGTTCGTATTTATAATAAAAACGAAGTGTAGAATTTCTTAAATATTTGCTTCAACGTAATAAATTTTAAAATATTGTACAATTTAACTAAACGAATTACATATTAGGCATAAATAATTCTCATGGATTGTATAAACAATTTCACATTTTTACGAATAGCTTAAAGCACCTTGACACGAGATTTCAAATTTATAGTAACTGAGAAAAAAAAACACTACAGTAGAAACTAAGAATATGACCGATGAAATTTACTCAATAAAATAAATATTGTTCGAAATAAATTTTTTTTTTTTTAGAAAAGTTAATACAAGGTTATATGTTAGACACTTAAAAAATCGTTTTAATAAGTATACACCAGTTCTGTTTTAATCGCATACATATGTCCTACATGAAATATAGTGTCATCATATGTCAACATAGGTTTTCCTAAAAAAAAATATCGTATCGACAAATACGACACGCGGAAAGTTAAATTTTAATAATTCCATTTGGTCTACCTTACTTAACCTAATAAATACAGTTTAGTTTAGTTTTTTTTTCTTATGAAATTTTGCCTGCAAAATAACATTTTATTAAGTTTCATTATTTTTTTAGTTCGTATATATTTAAATTATGATTAAGTTTATCGGTTATGAACTTTATAATTTTTTAGAAGCGATAAAACAATATGTATTATGGTATTTGACTTTGTATAAATACATATTTCTCTTCTTTCTCCTCTTAATATTAAAACATATTTGAATGGAAAATGCATTATAATGAAATGATTAACAAAATTATTTACACCGCACATGCAAAACACACATACACACAATAGATCCTGATAGTAAACAAACCTATTTCTATCTCTTTCACGATCTCTATCCCGATCACGCCGATCTCGTTTACGTTCTCTGTCATGAGATCGACTTCGTCTCCGTTTCCTGTCACGCTCGTAACGTTCTTCAACTGGTTCAGTATCCTCACGAATGTCACGTCGTTTTCTTTCACGCGAGCGGCTGAAAACATTATTAATGAATTGTAATTAACAAAATAAATAGTTAAATAGTAACAAACGAAAAATGCAAACCGAGAAGAGGATCAAAACATTACGTACAAAACCATATTATATAATGTTTAAATAAAAATTAGATTTAAACAATTAAAAATAGATATTTATCGAATAATTTTCAGTTTTCATTGTGAATATCGGTGTGTTGTGAAAATACACATCATAAAGCACACATGTACTGGTTATCATTAGGCGGAAGACTGATAAAACCATTGAAAATAAGATGGAAGGATGATATTAACAAACATATAGGAAAGGATTATATTCGTAAAACACAGAATCGCCTGGAATTGAAATAACTGGGAGAAAAATTATGTAAATGTCTGTTGATTGGAATAGACCAATGCTCGATAATGGACTTAATTTTCCTATATTCAATAATATAAAAGTAACATAAAGTAATCGCAAGTTTATGGATTTATCAGTGATCTTTTATTATTTGCAGATTAACATTTACGTGTTATATTTTTTCTCTCATTCAAACACACACATTTCGTACACGCATACAATAATAACTGACGTTTCAATTAGTGCGAATTTCTCGTGCACTTTTGATTTCCAAATGTATTTAATCACATACTTCATCCTTGCTTAGTTATCGCGTAATATTTACTTACTTAAGATCCATAAGGCGTAATTATAGCGCTTTGTTTGCACGACTCAAATTTGAATATTTTCTTACAGACACATGAGCTGAAGTTTGCCTATGCCATATTTTTGAAAGGAGAACCAGTAATTTATTATATTTTTAAAATGGGAAACTGCTTATTAATCACGTAATATAATTTATTTGAAGTTCATAGGGCGTAATTTGTTTTAGTGCTCTGCTCGTACGAGATCCAGAGACGAGAATTGTTAATGAAGTATCTAGCCTACCATATTTAATTGGTCGTACATAGCTTTCCGGAAAAAAATAAAGAAATCAGAGAACACAACGCAAAACATCACATATTATCTCGTTTGACCGGTTCGTTTTCAATCTTCAAGTTGGATCGCTTAGACGAGGTCTTCTATTAGGGACTTTACTTATTTGTACTATTATTATTAATTCATAAATGTAATTTCTAAAATTATTTATAAAAATCCTAGAAATAATATTTTAAATTTAACCTATTTTGTTCTAGACTGATCGTAATAAATCTATGTAAATGTCAATAATTAAACTGTTATCGCAACAAAAATGAGCGACTGTTGGACCAGAAAAACTTGTCTTACGTTCTGCTCCTGCGTCGCCTATCCCGATCGGGACGTGGACTCCGAGAACGTCTACGTTCTGGGCGATCCAATCGTTCTGGACGTTCAGGTCTATCATAACGATCGGGTCTATCGTAACGATCTGGTCGTTCACGATCTCTTTCAATTGAAGTAACACGACGACGATCTCTAATTTCAGAATCTTCTCTGTTTTCCGCGTAACGTTCTCTATCGTTATCTTCTCGACCAGAATGTTTCAAATTAACTTCCGGTCCTCCACGTCGCGTACCACCTAGACCTCCACCTGAAAATAAATTTTCCATCTCTTATCTATTGCAAACACAGCTTATTGATTTAATTATTTACCTTTTTCGAAAAAAATGTTGATAATTATATCAAGAGTGTCAGTTGTTAAAATAATATCTCGTCAACGATCTTAACTATCACATTAACTTTGCTATTTTGGAATAGTTTGTGAAAAATACAGTAGAGTGGGTTTACCCTGAACTAATTGATTTCACACAAAAATAGTAAAAAATTCAAGTAATCCAAGTTTTATTTGAACTAAATATAAAATTAAAATTTAAATCCATTCATACACACCCCATATACACACACACACTATATATATATATATATATATATATATATATATATATATATATATATACAGGCATGCAAGCCCCAGCTTATTTACACGTGGTTCGTGAAAACATTATAAATTCTACTTTTATAAAATTAGATTTTAAATATAAATATTAACAAAAATTTTATAAAACACGAATAAATGCTTTTTAATATTAAAACAACAAAATTATATGAAATAAAAAAAAATCTATACAACTGTGATAAGTAACAATTACACGGTCTTCAATGTGAACTAAAATTTTTTAAATTGTAATATTAATAATCATACCGCGAAAAGCACAAATTCGCTTCGATCGCACATAATGAACCTCCACTGGGAGAATGTGTATATGTGCATCAGTTGGCTGAGTAAGGAACGTTCTAAGAGAAGGAAGTTACTACGTGATTTAATCTTTTTGTAGTTGGGATCATGGTTTACTACCCGCATTTGTCCAAGTAAAACATAATTTAGCTAGAAAAAATTTAATTTTTTTTTGAAGATTTTAGACATAAATTGCTTATTAATGAAAAATAAGGCGTATGCGATATGATATTGCTTACAACGATCAGAATTGTTTGAGACTGGAACAAGAAATAAAATTTAATGTGAATCTTGAGAACTGGGAATTGGTGGATATAATCACAAGCAAATTAGCTAATAAAGTTTTAAAATTAAGGAAGGACAAACAAATAAAGTACGATAATTTTATAAGAAGCGAGTACAGCTTTAGTTTTAAAACGGAATTGGTTCCACAGCTTCTGGGAAAGAAAATAATACTATTGTTAATTTGACAAATGCACCTGTGGATAAGGAATTAGAAGAAATTTTAAGTAGATGACTGAATTTCGGAATTGCGCCAAGAAAAACATCTACAGAGGAAATTATTAGTAGTATTGAAGCTGGATTAAAAAATATCTCATATGAGATTAGACAGGAGGTAGCAATTATTCTAAAACAGAGCAACTCACCTAAGTGCAATCATCTACCTCGATCACATTTAAATGCAATGAAGGAATAAAGAAATTTTAACACTTTAAACGAGACATATGTAATTCAGTTCTTCTTATGGAAACAAATTATAATGAAAAAATTATGAAATTGATTACAACTGAACTGAAGAATGATCATTTAAAGTAGATTGTAGTGAAAGTTGAAAATGTATTAAAAAGTACCCTAACATTGATTCGGATCTAAGACGAAAATTGCTTCCACGAGTCTCTACAATTCCTAGATTATATGGGCTTCTTAAACTTCATAAGGAAGGTATTTCTTCAAGACCAATTACCTCATCAATAAATAGTCCAACATTATTTTTGGAAGGTTATATTGTTGGACAATTGAAAGGTATGATCGGAGGCGGTATTTCAAATATTAAAAATTCGGAACGTTTTGTTCAATGCATAAGGGATTTAAAACTAGAAAGTGGCGATGAAATGGTAAGTTTTGATGTTGTATCACTTTTCACAAATGTGTCTGTAATTGATACTATTAATATTATCAAGAAACTTGGTGTTAGTGATGATGATGAGGAATTCATCGAACCGTTTACGGATAATAATGTATTCACTAAACAGATGACAGTATTGCGATGGGATCTCGGCTTACCTCCATTTTTGCCAACTATTTATAGAAAAAATTGTACTTCAAAAGTGGAATCCCGTATTAAGGAGCATATCGCAGATGTAAAATATCTTAGAACTAAAAAGTCTGCTGTAGCAGATCATGTGGATAAATCAGGTCATGTCATCAAGTTTAATGACGTCTCCGTTTTAGTGGATAAATATCACGCAAGGTTGGCAAGAGAAGCTGTTGAAATTAGTAAGTATCAGGATAATTAGGGAAAAATACCAAGAAAAAGAAAAAAGATTGGGGCGGTCCTCTAACAACCGGTAGTAGTGGTAATAATAGTTACAGATGTCACCTGAGAGACAGCAAGGTTGCTCAAAGGTGAATAGACGTTTCTTCGATAGTTCAGTCAGTTGATGTTCTGCCTCGATGATGAACTGTGATTTTCAGAATTATTTTCCTATTTACTACGTGTTTTCTCTCTTTACTTAAGTTCTAATTATAATTTATTTTTATTGTTTTCTTGCAATTTTTTTTTCTAATTCTTTTCCTGTACTTAAAAGTTTAAAACTTTAAATTTTACGTTTTAAATTTTAATTTTATTACATATACATTAGATGTCGTTATACATTAGTAAGTTAACTGTTAAGGTATATATATAAGGTACTTAACATTTTTCATTATTCAATTATTCATCTATTCATGATTTTTGTTTATATGTTTTGTAACTATATTTCTTTCTTCTTCTTTTCAACTTTAATATTGTTCCAGAGAAACTGGTTAGAAAACTACTATAACTGTGTGATAATACATACGTATATACGTGTGTTTGTAAAAATAAAAGAATCGGAGAGACGAAGTTAGGTTGATAAAACATGGACTAGACATAGAACAAATTGAATAAAAAAAAAAAAAAAAAAAAAGGTGGATTAAATCATGAATAAAGTGTAAATATAACTAAGTATTAAAGCAAAGAAAATTACAGTAAGAAAATAAATTATAAGTATGCAAGCACATATATATGTAGGTGGATAATTAGCTAACTTGTTTTATAAATTTACTAATGTGACTGTCCTTAAAAAATTAATGGCATAATTTATTAAAATTGCCTTTTAAAATCGTATTATTTGTGAATTTTCGTTTTTTCTATTTAGCTTATTTCGTAGTAACTTTCATCGATACTTGTTAATTTCTTGCCATACAAATGTTTTTTTATTCGTCTTTATGTAAACCTGAAATCGTTTTATAAAAATGTTCGCATAAGAACTCACCTAACCTCCTTGGCAACCACCCCCTTACTGTTCTAGCTCGTTCAACGTCGACCAAAACTCTTCGTCCGTCAATTTTTTTCCCATCCGCATGTTTATAAGCAGCTAAAGCATTTAATCGAATTACAAAACGTGAAAATATTTAAAAAATAAAAATCTATATATGTAAACACACGCACACGGTATATTTTATATATACATACATACATACACATGAAATATATATATATATATATATATATAAAATTAAAATATGGACAATTTTTGGACACCATATTTATACTTTATATAATTTAATATATAAAAAAAGTAGCATTCAGAGGGTTTAAACGTTTCGATATTTTATTAACCTATTTACGTAATTACTAGCGTAATATGTACACGTGTATATATATTTAATAATGCATACAGGCATACATTTACAAATATACTCTTTCTGATTCGCATGTTCTACACTTTATAAGATTCAATACGAAAACGAAACATAGTACATTAAATAAAAATAAATGACACATTATTAATTAATAATGAAATAATTACCAATTATTACACTTTAATTTGAACATTTTAAAAAATCATCTCAATTTTTTTTTTATATAACATATTACAAGGAGATATATTTCTGTTTATGAATTTTCAGCTACTAAGAATAATGCAATTTGTAATTTTTACGCAGTAACAATATATTTTGTGAAGTATTAAGTTATTAATACTTCTCAAGTCCATGACAATGTATATATATATATATATAATATAATTATTTTTTACTTAGCCACGAAATATTATTTATTCAATTACAAATTCACCTATTTTTCATATAAATACTTATTTTTAATGTGTAAAATCATACAAAATGAATACACTTATAATCAGAAACCAGGATCAAACACATTTTAATACAAACTTCTTAATATTAAACTGATTTAATATAAAAATTATTACATTGTCATAATTTCAAATACTGCAAACGAATATCTAAATTACAATAAAATTAGCGCATACACACACGCGCATATATATATTTTATATATATATATATGTCAACCATATAACTTCGACAATACAATATATAAAAACTGATGATTATGAAAATATTAATTTTACCAAAACATTAACCGAATATAATTCAACGAATATCACGTTCGAAATGTACGCGGTACAACAAACCAATAAAGGTCGACCTAAATATTATCGATGAAGCTTACCTCGCGGAATATATACATACATTACATACGTCAAAATGAAGTTGGGCAATACAGGTTGAAAGAATATTATCGCATACTTACGAGTCCATAATCGAAAAAGAATTATATACTTACGAATCCTTGGGCGAAGTTACTGCTTTTATATATTTATTACGAATTCTTAACGGAAATTTAGTGTTTTTATTAAATAATTAATTTTTTTTAACGTATACTTACAAATCCCTAATAAGAAAGAACTGATTAAGGAAAGAGCACTTACCAAAAAAAGTTTATTTCTAAACTTTTTTTGCGTGGAAAACTTACTTTTCGTGGAAATCGTGTTGAACATAATTTTAATAAAATTGTAAGATAAACGAAAAAGTCGGTTGTAATATTAGTATGTGTATTGAATAATAGGCTTACCACAAAGACAAACCTATAAAGCGATCACAAGGCAATAACGAATTGATTTATTTGGCAAACATAGAGGCCACCATTAAGGGTGCCACCAATTCAGCACACTGTACCAAAGATAACAACAAAACCAATTAATACGCGATAAACTAATTACGTGAATAAATATACAATACAAAAAATTTATAGCTTTTTATAAGTAATGAATCAACAGTGCCATTAAATAGGAAACGTGTATGTGTGTATACGTATATATATATATATATATATATATTATTATATACGTGTAAAAATAAAAATTACCTTGAAACATATTTTTAACCCTATGCATAAACCACGTGTTGTTGTGCTCGCGATTATGTTGTCCAAATTTATAATATTTTCATTTCGAAATTTTAATAAAAACTCAAAACAATGTAACTTTTAAATATATTCAATCTCATAGTACATAAACTTAGGTCACTATATAAATATATATACAGTTTATCTGAACACCGACATATTACACACACACACACACACACACACACACACTACATATACGCACAAAATTAATGTTACAAGTATGTGTTTAATTGAAAAATAAAATCAATTAATTTACTTATAGAAAGTAATGGCGGAACTAATAAGCGATGAAAAAGAAATAATACATAGTTTATTTATTGCGCGAATTTAAAAATATGTATTTACTTTCGAGAACTAGACAGCAATTTACTGACTAAACGAATTTTAAAACAAGTTAACTATATAGAGAAAATGAAAAATAATTTTGGTATAAAAGACAGACAATGTTTCACCACCAATAATGTTACATTTACAAACGTTCATAATGGAAGAACATAATACCGAAAATAATCACAGTGAAAACGAATATTATTATTATTAAGGGTATGTTTCTGAGCTACTTGTCAACATATTCTTTTGTTGCACTCGAAAGGTCTCTGACTTCCTGTCACTATGGTCTACTACGACATTGTGTTATGAAAAACAATGAGCTTATCTGTAGCAAACATGATTATAAGACGGTGTTTATATGTTCGATCGATAGAAAAGAGCATGCTGGAAACTTCAAACATGATTATTAGCAGGTTTTCTATTTGGATCATATCTAAGAATAGTAGTCAAGTGTACAAAGGTTTTAGGTAATATATTGACACAAAAAAATTATTATACGGAAGATGAATAGTCAATAATTGAGATAACGGTGAATGCTATTGCATATTTCGAAATAATTGTTTTCGGTATAGTATTGCGTACACTTCACCAGGCTGGACAAATGAAAATTTTACGAACTACAATAAATAATAGTGTTTTTTTTTTTTTTAAAATCTTTTTTACATTACCTTATAATTTCGAACAGCCCCATATAGAATATATGCATCATTTACGAATTAAACATATACCACCGAGTTGAAATCGAATAGTAGACGGTGATGTTTCGAAAAATAAGTAGTTAAAATAACAAACGTATATAAATAATAGGAAGCTAAAAAAACAAATTATAATAATAACTTGTTACGGGAGGTTATTATTCATATTAACATAAAATTATTAGAATTTTTCAGGGCGTTAAATTCATTTCATAAAAACATAAAGTTCACTATGGAACGTGAATGTTGCGACGAATTGGCCTTTCTGGACGTTCTGGTGAAATGAAACAATGACAAGAAGTTGTCTACGTCAGTGTATATTAAGAGCACGCAGACAGGGCGATATTTAGTCAACGATTCATACCATCACCCGAGCCAAAAGTTAAGAGTTTTTAAAACATTAATTACCAGGACAAAACGAGTATCCAACGAGGAAAGTTTAGTAAATTAATTGAATAGAATACAGCAAGTGATGGTTTGCAATGGGTATGGTAAGAAGGAGGTGATCTTCTGGTTGAAAAATTTAGCGGAAGAAAGACGAACGTAAAGAATTCTAGTTTGGACAAAGAAATATTAGTTATACGCTTCCGATTTGTGAAGGGCATTACGGGCCGTTTGAGCAGAATATTGTACAAGAATAATATTAGGCCGGTGTGTGGCACGTGCATAAAATATGTAAAGGATGTTATACCACAGAGGGAAGTAGCGGGTGTGTACAGAATACAATTCTCTTGTGGTTTTAGCTATGTGGGAAAAAAAAGGTAGAACTGTTGCTGTAATTATTAAGGAACATGTAGCGGACTGTAAGTATGGGCGTGTCGAAAAGTCGGCTGTGACAGAACATAAAACGGTTACAAGGTATGTAATAAGGTTTGAAGAAACAACAGTTCTTGCCAAAGTAGATAGGTTGAGTGAAAGAATTGTCAAGAAAGCTTTAGAGATGGAAAAATTCAAGAACATCAACAGAGAGGATGGTTTCCGACTTGATTCGGCGTGGAGAACGGTGATTGGTCAATTGCTTTAAACTCTGGTTTATTAATGTATCGTTTTACTTTTATTAATAAATGTTTAGTTTTCTTTTTTGTACGCGGTTATTCCGGAAATTATTGTATGTAATTATGTTTAGGAACCTAGAGGCTGTACTAAAATACAGAAAATTAAAAATGAATATAAAGACTAAAGTAAATCAGCGCTACGACGTGTCCGTCTTAAAATATGCACCTGAAACGTGGATTCCAAACGCGGAGGGTATTAAAAGTTTAAATACTTTTGAAACATGGACGTTAAGAAGAATGTGGCGAATATCGTGGACGGCGAAGATAACGAACAAAGAAGTACTACAATGGAGATGGAAAAGATGAACGTCGGTGAAGATATTGAGAAGAGGAAGAAAAAGTACCTAGCGCACAAAATAAGAGGATTGTTTACGATGGCTGTTTCAGGAAAAATACAAGGAAAGAAGACTCGAAGAGGAAAACGGCTGCAGATGATTACAACCAGCTTCAACATAAACAGAAATTATCGAATCAGCTAGAAAAAGGGAAATATAGATCAATGTTGATGTATGCCATCTTGTGACAAGACGAAGAATTATAACTGACTGATATATGCACACTTTTATGTATAGTAGACGACGTACAAGATATTGGTACTTTTAATAATTTGACATATTCATTATAAACATTTAAAAATACGTTCTAGTACGAACACAATCTTAAAATATAATCATTAATGTTGTTTTAAAAACAACAGAACATTTCTTAAAAATACCCATTTAAAATATATGTTAAAAAAATATAACATTATTTTTTACGGGGCAACGAAGGTCATGCACTTACTACGTTGCTGATTACCTCTTTTAATGAAAACAATGTTAAATTAAAAAAAACAAACAATAATTCCGTTTATTAAATAAAAATTATTATCTAAATCTTGTTACCGAACATAAAAAATTAACCTACCGTATTTTCAAAACAAAATTATTAAACTATTTTAAAGAAAACTTCGTTTAATTTAGAAAATTTTGGTATAAGAAACATTTGTTAAATTCGAAAAAATTTTCAATTTTTCCCAATTACAATTTTAAAACATTTACGATAAATTTTTAATTATCAATTATTTTAAGTAATATAAGAATAAAGCAAAAAATAAATAAAAAACATTAATTTTTTAAAATTTATATAACTGGTCCCGAAATAATGTACTTAATTTTGTTTGGGGTGAAATTTTCAAGTTTGCTTTGAGGCTTAATTCTTACGATTTCGCCTAAGAGTAAACACATTTGCTATTTTTATATGACCGTTTAAACATGTAGAAAGCCGATGAAAGTGAATATTAAATGAATGCGAAATATAATTATTAGCGGAAAAGTGAGAACGTAAAAGAGAATATTGTACAATTATGAAAGTCTTTCGGAAGATACATAAAAAAAAGTAAATGATAGAAAGTAACAATCTAAACGTGTTAAAAGGAACAATTAAAATTGTGACAAAATAATACTTAAACCGGCGAGTTCACTGAAATATTTTTTAATATTACGGAAGAATGTAAACAAAATTCTGGGCTCTGTTGGTTTACCGAAATATCGATTAATACATAAATATGTACATAAGAAAATAATGAACCAACCTATACAATCAGCCAATTATATATACCGGCAATGAATTACTAAAAGTAACAATCTTAAAAAAAGACGAATAACTTATCAAGCCATTAAATTACAACAAAATGGCGGAAAATAAATAATTTTGATCAATACATAAAAATAATTTAATACTTGGAAAGCTAAAATTTACTTTACCACATTTATAAAATTAAAGAAAATAATTATCGAATGGCAATTACAAATCTATAATGTACTCGCAAAAAAAAAAGCAAGAAAACATCTCATTTAATGTTAATAAAGCACAAATTCTAATTAGTCTAATTCAAAATAAATCAATAGTATTTATCGTGGTACTTAAATCGCGTCTCAATAAAAAATATAATAAGACGAAACAATTAAGCTCGACGAATAGTTAAGATAATAAGGTACACTTAACTTGACAAATTAGTGAAAGAAGTTTAAAAAATGTTAAGAATTAAAATGAAGTATTCGAATTTTAATGTATACACGGGAAAGAGCAAATTAACGATCTCATAAAAAACGCCAGTAAAAATCTGTAATCGCAACTATAATATAACTAAGGAGGAAGCCAGAAAAATTGAATATAAATTTGAGTGATTAGAATAATCGAATCTCAGTGGAGAAATTTCACAAGTTAACTTACATATAATTACTTAACAAAATCGATCAAATAATATGGAAAATAAAAAATAAAATGTATTTCAAGATAATAATAATAATAAGCACAAACACCAAAAACAAGGAGCACAGTAATTAAAAACAAAGAAGGAATATGGTCAATAGATGAACAAAGAATAGCGAATATATATGGAAAGAATACTTAGAAAACTTATACCAAGGCAATAATGATATAAAAATAGAAAGATTACAGCTTGTCAGAGAAGGATCGGATAGGTCCAGATATTACGAAGAGAATTCGCCAAAGCAATTTAAGAAATAAATTTAAATAAAGCAACTGGATTACTGGAGCAGAAACTAAACACGTTTTATTCAAAATGGCCAAAGAAATATATGAAGAAGGACAATTACCTAAAGATTTTACTCGCAGTAAAATAGTATGTATTCTAAAAAAAGAAAATATTACAGAATGCGGTAATTACAGAACAATAATCCTGCTCGGTTACGCATAGAAAATATTTATAAAACCAGAATAAAAAAAAGAAAATAGAAGGAAACGTCGGTGATGACCAATTTGGTTTCAGGTTTGGAATCGGAACATGGAAAGGAGGCTAAATATGAATAGGAACATTCATATAGCGTTTATCGATCTGGAAAAAGCTTTCGACAAAGTAGATTGGCCTATGTTAATATACGTAATGGAAAAAGTCAATTTAGACTGGAGAGACAGACAAATTATAGCACAGCTATACAAAGAAGAGGAAGCGGTAATTAAAATCGGACAGTACGTGTTCATTGCTAAAATCCGTAAAGGAGTGAGGCAAGGTTTGTCACCCTTTTTGTTTAATTTGTTCATAGAAGAAGCGATTAAAGAATTGAAGACAAAAAAACTCGGAGAGTAAAAATTAATGGACAAATAATCCACTGCATCAGATTTGCAGATGATATCGCCCTAATAACTGAGTCAGAAAGAGATATGCAAACGTCTTTATTGCTTCTTAATAAGATCATTAAACAACAGATGATGAATATAAATATTAATAAAAAAAAAACAAAAAACGAAAATTACGGTAGTAACCAAGGAAAAACTAGTTCCACCAGTAAAGCTAATTGAACAAGTGAATATAAATATCTTGGGAGCATACTAATCAACGATAGCAGATGTTTAACAGAAATTAGACACTGAATTCATATATGGCGAAAATAGCATTTTTCCGAAAAGAAATTTACTTACAAACAAAAATCTGACACGAGACCAAAATTTGCCCATACTTACGTGTGGAGTGTATTATTATGATTGCGAAACATGGATGACGACGGAACTAGATAAAAAGAAACTGGATGCAATGGAAATGTGGATTTGGAGAAGAATATTACGCATTAGCTGGACGGAAAAAAAAAGAAATTCGGAAGCGCTTAAACAAATAGGAATGAAGAGAATACTTATAAGTACAATTAAAAAAAGAAGTGGAAAGATGTTTGGTTATCTAATAAGGAACAATCTATTTATAACAAATATAATTAAAGAAAAAATTAATGTCAAGAGAGTCGACCAAGGAAGACGTTTATAGGATAGATGATCGAAATAGCTGATTGCAACAAATACCAATGAAGAGGGTGTGGCAGTGGAAAGAAAACTGACAAGGCTAATTAGAACAAAGAAGAAAAAGTATAGACTGAAAATAAGAATTCACCGTTTTAAATGTAAAAAATACAATTTGATAAAATGTTTATGTTTTTTAACTACAGGAAAGCAAGATGGCAACCTTAATAATCACCAGTCTGACAATCACAATATCAATTACAAAATACAAATTGTTCGATTCGTACTTGCGCAATCATTTTGTAAATAACTATTAATCCTAGTAAAAACAATAATAAAGTTAACATGTTCCGATGTTACATATAAATGTTTTTTCATTAAAAATACGTTAAACTAGACGAAATTGTGATGCGTGCGTAGTAGTTTGAATAACGTGTACTAGTTTTATGTTAATATCTTTATGCGATATATTTTATTACCGTAAACTACCTACATACTGCCTTACAATAACACGAAAAGAACGTACGAAATTTACAAGAATATCGAACAAAAATCGAGTGTATTATTCATTCATTTCATTTTTAATTTTATCTATTTGTTATTTCCTTTTTAGATAATGCTAAACATCATAATCGGTATTTTTTTTTAATTAACATTTTCAAAAATAAAAAAAAGCACGCTAACATAACGTAAAATACGATCTGAACAAGTTGAAAATATAATTGTAATTAATACAGAATTGATTTCAGACATCCGTGACGTCTAAGATTTATCACGATTCTTAAAAATCAGGTGTTTACGAATGTCTGAGAAAAAGAAAAATTTATACATCACTTACCATACTTACTCGTTATAATACATTTTCGAACAGCGGGTTGGAATATATTACAAGTGATCGAAGAGCGAATGAAATCGTTAATTAATAGTTATAAATATGAATTTCCGATTAACGGTACACACATCAAACAAAAATTTATGCATCGCTTACCATTGTCTTAATAAATTTATAAGGCAGTTTAAAATATTTTACAAATGATAGAAAAGTGAATAAGATTGATAATTATAATGATACATTCCCGATTAATGGCACTATATCGTTTATAATGAAAATATCGAATATACAGTAATAAATGTTTATTAATTCTAAAACGTACATATAAATAAAAAAAAAAACACGTTGTTCCTCAAACATATTTTGGTTTATAAATATAAATAATACACCAAAAATAACATAGGTAGTTCTCATTTTCCTTACTTATATAAAATTAATTAACTGGAAAATAGTAACGCATGAAGCATATACACGGAAGAGTAGGTGTGATATAAGGACGGAAATAGAAATTTATAAATAAAAAGAAACGCAGTAATAAGACGGATTCGCATGTATGGCAAATATTTATAGTTTATAACAATCTATTTTAATTTTTGTTTGTATTAAAAAGAATAAAATGTATTCATGCAATGTCCACTACTATTCAGAGTTTGGAAAATAGAGAAATCGTCGAATTTTAGAAATTAAAAGAAATAATCGAAGATTAAAACAACAAGACGACGACGAAAATATTAGAAAAAGGATGAACATAAAGTAATCGACATCCTAGACGCTTACCGTGCATGTCCCTTTCATGTTCGTATTCTATAAAAGCGTATCCTCTCGGTTTTCCATTAATGGCATCATGAACTAACACTATCTGCAAATAAAATAAGCAATGAGAGAGAGAAAAAAAGGAAAATCTTAATAATGTCACAGTATATTGATAATAATTCGAAAATTAAAATTTTCTAATGTGTGTATGTAACAAATTAACATTTTCAATTATTCTACTAATTTGCAGGCGTAAAAAAATAAATTACAAATATAGTCAATTACTCGATGATGAGGGATTTAAATTTATGAATACTAGAAAAGTAAAATCATTCTAACGTAAAAAAAAAAATACAATCACCGCATATTACATTATTAGTATCAGAAATAAGCAATTTTTTAAAATCCATTAAAATAAATCTGAAACGTTAACTAATACTCAATTTAAATCAAAATTTCGAAGAAAATATAATAGTTATGACATTCTCCAAGTTTCCATAGTTAAACTTTAAAATATTATTCTGAAAAAACACCGTCATTAAATGTATTAATAATATGCTTCAATATTCGAATAAGATTATTTAGAATTATCAATAGGGAATTTCAAAAGTTAAAACAGTATTCGGCCTGACCACGAAAATTAGTATGTTAAATTATAAGATAAAGGTATTAATTAATAATTACATTAAAGATGATAAAAAATGAAAATATAAATGTAAAATGTCTGAAAAATATCGCAAAATGCTATGTTTGGACGTTTAATTGAAACTAAGTAAAAAAAATTGATTTTAAAAGAAACATTTCCTATCATTTCGAGAAAATGATTCTATATGATCAAGTACTGTTTTTCCTCTCTGGGAGGTTTTTTAATTTTATTCAAACATCAACCCTACGGAATCTTAATACAAGGTTCTGACATAATTACAAGTAATCGAAAACACTGGTATTTTAATATTAGCGAACGTATTATATTAAAATGTATTTAAATAACGGACGATTTATGTAATTTGAATTTTTTTCTCTCAAACTATTGAACGAATTTACTACGGGATATGATATATTCGTGATGACTATTATTAATCCGTACTTAAATTTTTGGTATACATCGTGTTATAATTTGTTATATTCAGACTTGGAATAAACAAAAGTATTTCATGTTTGGCTTTAGCCGATAATAATGAGAACGAACATTTAAGGTCACTGGATGTAAGTATTTACATTTTTTAATAACGAAGTTGTAAAATAAATTATAGTAGCAGATATTATTCATTATTAAGTCGTAAGATACTTTACCTTTCTAATAGGTCCATATATTTCAAATTCCCTACGTAACTTCGATTCTGAAGTGTCATAATTCTAAGCAACAAAAATTAGTAGACTATAAATAGACGAATAAATTAACATATGATAAAGAAAAAAACATACGTGCGTCAATTAATGCGCTTTTTTTTTCTAATTCTTTGCATACGGGCAACTGTTTAGAAAAATAATAAGTGCGTTTTTCGAATGAGCATAGCTTACCGAGGATGTAAGGAGAAGCGTTCCAACGAGCGCACTCCCGATAACAATGTACATCTTAAGCGTTCAACATATCTCGCTGTTGCCCGGTAATTGACGTTCTGCCAAGGCCGACATAAGGGCATTATTATTGCTTGTTGTGGAATTTTCTGTATGTAGTCTTCATAACCTCTGCTCTTATTGATACGTTCAAATCCCGATGGATGATTTTATTTGATACGGATCACGGACTACGGAATATTAATTATCTCCCTTAAGATTTTTAACTGCGTGCATTGAATGCGCTTCATATTTGATGGCTTGCACAAACCCCGTAATTCTGATCCATACAACCAAATTGGTTTTAGTAGAGTATAGAAGGACTTTATTATTGATATTTAATTTGGATCGTTGATCAAACAGTTGCATCAGCACTGTATATCTTCTGCGTAGCTCTTGATTCTTAACAGTTAAATGGTATTTCCATGTCAAACGGCTATCGAGGTAGAAGATGGCGGACACGGTTAGCATGAGAATAACTGCGTTATTAATATATATTGGACTGCACGTTCCTCTTATGAATGTGGATGTAACATAATGACATTTACTGACATTTAAATGAATTCGCCACTTCGTAAACCATGGTTCAAGTTGGTTAACATGTTGCTGCAAGATTATAGAAGTTTGAATAGGATCTCCATGTTTTGACAGTATTACAATATCGTCTACAAATGTACACATTAATGTGTCAGGATGACGAGGTATATCTGCCGCGTAGACTACATTACTGGTCCAAGTATACTGCCCTGAGACACCCAGGAACTAACACTGTAGTGGGTGAAGAAAACGTCGTCTTCTTTACACAGAAATATCGTTCCGATAGATAAGACTTAAGTAATAAATAAAGGTCATGAGGTAAAAACGTTTTTAACTTAAATAGAAGCCCTTCATGCGCCACACACGGTTAAACGCTAGAGAATATACTAGTGCAGTACTGCTTCTCCTCGAGAGTGGATATCATATCAACAACACGGTGACACTGATGAATAGTAGAGTCATCAGTTTGGAAATGGGGACGACATTTTGTTTACGTAGTATTGCATAAAGGCGTTTTAATATTAATTTCTCTAATAGCTTTCCTAAAATAGGCAGTAAACTGATTTGCCGGTTACTTCCAGATAAGATTTATTAAGTTTAAGTACCATTTTAATGATTTAAAACTTCCATTCAAGCAGAAAATACATTTCTTGTAATGTCGAGTTTTTTTTATACATACACACATATATATATATATATATATGTAAGTAGGAGGATAGCTCGTTTTGGTAGATTTTTAAAAATTTCCGAAGTGATGGAATCAAATCCCGAAGCTTTTTTAGTTTTCTTTTACATCAGCTGGATTAAATGATAAGATAGGTGATGATAATTGGAGTGGTGCATTCAGCTCCTGTGAAATGTGCATAGCATGTTGATTATCAATATTGTCCTGATGAGGAGTAAATACTTGAGAGAGATATTTTGCAAAAGTTGCAGATTTCTCTTCAGATGATTTAGTTGAAGAACCATTATGTAACTGTAATGGATGAGAATCTTCTTAACAATTAAGCATACTTTTTGCCGCTCGCCATAAACTTTTATTTGTTGTTGATAAGAATGTAGTATAGTTTTGAAACTGTTCATTCCTGAGATTACGGAGCTGCATTTTAAGTATGGAACATAGTTTGTTATACTGGTGTTTAGAAGATGGGTATCTAGTTCGATGCCATTCGCGTCTGGCAGCTCGTATATGGCTAATCAGGCCTAATGTAGATGGGTATATTGTATCTTTGTATAAATTTTGACTTGAAGGAATTATTGCTAGCGGTCCAAACAGCATACTGGATATCTGATGTACTTTTTTTGAATTGCAAAATTAATTTCATCAAGGTTCTGAAGGCGCACATCTAACGACACATTCGGATTTAACAGTTCACGGAACAAATCCCAGTTAACTCTCGTGTATGTAGAGCTTTGCTGGAGGCTTATATAAGTTCGTAGATATACTGTTAACAATAAAGGCGAGTGATCAGAACAGATATCAAAATACAAGATCAAATGTCTAAACTATCAAATAAACAAACTTAAGCTTACGTCACCAGGTGAAGTATATGCGATAATAAAAAAAAAAACTGAATGTCAGAAAATCACCAGATTATGATCTAATAACTGGACGAATTTTGAAAGAACTACCGAGGATATCACTGGTGTTGCAAACCTACATTTATAACGCTATGTTACACCTACAGTATGTACCCATATTATGGAAATTTGCAAATTTAATAATGATACTAAAACCAGGTAAACCTCCTCAAAATGTCTCTTCCTATTATCCAATTTCACTCCTCTTAATCCTGGCCAAGATGTTTGAAAAGTCTCTAAAAAATAGAATACAAAAATTCTTTGGTGAGAAGCAACTTATTCCAGATCATCAATTTGGTTTCAGAACTAGACACTAAAAATAGTAGAGCAAGTACATAGTTTAATCAATAAAATTGAAGAAATATTTGAAAGAAAAGAGTCACTTCTGCTGTCTTCCTCGATGTACAGCAAGCTTTTGACAAAGTCTGGCATCCGGCAGTATTGTACAAGTGCAACAAGATACTATCAGTCAGTACTACAATATTATTAAATCTTAGTTAGAAGATAGATACTTCCGAGTCGTGGTTAATGGAAATGAATCATCCATCTACAAAATTGAAGCAGGTGTCCCTTAGGGGAGTGCACTTGGTTCTCTTCTATACCTGCTGTTTACATTTAATATGCCACAAACCGAAGATACATTATGAGCAACTTTTGCTGATATGTCGCTCATGACAACACATGACAGTCAAGAAAAGACAACAAAAAGTCTACAAACTGCGCGGAATAAAATTAAATAACTGGAAAATAGTTACAAACGAAAACAAAAGTAACCACATAATTTTTACAAAACGAAAAATAATGTAAATGGCAAATGAGTACAACAAGACAAGTCCATCAGATATCTTGGAGTACACTTAGATGATACTCTTAATAGCTTAATCATATCAAAGCAAAAATTGTGGAGCTAAATCATAAAACAAGACAGCTTCATTGGTTGCTCGGAGCTGAACTTTGAGGATGTGCGTCTAAGAGTAATGTGAATAAGATTCAGCGCTTCCAAAATAAATTACTTCGTTCGTTGATGGGGTCACCATGGTATATATCTAACCAAACACTACATAAGGATCTCGGAATCAAATATGTGATTGAAGAAATACACCAATCAGTCAGGAAACATGTAGAGACTACTAGAGGTACATGGCAATTCCTTCGCAGCCAACTTACTTGAACAATCAATAAGCCCGAGGAGATTAAAACGAAAAAAAAATGACATTTGGTCTAGTCACCGAGTCAGCAGATCTCGGATCATGCTGATGAGTGTGTCCGAAAATTTCATGACAATACATAAGTCAAAAAATCTAGTCGATGACCTCATTGGTCAGTTCTAGATGAGAAGAAATTATGAAAATAATAAAAAAAATTTTTTGTAGAATTTTAAAATGGTTTGAGGAAATGAATACGTCTAGAATATCGGGTTTCTTGTTAATAGCTATTGGCCAGTATGTAATTCCACGTTGGTTAGTGACTATACATCTAAATTGTTGGTGTTTTGAATTAAAATCACCCCCCGGCAATGAACTGTGGAGCGAGTTGTTTAAACAGTAACTGAAACTAATCAGATGAGATTTTGAATTTTGGACAATATACTGATGCTATAGCTAAATTCCTCAGTATTAACATTGACTACGGTAATCTGGGTTACTGGCTGGGGTACAGACTAAATGTATGGCATGATGTTTGACTGAATTGCGTATAATTATAGCTGTACCTCCATGTTCTTCATCATTGGGATGATCACCTCTGTTGGTAATATAGTCAGATATAGTGAATTTAGTTTTGCTTGTGAAATGAGTCTCACTAATAAGTGTTATGTCTATACGTTTATCATGTAATGTATGATTGATTTCTTCGAAGTAGCGTTTGCATTCCATAGAAGGATTAATAGGGATTCCCGCAACAGTCGAAGAATAATTTCTGCCAGAAGTGTTGACACCAATGAAATAAGAGGATTAATTATAGTTTTTAACTCATTAAGAAATGCTGTCAATACTGTGTCACATTGCTCAGGCGCTATAAGTGGTTAGTTGAGCTTGGGAGCGTACTGGTGGGATATTTAATTTTTAAATGATATTTTGGAAGAAGTCCTGTGAGGAGTTTGATTATTACGAGCGGGTACTTGAGCATATTTGCTATTGAATGATGATTCCTTGGGACTAGCAACTTTTGGTAGGTTTGGACATGATTTCTCGATAGATAAAACCGTCATAAAGAAATTTATTTAAAATCGGAGGGACGATACAACGGACACGGAGAAAATGTTGAAAAATTATACAGGAAACTGCGTAGAACAAAATGTGAATCATTGAACAAATAAAGTGGATTTAAAAACAATATGTAGTACATTTTTCAATATTTTCTAACGCTATTTAACGTATTTTACCCGCGCTATCCTGTAGTGCTAATTCTTTAACACTCAAAAGAAAAAGTATTGTGATATTTTCCATTTTTTTTTAAAATAATTGTTTATTTATTTACGCATTAATTTTAATTAGACAAGACTAGCAATACGTTATTATTTCGCAAAACTTAGATCACGCTCGAGCTTGAAAGCACGTAATTCAGTTATGTAGATTATTTATTCATACGAAATTTTTGTGTGTACATTTCTGTAATCGAGAGAATTTGTTGCCTTTAAGAAACAGGAGTCTTATTCATTTAACCGTACATTCGTGTATGTTCGCAGTTAAACCCCCCAAAACAGTTAATTCACATACATTCACTAATTTTTACATATGTTTATACAACTTACTTTTTATAATTGTGGATTATTTGTGTTTATATAACGCATCAATAGTTCTAATGCGTTAAGAATCAAAACAGTACTTCCATAACTCGAACGAGGAAAAAGTTGATACAAAACATTGTTAAAATAATTATAACTAACGTGTACGTAAACAATGATTTCAGATCTCGTTTATGTTATAACATACAGACACATATACACAAACATATATATATATATAACACGAACGATATAGAAAAATATACAAGCAAAGACTGGAAGTGTAAAACAAAATAAATTGGAGTGAGAACAGGTGGGAGAAAAATAGTATTCATATGGACATTATGGAAATTCACAAATGTTTATTTAATCAATCACATACATTAAAAATGAATGACTGATTTACAAATGTCATTAGAAACACGAAGTTTAAACTGGATCATTATCAAAATGTTTTTTATAATTTATTAAAAATTTAGAAATTAACGAAAATGGTTGTCTTCAACAAGATGTCATATTAAATTATTTAAATACCTAATATTCCTACAATAATTACATAAAATACGTGAACAATCAATAAAAAACATAAATTACTTACAATTCTTGCAATAAATAAAGTTTTAAATGGATCGGCTGTTGCATTTGCCAAGCTGGCGGGATCCCCTAAATAATGTAATTATAAAAATTAACATATAATTGTAAATCAAAAATATGTTTACTCAAATTTTGAACGATTTATTAAAAATATAATTTGAAACAGTACAAGCTATAGTACAATTAAAGTACAACATAAAATTATGAGTCAATTAAAACACGTTTTTGGTAGTTCTGAGAATACAAGTAAACAATGTATGCCTATATATACTAAATAATATATACATAATACTTACAAACAGCTATTTCTTGTTCCAATTTGTAAGCAATCTGTTCTGCTCGTTCTCGCCTTCTTCTTTCTAAACGTTCTTCTTTGGTTTCTACTTTTCTTGGAGGTGGTGTTTCATCAGCTTTCTACAAATAAATCCATTTCATAAAATGTGATGACAACCTTTTACTGTTGGAAATATTAAATATTTATTATATTTGAAAGCCGAAACTTACTTCAAAATATTTTACAAATTCAGCTAAACCAATATAACCCCGATTTTTCTTCTCATGCGGCAATTTTCCTATAGGCGGTAAGTATGGAATAGGATCCCTTGGAGCGAATAACGCTAGCAAGTTAGGTGGTAAAAATTGAGTCATTTTTGAATGTTATAATAAACAATAAATGAACAAATAATAAGGCACACAATACGTTTGTAAAACATTTTTTAAAGTGTTAAAATCATCATTGCCCTTTAACACATTTATATTGCGTTGGGTACAGCGTCACAAAACGAAGATGTTTTTCTAGCAACACAGAAGCTTAATGTGAATTTTTAATAATTAACATGGTAGATACTATATTTTTGCTCAAAATATACCTTAAAATATCAGCAAAAAAATATTGCGAAAAAAACTAGAGGTAAAAATTCAATTGATTTTTGTATTGTAGATATTATAAACGTTACCATAATCTTTAATGTAAATAAAATAAAATGTGAAAGTATATAAATTTGTTCCTTATTTTTAGTGAAATATTATGAATCTTTAGTTTTTAAAATTTTAAAACATCCGTATGGAATCAATGAATTGCTTCTGTATTCAAAACGAGACGACATAAAGCCTAACAGGTAATTTTTATTTTAATTTTTAACTTAAATTTTAAAGGAACCAGCAGTTTTTCCTTTTTGGTTATGTAATTATATTATGATTTTACATAACTACTAAACTACTTCAGTTCATTGAACGGGATCGATATGTAAATTGTGATGTGTCAGTTGTAGATAATAATGTTACAATTTCTTTGGTTTTCATTTATATGTTTTTATGTCCTATCTGTCAATGTACGTACCTTTTTTTATAAATACGTATTGATTGTTGATATTCGCATGACAATGTTACCATGTTTGAGTATAACGTTTTGATGTTTTTATATTTCAAACTATATATCGCATTGAATTCAAATGGCTGAATTTATGCAATCTAAATAATTACGTTCAAAAATTATTTTAGCTGCTCTAAAGTAACTGTAATTTTAAAATTTCATTTTGATTTATAATTATGTAAATGTTCATCAGTAATCCATTGAAATAACGTGATAAATGTCTTCAAATAATGTACACATTTACACGCTTTAGATTTTAATAAATATATATGAAAATTTATACACTCCATTTTCTCTTATCTGAAAAAAAAGGATTCTATAAAAATCGATAGGCGGAAACTAATTTAATATATGAACGTGTTTTTATCTGCACTTCTAATTTTAGTGTTTAGATACGATACGTCGGTGTAAAAAATAAGTAATAATTTTTTTTGTTTAAATCAGGCTCAGTCTTATGAAGATGCTCGATGTAAATGTTTATGCACAATTATTAATGGAAGTCGGATAGAGAGAAAATTATTATTTTTCGCCGTTCCCGCAGAAAAGTGATTATATTCATATTTATTAATTTGTGTTTTTTATTTATTTTTAGGTTATTAATGATAGTTTTTTTAAAATATGACGTCGTAGTAATATTTCTTAGTAAATCAGCCACGATTGAGTGAAATTGTTGTGTGTTAAATTAATATTTATAAATTCTGTTTGCAATTTCTATAGTTTATTTTTAATTATTGAAAATAATAAAGTGCAAATATCAGTATATAAAGTGGAAATATTAATTAAAATGTATTAGCACTTAATTTTTACGTTTCGGTCTGTTGAAAAACGAATCCACTTTGTTTTGACCTAAAAAGGTATCTTAAATTTAAACTTGTTAGAACGATTTTGGATACAGTGTCATATTTGGTGTACAAAATATTTCGAAATAGTTTTATTTGTAATTAATATGTTATGTAAGAACTGTAGTTCTCGTAATTTTAAACGAAATTTGGTTTCTTGAACTTAATGAACGTAGATGTCTGCAGAAATTAACGTGGTCTGTTAAATATTATATTTTACATTTTCTGTAAATTTTCTGTTAGATATTTGTGATGAAGTGTATTTGCTTTTATTGCTACTCTTCACATCAAATTGTTTTGTGCTTCCGATATTTTTTACGAATTTTATAAAGATATTTTAAGACTACAGGGTAAAATTAAAATATAATATAATTAGATTGTAACAGTTCTTAGTTTTTTTTTTAAAATTAAATAATAACCATTGATAATTGCATTTTACAAACTCTATTGAACTTTTGAAAAATATTGTATCCTTTCAGGAAGTACACGAGTATTCAAATTAATTTTGTTGATTCATTTTATTGCGAGGACATATTAAATGCCCCTTCGTTAAATAATAAATTTCGATAATCATTCTTATCTAATAAATGATTATGAACCTGGTTAAATTGTCGAAATCATTACGTAATATATGTATTATATAATATACATTAAATACCGTAATATATAACAGTTCGGGTTTTTATAAAAAATAGCGATTGCGATTTTGTTCCATTACCGCCAGAAATCGAACAATCACACAATAAAACGGAAGAACTATGTCCTAGATGTCAGTGTAAATATGAAAGTAGAAATACTACGATAATTAAGGTAATATGATTTTAAAACGCCAATATTCACTAATTCATTTTGATTAAACATTCCACCTTATGAATTGTAGTAGTGTGATACTAAGGATTTGCTGACTTCAAAATTGTGTCCTCATAGGTGGTACAGTGTGATTACTAACATTAAATTTATTGTAAGTCATAGATTCATGTATATCGATTTGAATATTATTTTACTTGTGTTTTGTTCAGTTTTTTCGAAAAAATGAAAAACGTAAATTTGAATTTAAATGAAGTTTATTTTACCTGTATTAACTTTCGGGAAATATTAAAAAAGTTCAGTATTTGTGGAAATTTTTATAATAATAATAATACGATGAAAAAATATTGGTATTTATTTTTGTATTTGTATAAAACATCGCGTACCAAATAAATTTTAATTTGTTCATTATATATATAATATATATATATATAGCTGTACTGAATATTTTAATTTAATTAGTTCTGTATAATGTACTCGCGACGTTGATATTCGCTGATTACAGGTAGCTGTTATTATTGTATTATGGATTATATCGTTGCTATTGGTTTACATGATTTTTTTGTTAATTCTGGATCCAATATTAAATTTAAGATTTAGGAGCAGCTACGTCGAGCACACAAACGAAGAGGTATGCTGTTTAATGGACGAATATGACAATGAGTGCGTAAGTGAATGTGTAAACCACGACTTGCATGGGTTGGCATGGATGTTAACAATTTTTTTTTTACTAATAACGGGTCTAACTATACGACCAATTGTTCATTTTATATTTCGAAGTCTGTCGTCGAAATGTCAGTTACTTAGCCGAATTGTGAGACAAAGATACATAATCTGTGTTTACAGATGTAATGTTAATTTTTTAGGAGTATACGGTGGTGGTTTTTCGTTGTATTCAACGTATTTTCAAGGTTTACTACCTTAAAACGACTAGATCCAATTTAAAGTATACTCGTTGATGCTCATTAATCCTACCGAAACACGTTGCTGTGAGCAAATTGTAGGTAGATTTTAATTATATTACTATGTCGATAAGCTAATTTTGGTTTCCGTCGCACCTGCAACGATTTGTATATAGACCTGATATATCTGTTTCTTTTTACTGCTTAATTAAAATATTTATTATCTTATTCAACTTTAATATCAGCTTTCAAATCCTTCCTATTGATATATCGATATTGTGTATATATGCGTGTGTGTCGTGTTGGTTCAATAAATATAACAACTTGCATTTTCTATTAACGCTTTATTATCTGGTTTGTTTTTTAAATCAGTTTATTGTAAAAAATCAACTCTTAGGTTATTCGAAAGACTATATAATTTCTTGATGCATTTGCGTTTTTTTTTTACGGTGGTTAATTTTATAAATGTGGTTCATGTTCGCTTTGCAAAATATATATATATATCGGACAATTCATTTTTCGGTCGAACAGAATAAAAAGCATGTATAATAAAAATTTGAAACGTTAAACAAAATACATCCATACAATTAAGATGCCCATATGGTAATCAAGAACGAAACTGTTCATATATGTTCTATTATTACGGTAGTATGTTTAAGAATGTAAAAAAAAAGTAACAAGAATGAAATGACAAATACACAGGAAATTGTAAGGATTCTGATACTTTATATATAATATATGTATATGTATAATTATCGAATTAATGTTTGCGAGAAACTTCTTAATTTATCAGATTCTAATATTCCCTATGAGAGTATTAGTACGAAAAGAAAGGCTAACTTTAGACCCTAATTTGTAATGGAAACCCCATATAGACTATCTTCTCTCTGTCCGTTTGGAATCTTCCAACACATACTAAGATATATTTTCAACTGATTGTACATATTGTATTCCCGACTATTCGACCATTGTTCTTTTCTCTATAATAATGCTTCAGCTCACCTGTTAATCTTACATGCAATTAATTTTATGCTCTTTTAGCTACATCTATTCCTCCGGCTTCGAAGTCTATCCTTCTGTTTCATACGAAAATCAATCAATTGAATTGCTGAGACTTTTGTATCCAACTTTATTAATATTTACCACAAATGACGTTTCGCCACTCCTCGTATTTCTTTACTCACCTATGAGTTCCATAAGCTCACTTTATTATTCTACCAATCTTTTGAATATTACATATGACACATTCACTTTCGTTTTCTTCTTATTATCCCATATTAATTTCAACTCCATCATACTTTAAAAATGGCCTAATCATGTTCTGGTATTTTTAGATGGTTCCAAAGTTTCCAGTCGCTCCGTTATAGGAGCATTCTTCACACCTCGTTACAATATTTTTAAATCGTTTATATTCCTATCATTCATTTCAGTTTTCACTGCCGAATATTTAAACATCTTAAAGTTCCTCTAGTTCTTATCCCGATTTAACATTTCTATTCTTCCAATCAATATTTAATTTTATCGGATTTTTAAAGCTTTCTCGGGTCATTAAAACACTCTGCCTTTAAATATAATTATGGATACATACTCCTATTGATGTGACAACTGACTCACTCGGTATACTGCCGTGGTATAGTTATTTCATATGCCTGGATGACCGGACATACCGAAATTTATAGTAACCATGTCGATGCTCGCGCCAGAGAAGCCGTTTTTTACGGTGCATTTATTTCGGCTGGTATCTATCGCAGAATCCTCGGTAGTTTACGATTAGTCTTCATGGTTAGCCATTTCTTCTACCTCGTGTCATTATGTCGCTACCTCTCCTGTCACTGAGTATTTCACATTGCCTAATATGCACATCAACTATCGCAATCTTATTGCCATCGTCATCCGTTTACGCTGAACATAAGACGTCTAAAATTTAATCACTTGTTAGTGGGTTGTGATTGCTACTTTGCAATGTTCAAGCACTGAAAAAATAGAAAAAAAACATCCGAACATACGAAATAAATACGATGTGTTCCTAGAGTTAACCAGAAATAATCAAATTATAACTAGGTACTTAACCCTATTTTTCGGACCGATTGTGAGATGTTAGATTGTATCATATAGGGTTGAAAATGGAAAAGTGTGAAAGGATAAGTAATATTTAGTGTACAGTACCGTTTTTCAAACTATTCTGAATAATTTTTATTATATAAATCTTTTTGAATTTGAAATTTAAAATCAGCATTCAAAGCTAATATATATTTATATAAATGAAAGGGGGTAAAATATAGATTCAGTTTTGTTAGAATATTCTGTAACAAAGTAGGATTTATTATTACTCTAATTTAAAAACGAATTTTAATTTTTTAAAAAGAGAAAAATCAACATAGATTATTTAAGGAAGAAAAATTAGCGAAACACTAGATTAGAATATTTAGTTATGTTTTTAAAAAATTAAAAGATAAAAATAATAAATATATATTTATTGTTTTACATTTATTATTATTATTTTTAAAGGATGAATCACCCAGTCACACAAATTCGATTAATTCATCCGGTGTAATCGGTATGTCAATTCATTCGTCCGGAATGATATCGTCCGAAGGTCGTAATGTATTGAATAGAGTGGGCCATCAACAAAATAAATGGAAACAACAAGTTAAGGAACAGAGAAAAATCATTTACGATCGACATACCATGTTGAATTAATGTACAAATAGGTATAAAATGATAGTAAATATTCCTAAATGTTATTTATTTTTCCTATTATTTTTTTTTTAACAAAAAAATATAATTGTAAAACTAATAAATAACTTTATTTGACAAATAATATAAAAAGAAAAACAAGAAACATAAGTAAATTTATGTAAAATTGCTTGCACAAATAATAGCTTATAATAGATAAAAATTCGCATTATTTTGATTCCGATGATATACAGAAACTTTATGAAATAATGTTTTGTAGCGCAAGAAATATCTGTTATTGTATGACAGATTGAATTAAAGTTTTATTTTCGTACGAAATAATTGTTTTCTATACTTTGTAACTTCGAACATTTTAATAAAATCGATATTTTTATTTGAAACCCTTCAACATACAACTTTTTTTTATGCTTCTATGTTTCCTCCGGGAACACGATTGTAACAGTAAAGTAAAACAATGATTATTGTATATAATATGTGTATATATTTATAAAAAACCTTTAAGAAAATATTTCCCATAATTCTTAACCCATCAAAACTACGTCAATAAATTTAAAATAAAATCGCTTTGATCAATTATCGAAAAAAAAAAAAAGGTATTAGCTCCCAATTGTTTCATGCATATTTGACTTTGATGTACAAGGAACTGTAGGATGCTAAGAATAATAGGAACTGCGAAGAAAACAAGTGTATTAATTCTGTAGACTTGAAAATTGGTTTATTCATTTGGTGTGAAAACTGGTCATAAAATTCACGTGAAATTCATACTAACTGAACAAATAAATGGTAAAAGAAGCGAGATCACTGAATCTATGGGTGCAATCGCTTCACTGATTGGATTAACTAGAGTCCAAGAAACATATAAAAGCCAATGAGTCCCAGATGCTAGCATATGAGTTACCGAATATGATGTTTTCTTAAAATACAGTTATAACGTGTCTGGTATAATTCTATTTTCGTTTAATTATGAGCGTTTTATGTTTCTTTCAAAATTTACATCATACACTCGATATATAAGTCAGTTGTATTTAAATTGCTCGTTGAATATTTATAATATATTGTTCTCATTATGCGTACTGCCAATTGTGAGCAGAAATCGAAGTAATATTAATAAATAGCAATAAACTAAACATAATACAATTTCAGAAATTATGAATCCAAATTTCGACATCTATTAGCCTTTGATAAAATAGGTGAATTTCTGCGACGAAATTTAATATTTTGTTGAAATTTATACTGTTATCGTTGTCAAATTTTTTCATTAACTTTTTATAGTTACGTATATTCGTAACATATTTTAGAATATACATGTTTTAAAAAAATATCAATTTTCTTGAATATTTTTCTTAAACCTTTCTATACAGACAGTAACATACTTCAGATTCTCTTCATCCAATTTCACACACACAAAAAGGCCGTATTCCTCTACCTAGTTCGTTCGGAATTATTTTAGAGCACTAAACGTTATTAAGCACATCGTAGCTATCAATGACCATAACCAAAATTTAATTTATAATCGTCGAAAAATAACTAATTTTTCAAAATGCCATCTTTTCTTCTTATTCTAAGAACTAGGGGCTATCGATTAAGAAAAATTGCTTATCTAATGGACTACGCAAGTGGGAAGTCTGTATACTTAAAAAAAAATATACAGTATACGCTGTAGTAGCATGTGCATGCGATTATATATATATTATCGGTGTAATGGTCGTTATTTGTTCATCCAATTGTTTTGTAACATTTGAATAATCAGCTTTTTGAATCTTCTTTTTATCGGAACAGTCAATGGTCTTATGGCTGTAGACATTGTTAGTTAAACTGGGTGATGTTGAGTTTTTGGGATAGGTTTCAGAAATTCTTTATTACATTGATTTGCTATTGTATTTGTCACAAGAATTTGGTCAGGATTGTATCCTTTTTCCACCTACCGCTTGCAAAGGAAGACGGTAGTTTTAGGTCATGAATCCAAACAAGGTTTTTTGCTGTTGTCCAGTTCTCAATTCTTTCACCATTGTCGTCGGTGTCATTATATCCCCAATTTATGCTGTGGCTATTAAAATCGCCAATGACTAATTTAATACACTTATTGTTAACATTTTTCAGAGCACTGAATTTAAAAGTCGTATTAGGTAGTTTGTATAAGGATGTGATTGTATAATTATTAATTTCTACTTGTTATAATTTCGATATTATTATTTTCTGTTATTTCGACACTTTTTATCAATTTTTCTGGTTTCACAAAAATTGCACTGTCATATTTTTCGCGCGGCCGTTCTGCTACTAATCGCATACCTACGATTTTTGGACTGGTTTGCAGAGTATATCACGGCTATTCTTCTTGCAGAGTTCCGCAATCATTTCTTCTTTGTCCTTACTTAATCCCTCAATATTTAATGAGATCGTTGTTATGGTTGGCTCTGATAAGATCCGTTTCTGATTAAACGAACCGGCGGTGGTAGCATTAGCCGATGTATTTAACATAAAATTATTTTGAAATTGAATTTGCCGGTATTATACCGCTTTAACGCCGTTTCCCAGGGCACCGTGTGGGGAGTGTCACGATACCATACTAGATAATGAATAATACAAATTTGTGTAATACATTTATTTTATTTAAACATAATATTTACGATAAAATTTACATTATCGATTATATGAGGGAAAACGAGGTGATATATGATAAGGTAGAATTGGTTGCGCCATTAAATGTTTTAACTGGGCATTCAAACTTTTTATTTGTTTCTTATATTGTTTCTGTTCAACAGCATCTGCTTTTTTCGGTCTGCGCATATTTTTTTTTTTTTTTGTGATTAAAGAAATAAATCGCATAAATGTAAAGCGGTAATACATGAATTAAAAATTAAAACATTTTATAATTGTACAGTTACATAAACATTAAACTAAAAAATGTTTCAATGTCGTATAACAGATGAAGAGTCGCTTTTGTTTCCATATTGATTTTAGGTATTACAACGTAACGAAATTTATTAATTGTAATATTTTGACATGAAATACGCTGAATTGAAGTCACATTTTATAACCATTATTTCTTGTTGTAGTCTGTTTTTCCTTGGTTTTTCTCGGAATTACCTGATATTAAGTTTAAAGTATATTTTAATATTTTTTTTTTCAATTTGTCAGATTTTTATATTGGATAAGCTCTTCGTCGTATCGGTAACCAATAAGTAGTCCCTTTAGTTTTTGTATAAATATTGTTTTTATACATAAATTTCTTTTTACTTTTACAATTATCGAGTTTAAAATTACACGACTGTGGACAATTATGAGAGAACAAATTTATAAAGAAATAATTAGGACGAAAACATAAAACATTACAAAAATGTAATTGTGCGGATCACAAGGTTGATTGGGCAGCGTCGTAAAAATAAATAGTCGCTTTACAAAGTATAATTTCGTTATTTCGAATACTGTTTTAGAGAATAAGATTAGAAAATATAAATGGTAAGGAAAAAATAACAGTCAGAATTATAGTAATTTCGTCTCCCAGAAAATGAATAAATGATGTTGAAATTCGAGAAATTCCAAAAAGATTAAAAATTATAAAACCGTTTAGTTTTAAGGTATAACATAAAATAATACTTTATAAGATCTAAAAACGCATTAAATATAAATGAACTTAAACATTATCAAGGACATCTTTACTGAAATCAAAACGTTAATTTAAAGATTAAAAAACACGACACTAATATAAAGAACCAGTTTGACAACTGCCTTCTCTCAATATAAAATCGGAGAAGGCGACTGAAATTGATAACAAACCTACCGATCAACTTACTTTCAAAGAACACGCATGCGATATAAATAATAGATAGTATGAGCAATACTAGCGATTTTCAAGCGAATTTTATTCTGTATCAGTCAATGTCTGTTATTCTTGAGCCACAATCGAAGAGAAAAAAATATACTCCAAAGAAACAACCCTTATTCGGAGCCTCGCTCACAATATTGTATCAATACAGGACTCTCAAACTGACAAAGAGATCCTCCTAGGGTAGAACTCTTAAATTATAACTGTTGAACTTGCAAAGTGCACAGTAACTTCGGTGTATAAATTACGTGGAACAGACTTTGTTTTAAAACAATCGCCATATTTTATGACAAGCCAGTTTAATTTGTAGACGAAGATTTAAATAGCCATAGGCGTTTGATATACTCGGAAGACGAAGCGGATGGAACAAAAGTTCAAGATTGGAGCGCAACATATAGACTTTCTTTAATGCGTTCCCGAAAATTACAAGCTTCATTTCATAGTGAAAAATGAAGCAGGGATATAATCCGGTCTAATATTTGCATCACAGGTTGTAGAGAATACATGTATCATATAGAGGTTATGCCTCTTATACCTAAAATGCAGAATAGACTAATAAAACTTACAACATGCGTAACTCTTAGACTATACCTTTCAGAAGGTTTAATTTCCAGAAAGTAGACTGGAATGAGTTTCAAAGCTTTCAAAAGAGACATGATGAATTTACGGAATTTATTTCGTAAATACCCAGACATACGATTCTAAGAGGATGCTGTAGTCAGTATATTTTTGGTTTAAATTCTTCGTTAAAAACCCTGCTGAACCAGTATCAAGATAGCTATGAAGAAGATCAATTTGCAGTAAAGACAATCGAACTTCCAAATAATCTGTTAGAGATTATAAGAGAGCAAAGATAGATTGACAACTTTGCGTGAAGAAACTGATACGTCTAGGAATAGCAGGAAAACATGAATTCTTTTAGACTTAACTGTGAGAAACAAGGTGGTAATGACACATACGAATATTACACCGAACCAGATGGTGAGTCAGCTTGTGGAAAAGGGTAGATCAAAAAAAGGTCCCAAAATTCAAACTCGAGCGTAATTAGAGCTATATAAAGCACACATTGTAGCATTTCTTCAAACAAGCAAAGATTCTAATGACGCAAAAGGTTATCGCCCTGCTTCTTTACTGTGTGCCATACGTTTAAACTTTTCGAGAGATTGTTGCTAGGACTAACAGGTAAAATAATAGATGAAAGAATTGTTGGCCAACCGGCTGGATTTAGACCAGGACGGTACGGCTGTTCACAAATGTTGAACCTAACACACTACATTGAGAACGGGTTTGAACATAAAATGATAACTGGCGTGGTGTTTGCGAATCTAAAAGCAGCGTACGATATAGTTAAACCATCGTTTATTGTTACAGAAGAATTGCAATGTTACAAGAGATTTTTCATTTATAAAGATTATTGAAATATTGCTAAAAAACAGGATATTTTAGCCTGAATGGAAAACAAAGTCGTACAAGGTATCAAACAAACGGTCTTTCACAAGGGAGTGTTTTAGCACCAACACTTTAATATCAATACATATGACCAGAATAGAGAAGATGTAAAATTTCATTTACGCTGATGATTTCGCCATCACTTACCAAGCTAATAAATTTCATGATATTAAAAAAAAAAAACGTGCAAAAATATGGACAAATACTATGCAAAAATTAATTAATTTCGAACTTGGATAAAACACGAGTATGCGTGTTTCATCTAAGAAACAGCGAAGCCAGGAGAAAATTAAATGTGCAGTGGAATAGTGTAACTTTGGAACATAAAAAAAAATACCTAAGTATAACCTTAGACAGAAGCCTGACATGTCGGAAACACTGCGAAAATACTAAAAAGAAAGTTTTAACTAGAAACGACGTTATCCGGAAGTTCATCGGATCATCATGGGGTTTAAATCTGACGGTTGTATGGACTTCAGCGATGGCTTTACGTATGTCTGCAACGGATCCTGTTTGGGCACAGTCTTCTCATGTGAAAAAAGTCGATATAGCGGTAAATGATACGGCGTGTATTATTAGACCTACGAGGATAGATAATTTATACATTATTATTGATATTAAACCTTTCAACGAATGTTGCTGCTGATACCTAGAGAATAATGCAAATTCGAAATACACAACATACTGTATATGGTCAAACTGCAGCGACTTCGCGACTAAAGTTAAGCAGAAGTTTTCTTGCTACAACGACAGAGATTCCGAAGCATATTATTGAAGTGTGCGATTGCTACGTTTCGAACAATTGTATTTAGGAAATGTTATAGTAATAATTGTGATCGCAAACCTAACCTAACCTAACCTAACCTAAACAATATTCACCAGTGGCAGGGCGGTGTGCCCGTATTGCATATATTTCATTATGTACAACGTCGATGTCAAGTGGAATATTTACTCTTAATACTAACAGCACTAACAAAACTGACAATCACAATCAATATAACGATAATCAACGTGTTATCGATGGAAATCATTGTGGCGAAGATAATATAACTACAAAATACAATATCCAATTTATGTGTATTTTCTGCCACCGGTGTTATTTTTTTGGCCGGTTTTCACCCTTTTTGGTATGTTTCATTTAAACTGACAAAAAAAAAAAACAACACCGGTGCAGAAAATACACAGAAATCAGATATTGTGTACGCTCCTTTGTTATAGCCATATAATATGTTAACGAAAGATATAATACCAGCCGAGTATGAAGTAAGTGTATATTCAAAAAACACACGAAAGAAACAGAGAAAAATTCATTATAAATATTTCTTTCGATATAGAAAGAAGGTGCCAAAAAGAAATAACAATATATACGCGATCTTGGCAATTAACGATGATATCACAGATGACGTTATAAAACCGGAAGAACGATTAAAATCTTCACTGTCTATGGAGCAAGAAATTATTGACAGATATCGCACCTGTGGTTCCTATGGACGAAATTTGATGTAGGTCCCTAAACGATGAAACAAACACCATAGACAATTATCGTCAACTAATCCACTATATGAGAAGAGAAAATAGAACATCATACGTACCAGATTAATTCGGAATGATGCTTTCAAGTGGTAATTAGAAATCTACATCACTCTATAGAAATTAATACATAGTATCAATTTTTCGGACAATATGATAATAAAGTCAGCATATAACAAATGTTAATCGCAGAGTAATCAATCATTGTCACTCTTTTTGGTGGAACACCAGGAAAATAATTCTGACATATTTAAACTAACCTAACCTAATGCTTTCGTTATCAAACATATGGTCACACTAAAACTTATTGTAACAGAGGATATACTCGTGTTAAATGAGGTGGAAATGAACAGTAGGACGGAACGCCAAAATGTGCTAATTGTGAAGGGAGTCATCCTTAAAATTATAAGGGTCGTGAAATATCTAGAAAACTAGAAGCTATTAGACCTAAACAACAACGTGAAAGGAAAAAAGTAATAAAAATGACACACACCATCGATCATCGTTTAATTTCTGACCTCCTCTAAATACTAACACTCAAATGGGGATAAATAAAGTACAAATCCACAGTCAAGGGATAGATATGCACGAACGTTAACTGTACGAAAGAATCAAGAAAAACCTCAACCTTGGATATCGCTGACAATGAAAACGTCAATAACATTGGAGCATTGCTGCCGACATTCATAATTGAAATTAAAGAATCGTAACATGGAATGCAAATGGTATTTTTAAACCATTTAGCCCAGGTAAAAATGTACATCATAGATTCGTCTTTTATCGAAGACGCATCTCATAAATACCAGATTTGCTAATCTTATGGAATACAACTCATATTTTACGAATCATCTGTAATTACGGCACATGGCGGTACCGGCATCATAATAAAAAAGGGTCATAAAACATTATGAACTGAAAAAATATAAATTCCATATAAGCAACCAGTGCAGTACTCAATGTAGGGCCAAATAAAAATATTAGCGTCTCGGCAGTTTACTGCCCTCCGAGGCACAATAATAAAAAAGAAACACTATGCCGATTTCTTCAAAACTTGATGCTATGGATAGTAGAAGCCGATTACAATGCGAAAAATAGTTACTTCGGATCTAGATTAACAGTACCTAAAGATAAAGAACTAAAATCTATTATTGATGAAACATGCAGCGTTGTTAGCTCATTGGGAACACCTACTTACTGGCCAACCGATTCCAATAAAATACTAGACTTATTGGATTTTTGTATAATAAAAGGAATTTTATCGGCATTTGTTGATATTAGAACTGATGCAACTTTGTCATCGGATCAATCATCAGTTATGTTACAAGTTAGTCAAAATGTAGTCAGGAAAATGCATTAAAATTGCATAATAAATACACAAACTGGGATGCATTTCGAGATCAACTTGAACGCACAATAAATCTCAAAATACAGTTAAAAACTGAAAAATAAATAGAAGAATCAATAGAGTATGTTTATTGAAGTTATACTCAAAATAAACAACCTGTTATTTATTATCCGAATGAAGTTAAAAAAGTGGTCTAGTTAAAACGAAAATTAAGAAAACAATGGCAGACATCTCAAGAAATCCCATTCATAAAACAGTACCAAACAAACGAAGCTTTTAAAAAATAAATTATTGAAAGAAAGGTTGAAAAATCTGTCGTTCTTATCACACCACGACTACTTGTTGTAGAAAGCAATAAAAAGTCTTAAAAGACCAGTACAAGCGGTACATACAATAAGAAAATTGAACCGAACTTAGGCAAGGAAATATTTAGAAAAAGAACTATTCGGGAAACATTTCGCAAATTTATTCCAGCCACATCCTGGAAATACAACGTTAAATCCCGGTACTTAATGTTATGATGTTTATAAACCAATAAAACTTACACCTTTGGCGCGAAATTAATAACACAATGAAAACCTTAAACTCAAATAAATCACCGGGTATGATTTAATTACTGCAAGGATTTTTAAGGAATTGTCGAGAAAAAGTTTCACACTACTTGTGTATATTTTCAATGCAATGATTCGGTTACGATATTTTCTCTACAACTAAAATAGTTACAGATTATCGTTATAAAGAAACCCCAACAGAACCCAGTTCGTATCGGCCCATCTCGCTGCTGTCTCTAATATCAAAGCTTTATGAAAGGCTGCTGCTAAAAAGATTAATGGTAAACATCCAGGATAGAGATCGGCACGTCAATTTGGATTTATAGCTTTAATATCGGAACAACAATTTGGTTTTAGAGCTAAGCACAATACAATAGTGCATACATCGCATAGTTAGCATTATTGAGACATTCTTCGAAGTAAAAAAAAAATATAACGATGCTGCGTTTTTTGGACATAAGCCAGGCTTTCCACTAAGTCTGGCATAATAATGACCTATTGCACAAAATTAAGCAACATTTTCCATATGAATTATACCAGTTGCTTCGGTCGTACCTAAGCGAAAGTTATTTCTATGTGAAATATGAAGACCATTCATTAGAATATATCGCTACACACTACTTATATGTACTTCTATAATTATTTAGCTTTAAGCATACTAGTTCTTTGTCCTTTATAATAACACCTAGATTTTAAGCAATAAACTAGCCCCACCGGATAAATCCGGATTGGGGAAGGCTGATGACACTGCGATCTTACTATCCAGGCAGCAGTCAATGAAATTTCGTCGTAGATTAACCTATGAAGGGTCAAAGCCAATGAAAGTAATTCAATACGAGTAATCTTCGGTTACAGAAGAATTGATCCATCAGAAGACATAGTTCTAAATGATGCTGTAATTTCACAAAAATCAGTCTCAGTATCCACCTTGTTAGGAAACAAAATCTAAAACTAATACAAATGTACTGCTTATTAAACAAGAAATCGGAAGTATCGGCTGAAAATAAATTATACAAGTTTGGCGTTATAGCTTCCCATTATGTGTCTGTTCTAAAAACAGCACGATATCGATTATTCAGTAGATCCAGAACAAAATCATCCGAATGGTTGTCAATGCACGTACATCAACAACTTAACGCTCCACAAAGACCTTGGAATGAGTCTGTTCTACATTTAATATCCAGCGACGCAAAAAATTATGCTTATAAGAGACGCATCCGAACAACATAGCGAACGGTTTACTCGATAATTTGCTTTAATCTAATAATCATGCCTAAAATATTAAAACTGCCAAATAGCTATCATTAGCTAAATGCAATTTAAAAAAATAATTAATAGACTCCAGTCATTGCTGTTAATCTGTTATCTGAATGATGTAGTTTCCGTAGTCCGTTTTTGAAAATCGCTTAAAAAGGTAATAAAGAATTAAAAAAAAGTAATAAAGGATACAAATCATCGTCGTCCAATAATAAATCCATTTCCTCGGCACATCGTTCCATCCAGCTGACATTATCTGTGACAGACTTTAACTTCATATTCATCTTCATAATATTGCGGGCTAATGTTACTTGCTTTTTAAAAGCGTCCAATTCATGAGGAGAATCCATACTGTACGATGTAAATTCGCCTGTACGTGTGCAAAATAAAATTATAAATGCTATAATTACGACAGACACGCGTACACATAGCTGAATAAATAATACATTAAACACGCCTAATTATTAAAAAATAAATAAAATAAATTTATCATGGCAAATAGTACATAATAAATATCAACAAACGTTTTTTATATCATAAAAACTTGAATCGCAAATTAAAAATTCTACAGGAAGACATTTCGGAAAAAATGGAATCTAGAAAAATAGATCTAGATCCAGTAGATATTCAATTACTGGATCATGAAAATTTACAAAACAGACAAAGGCGTTTAATAAAATTTAAACAAAAGAATGATAAAGAAAAATATGTATTTTATTAAATAATTATACAGAAACAATCTAATAGTACATTATGATAATCGTAATTTCCGAAGAGCGGCCGAAATTGACACGTTTATTCTGTTACTAAAGAATCTGTGTCCTAAACGGCGCGATAATTACAAGACTATTGTTTTGATGAGTCGCATATTTTTCCCTTCGCATAATCCATAACAGAATAATGAATAAATGTGACTTGATATTTCAGACAATTAATATGGATTTACAAAAGAATCATTAATGTCGGTTACATAGATGTGTTTTGTCTTCTTCCCGGACAATGTAAAAGCACTTGATGTCAGCTTTTTAAAAAATTATGGAATAGATGGAAGTGATGTAACAATAATTCAGTTATCTTCCGATGTTCAACGTAGAGTCTTTGAATTTTATTTACTCTACTATTTAAATACGGAAGTAATTTTTAATATTGCCCTTTGAGAAGGAAACTCACCACAGTGATCAATGAAAAATGATATATGCCATCCGATTATTGTATAAAAATAAAAAAGATAAAACGTGGCAATAACCGAGAATAATATCGGAAATGATTTAAAAATCAACGTAGAAGATATTGCCAATGTATAATAATAGAGAATGTAGACCCAAATGTTAATATGCTAAAACAGTTTTCAAAAATGTGAGAAATCTTTAACTGCAAACCGCTTAATCCTTAAATCCAGCGAAAGATAACACACAGTTATATTTATTCAACTTTGTTATATGATGTAGAAACGGTTACTTAAATGTAAAGACAAGCAGTGTAATAGATATGTAACTACACTATCCTAGATAGCTAGAATGTCAAATATAAAAGTTCCGTAAAAAGCAGATTCCGGACAACTATTTAAGAAACGAGACACTTTCGATATGTGGCACGAGCAAACTAATACGAGATTATGTGGCTAATTTTGCATGGCAAAATTGCTGGAAGGATAGGAGGAGACCAAAAGAAAACAGAATGATCTAAAGTAGTGTATGCGTATTCGATCAACACGATAACTTTTTCTTATACCGCTCAATAAAAGAACATAGAGCTAACCGCCAATTAGTGATATCTACGAGGTATGATTCAAATATGATAGATAATAAAAACATTTCGTATATTTCGAATACCATTCGAGGAAATATTATATTATTTTTAATAATATAATGTAAATATATATTATAAAATTATTTCTGATAAGATTTAATACAACATCCTGTATATACCTTTTCCCAATGTCGACCTCATTGTATTATACTTGTGCATTTCGGCCGGACAGCAGAGAAGTATCGTAATTCCGGGATTCATGCCGCGCGCAGTTCTGCCGCTTCTGTGTACATAGATCTATAATATTAATAAACACGCTGTCACATGTATTATACTTGTTATTACTTATACGTACATATAGTTAAGAAGATCCAGTTCTCGTATTTATTTAATTTACGTTTAAATTTTTTATCGCTTAACATTCCTTCGAGTTTTACAAAATTACAGTATTAAATTCGATGTTCATATTGCGTAGTTTTTTTAAAATGTCAATATCATACACGAACACTTACCACACGAATACATACACAAAAAATCGAGTATGAACTTCCAGGTTATGTATATAATCGTTGCAATCTTAATCGTATATATTCGAAATTTTGATTTCTAATTTTTCATATCATTTATAAATTGTAATTTACATTGCAAAAATCATATTTCATGTCTCATAACGGAGAATATAATCAATCCACAATATTCGAAAGTTTAATCATCGAGAAAAACATATTGTTGTTTCAAATTCTATTAAAATTTTTAAATATATTATTATTTCGTTTTAATAACGTTTGCTCAGTGAAATAGAAATTTCGTTCGAGATTCGTTTTTTTTTTTTTCATTTAACCGAGAACAAATTTACATTCCCTTCTTTTTAATGTTTTGAACCCGTAATTATCATTTTAAAATACCTATGAAGTAACTTAATGAGTCCGTATGAAAAAAAAATAATAAAAAAATAAATAGATGATGAATGTTATGAAAATTACCTCGCTAGTTTTCGGAACGTGATAATGTATAACGTATTCAACTTGTGGAATATCCAGACCGCGAGCGGCAACATCAGTGGCCAATAACACTCGGTTTTCGTCGCTTTTATATCTAATCAAATTGAACATTAAAATAATAAAGTTAAAAAGTTTTTTATCTAGGTTAAATTCAAATAATTTTTATACAGCACTTTTTTTTTTAAATTTCTTTGGAAAAAAATACTTTTATTCATCCAGATTAATGGTTAAATTAGTTACAAAATAAATTTTGGATTTATAAAAATAAAATGCTAAAAATACCATACGTATGTCACAGGATAAGTTTCGGAAATATAAGCAGATTGAAAATTTGCCAAAAAATCGATATTTCTGAATATATCAGTATGATTGGGTGTGGTAGTTTTCACACAATTTTAGTAGCTTTCATCTATGTTAGATTGTTTTTGCTGGTTTTTACGTTGTCATTAGTTATCAACAAATTTTGATTCTACATTTTTTTTCTTTTAATATAAACAGTTACATTCAACGATTTAGATTAAAACTAATCAGTATTGGTTTTTGAAAAAAGGAAATAATTTTATTTAGAACTGAAATCATCCCAAAGTAAAAAACCGATAGATAAAATCGCTAGGTAACGTGTACAAAATCAAAGCATCTTGATAGATGACGAACCCATTCCATAAATAATTTAATGAATGCCTTACGTATAAGTTTTCTGTAATGTACGAGACAAGAATTAATAACGGAATATCATTTATCGAGTATACATTAAATGTATTAAAGATATTTGATTATATAATTCGTTTCTTGTAAAACATTTACTTTGAATTACTCGTAGAAAGAGAAGAATCTAATCGCGTAAATTTAAGAAAAATAAAAATAATTATAATACATCAATGGGTAACTTCCGCAAAACTAGAAACTTACTAAAATCATCACCTTGCCTAAACAGGGAAAGGATCTTTCGCAGATCTTCAAAATCCGCCCCATTAGCTAAGTTAGTGAGTGATTTATGCTAGATTATTATCCCATGCTGACAACAATAACATAATTCCAAACTTTCAATTCGGCTTTCGCTCTCATCACTCTACAACCCAACAAATATGCGGAATAACCGAATCCATTACCCATAATTTCAACTTAAATAAGCATACCGGCATGGTACTATTTGACGTTTGCTAAAGCATTCGATACAACTTGGTACGCGGGTATTCTTTATAAAATGATAAAATGTAAATTTCCTACATGTTTAATTCATTTAATTAGTAGTTACTTAGGCAATAGATCTTTTTTTATGTATCTGTAGGTAAAGCTGTCTCGTCTCACAAATCTTGCTCTGCGAGTGTTCCGCAAGGCAATATAATCGGACTACTTTTGTTTTCCCTGTACTTTTATGATTTTTCAAATCCACCCAACACACAAGTTGGACTATTTGCTGACGTCGCTGCGATATTCTGCAGCTCCTATAGACCTCGTACAATATATAATAGACTTCAGCATGGGATATCGCGGCTACTTAAATACTACAATAAATGGCAAATTATCACAAACCCGAACAAAACTGAAGCTACTTTCTTCACCCGTAGGAGACCGGCTCTATCTGACAATTTCATGGTGCAGGGAAATACTTTAGAGCGGTGTGATAAGGTTCGTTATCTTGGTGTAATCCTCGACAATAGACTTACTTTCACTAAACACATAAATAATATCGCAATAGACAAATAGTGCTTTCTGTTCCTTGTACCCCATCCTTAATAATAAGTCCTTCCTCATCATTAACAACAGATAAAATCCTTTATAAAGAATTAATCCGTCTAATACTTTGCTACGCTTGTCCTTTCCTGGAGCTCTATATCAAAAACCTCCTTTAACAAATTACAAGTCATTCAAAATAGATGCCTCAGATGTATTCTCAATGCACCATGCCAGAATCGACAACATGCACGAAGCTACTGATCTGCCCTATATTAGAGATTTTGTTCTAAATCTATCGACTGACTTTTTATTAAATGCTCATACCGAGACAATGAACTGGTCCCTTCGATTGCCAATTACGATTCTAAGCAACTTCGCTTCATGTATTCCAAATATAAACACAGGCGACTTAAACAAAACATTATGTAGTACTTAATTATAATTTATTTATTAGTATTAACCCCTTTTCTTAGTAAGCACCTTCGACACCACCCATTTTTTATTATTATTTTTTTTTCAGTTACATAGTATTTATTTAAGAACTCACAATCTAAATAATATATTTTTGTAATTTCGAATTAAGTTTCTATATTAACATGTATTATTTGTAATTCGAAAACGTGTTTATTTTGTAGCCGCAGGTTTTTATTTGCTTTTTTCATGTAGTATTTAACGTTTTGTTTTCTTTTATTTTTTATATTCTTACTGTGTTATTGTGGTAAGGTGTTTCCGTTACACAATGTTTGTAACCCATGTTATATTTTCTTTTATGTTTATAACTAATGCAAATATATTTTTGTTGTTGTTGTTGAATACGAGTTGGTAAATGTATTCATTAACCCTTTCAGTTAAACATTATTAATTGTTTACACATAATTATACATTTTTATGTATAAAATAGTTAAACAAAATGACTCGATAAGGTGAAAATATAAAGTAATATTTTGATATTTGGTGTATAGTACTGATTTTCATATAATTCCAGATAATTTCTAATGCGTTGAATAAATATTTTTAGAACTAAAGCATTCTACTTCTTTGCAAAGCACAATCCGTTGAAGTTGTTTTATTAAAAGTGTGTATTGATTCAAATTTTGCCAAAAAAAAAAAAATAATAATAATTCGTTATTGTTTTACTGGAGGATTCAGAGAAAAATCAGTACTGGAGTTCAAACAGTAAACATAATTAATTTTTTGGTATTCGATCAAGAACAGAAGATTTTAAAAAGAAATATTGTGGATTAAATAGACGGATTTATTTTATAAAATCTCGCCTAGTCGAAAAGAATAGTCTAAAGACATCATAAAATGATGGATACCCAGTGAAAGAAGATTAATGATATCCATCTTCCGTATCAACAACCCTCATCTGTCATCGATACAGCGACCGGTTTTTTTATTTTATTACGTAAAAAAATATGATACATTTTTTTATAATTTATTTATTTGATTCTACATTTCACGGTATTATATGTAAATTAAAATGTGTATTGCTGTAATAATTATTTAATGTGTGTCGTTAAAACACCAATTTGAATTTCATTTTTCCGTTACACACATAAATACTTAGTAATTTCATTTTACGAGTAGTAAGTTAAGAAATCTTAAAAGGTAGTGTACGAGGGCGAAACCGATAAAATTTTCACTTTTTAAATTATTATTTAATATTGATGTCCATTTTATAACTCATTTTCTCTTTCAAAACCATTCAGAATCTGATGTATCTTGTAAGAATTATGTATTTTAGGTGTTGGTATAATCAAGTGGCGACTACAAAAGAGAGATTTTAAACATCGTGTAAATTTTAGGAACTTATAATCTATAAAAAAAATAACTAAAATTAATAACATTATTTTCCTATAAATTGCCCGATCAGGATGTAGGGAAAAGAAGTCAATAATTAATATTAGTTTATTATTATTATAATTATATATATATATATATATATATATATATATATATATATATATATATATATATATATATAAAATACGTATTTTTACTAATTGGAAATAAATTTAATTATATCAAGTACCTTTCTAAATTATTTAATCGCCTTTTCTGGTCCATGTGAGAGAATAATGGTAACGGTTTTATTTCTAGTATATTTAATAAATCTCCCATGCGCCGTAATGAACCAATACTATTACAAAAAACAATTTTACGACCGTGATGTTTTCTGAGTAAATACAACAGATAAAAATCTTTTTCATCCTCCATACAATTGATACATAACTCTTTCAACGTATTAGGAACCACTGAAAACAATAATTGAACAGTTTCTTTAACAAAAAAAAAAATCGTGTCGTGCTATAGAAATTATTTAATTCTGAAGAAATAAATCAAATAAATATTTTTTTATACTTAATTAATTTTCAATATTAATCATTTCAGCGGTAAACAATATATTTTAATTATTTTCATTCCATTCGTATGGCTCGATGCGGAAAGACTTCTTACATCACGTTCAGATTACGGATCCATCAGCGTTAGCGGTGACACTTCGTGAATATTATTGAAAGTACCGTTAAAAGCTCGACTAACGCATCCACGAATAATGTGCTCAATGGTTTGCGCAATCACAAGCAGCGCCATATCGCGTTAGCAAATCACTCAGTCCGACTGCGATTTAATTGTACTCATTCTCTTCGGGTTAGGTTAAAACCGTTCACCTTATGATCAGGTTATGTGAGCAGTTTCCGTTTGTATGGATTTGATCCAGTCAATTTTTCTAGACACTTCTTCTTGCCATTGAAGTTCTTTGCTATAAGTGAGTTGGACCCGCCATTATTTAAAGTATTGCGAGATCTTTTCAAGATCTTCTTCAAGCCTTTCTTCTAGTTTTAGGAAGTATCTGCTTTGGGTTGCCAAAGCAATGTCGTCAGCAAAAATAAATTTCTGCGCGATAGTTTCTGACAGGTCGTATGTGTATAAGTTGACTGATCCCGTTGTTTACCTACGGTGAGTAAGCGGTTTGTCATCTCGTTAAGGAGAGCATAAAGTCTGGATAAATTTACGCAGTAGTTCATGTTTTCAATAAATGTAGTGAGAGACGCTACCTGTATTTTAATTCACATATATGATCTAAACGATCTCTTTTTTTTTTTCTTTACGTGTTAACGAAATTACATTATTAATTGAAACCGACTAAAGGCAGCTGGTCATTATTAAGATTTAATCTTAATGGACTGTATTAATACGTCCGAAATATTGGATTGTGTTTCAACCAATGGCGCCGGATTTACGGAAATTAAGTTCTTCTTCTTTGAATACGCTGACTAATGATAGTCTTCCATTTTTCTCCTCCTTCGACTAGTAAATTTATTATAATATGAAAATATTCCAATCATAATAAGAAGGATTGCAAAAAATTAAGGAATACTAACGTAATGGATTATTATTTTTTTTTTTAAATTATAAATGTAAAATTGTTAATGCTAAAATATTTTCAGTTTAAAACTCATATAACATCTATATGTTACGAAGAATAGTAATGTTACCAAATTAACAACTATTGATTTTTTGCGAATATTAATAACATTAGATATGGGTAAAATTTCGTATATGGAACCTTGTACGTAAAAAAAATTAATATAGGCAGCGATGTTGAATTTTCCGTATCGTTGTCAAGTTAGAACCAAAACGAGCATGCACATAGAATGATCTATTCGACAATTGTTTTGTAAATGACAATTTATTGAATAATCCTACACCTTAAACACGTAAAACCTTTATTTAAAATTACGTCAGGGTTTGTGTTTACAATGTAATAGGTATGTTATTTATAAAAATTGATTTTATGTTTTTCATTTTTGTTGAAGAGGGAAATGTCGCGCATAAAATCAAATTAATTGAAACAATTTGAAAATACCGTTAAATGAACACATATACTTAGCGAAAATATATTGGAATTTATTATATCCTACCAAGTCAAATAATTAGAAAATAGATAGTAAAAATCTGTCGCATTAAAGAAAATGAATAATTTAATCATAACAAATTTGTACATAAAGGATAATTAAATTCCAGCATCTACTACGAGTTTTTTAAATACAATTTTAATTTTATAATGCCGTAAGTGTTAACTATATTAGGGTCTTACCGTTTTGTTTTGTAACGTCTATTATACTGGGATTATGAGCTCCAACTAACGCGATGAAAGAACGCAACTTATCATCTGGAGTAATCTGCAAATCTTTCTTTTTCTTTCCTACATTTAAAACCAAATAAGTTGTAAAATTTGCAGTACGTGTGAAACATAAATTAATTTTACCAATGAGTACTTAATTTACACCGGAATCTTTTATCGTGTTTGTTATTACCCGTTAAGTTTCTATAGATGTTTGTGTTTGGTAAAAAAATATGTTGCCATATGCACACGGAAATAAACTTCATAAGTTGTTGACAGATATAGAGCATGTTAATCATTTAGGTTTGACGCATCACGTGGATATTATTTAATTATAAGTCGCAAAGAACTTTTAAATGCTACTGCACTTCTTTTAAATCGATTTATACTTTAAAAAATCGATTTAAGTTTTGAAAATATAAAAATTAGTTTGATTTGAGACATTTGACAGCTACCTCAAACTTCCTTAGATATCTGCAAATAAATATTGTTTCCAGACATTATAAATTACGAATATAAAATTAATAATGCATATAGATTAGTCTAACTTCCTCACGAATCTGTAACCCTGAACATATTATTAGCACATTCTAACGAGAAAAGCTAATATCACGCGATTAATAACAAAATGTTGGTAGTGGAGTAAATAATGAAATACGGATTTATCGAAACAATGCAAATATAAAAATATCGAATTATACTATTTAAATAGAAATGTTCTTTTTCTCATAGAAGCTTAACAGGTTTATTTTTACACAACTTAATTGTAAAACCATAGGGTTTTCTTTAATACTAGATTAAAAAAATGGTCGAGATATAATTCCAAACTCGAATTGAACATTTGACATGAATTCTAAAAATTTTAAAAGATAGTTAATTTGAAACATAATGAAAATAAGCTTTAACATTAACAATATTTTCGAAAATACAAAGTAAATCCAATTGGCGTCATATACCGCAAATAGCATTTATTGAAAATAATACCGGAGAAACATTTCAAATCTACACACTATTTTTTTTTCTTTTTTTATGGGTACGCTATTACAGCCTACCTAACGTGATACTGCAATTCCTAGCTCATAATTCTATAATTTTCATAACGGTACAAATTTAACAATTTTATTGTAACCTTACTTTTCTTCATAACGTAACTAGGTGGTTCGTGCACCAACGATAATGTGGCGGAAAGTATGAATGTTTTCCTATATTTCCTTTTGTTACGGTTTAATCGTTCAAGTAAACATTGTAATTCTGAAAAATGTAGCCTTTCCATCATTCTATCAGCTTCGTCTATCACTAAGTATCTGATAACAAAATAGTTAAATTTCAATATTTTTCCAGGTTTTATTCCTGTCTAGATTATAAAATGAATCAAAATATATTTTACCAAAAAATGCATAGTATTTCCCCATACATACATATAAAACTTTCATAAATTATATCAAACATTCGTTTGAATTGTTACAAAAAAAACTCTCAATATACTTTTAAAACCCAAATGTCGATGATTATTACCTGAAATCGAAAAGTTACAAAAAGGGAGTAAAACAGTTTGGTTAACATTTTAGAACGAGTAAAGTACTGTATTATTTCTTTTATTTTACTAAAATTAAATATAAATACTTCATTTACTTATTATATAAAATATCGCTATTACAAATTATTTCACATAAAGATTTGCACATATTACACGAATTAGCTAACGAACTAAAAAAAATGAGTATTTTACCTTATATTATCTACATGTGCAGAAAGAAATTCATTTCCACCGCATATAAGTTGCCATAACCGACCGGGTGTTCCAACAACAATATGAGGACACTTTGTTAACTTACGATCTTGTTTTTCCACAGACATACCACCGATTATTTCCACAATCTAGTGTCCAACACAAGGTTAATATTCTTTACATGAATAAAAATAAGTGTAATTATTAAGTTAAAGATTTATACAGGTTTTGCAGATCCTTTTTGTACCTACTCTATAACTAGCACGCGAGTATTCCGTTAGTCAAATACGAAAAGTTAGAGTTTATCATGTAAAAATATATATTATTATGATATTTTAAAAAAAAAAACTTACTATTCTAACATGTACGCGTGTTATAACTAATAATAAAATAGTCTTACTTGTATGTTCACATATTTACATAAATCTTGCAAGTGAGTTTTAACTTGAATAACAAGTTCCCGAGTGGGGGCAATAATTAACGCCCAAAGTTTGTCGTTACGTTTGGTATTTTGCTCTATATTATCATTGTCTAATGTGTCTATAATGAAAATATCAAAATACAATATATTAGTAATTTAAAATATTTAAAGAATGTACAAAGGAATACTTCAACATATATTGAATACTATAAAGTAAAAATTACTTCTTTCATTTTCTTCTATAATCGCTGATATAATAGGTATTCCAAAAGCTAAAGTTTTTCCACTACCAGTTTCAGCCGCACCAAAAATATCTTTCTTTTTAAACATAGCGTCTGGTAAACATACAGACTGAAAAAGAGGTGTATTTGAAATACATTTTGCACAAATATTTTTTCATATTCAAAACTACATACAACAGACGGGTTTACAAGCAAAACACAATAATAAAAGTAATATTTACAAAATTTTTAAATAAATACCTGAATTTCCGTAGGACAGGTGAATCCCTTATCCGAAAGTGCTTTTAAAACAGGATCTGGAATACAAAATTCCTTCCATGCGTCCATATCTTCAACATTTTGTTGGGTATCAATCACATTGTTTATATTTTTAGGTTTCTGACTTTTTAGACATCCTGATTTTATAGTATTTTTTTGGCGTTTTTTGTTACCCATTAATTTTTTTTTATGACTCGATTCTGGTTGTGGAAATTTAGGTACATGTTTTTTTATGGTAGATAATTCTTCTTCAGAATGCGTCCTTTTTAAAGAATTACGCTTTCGACTTTTTTGCTGTGTTTTAAACCTTGCTACCTCCAAATTCTCATAATCTTTTATTTCTTCAATGCTAACTAAATTTATATAATCATCTGCACGTGAAACAGGTATACTTTTCCATTGCTTAGATTTAACGCTTATCATTTTTTTTACAAAATAACCTTTTATAAAAACACGTTTTAATCTCAATAATTTATATATCTTTACACAAATAAAATCAATTAACTTTAAACGCGCATTATAACGTAAATACAAAATAAACTTATCTATATCTATTACTAGAAAAGTAGAAATTATTAATACAAAAATCTTCAACTGAACTTTGTAAATCAGAATACAGGTACACTACGCCGGCTCAATATGACTACTCTGGAATCTCTGGATTTTCAACTGAACGGTTAACGTATTAATCTGTATCTTTTATAAGTACCCGGAAATCTAGGATTGTGTTGCATTAGAGTAAAGAGTAGTCATCTCATCATCCATTAACCGATATTACACATTTATATTCACAATTCACCACTCACCAGGTTCGAATTTCGAATGGATCTTTTTGTTTTTGGACGAATCTTTCTCTTTCTTGTTCCGCTGAATAATCAGTGTTGTCAAACCTACAGTTTTTACGATAATTGTTATGTCCCCTTTTAGCTTCTTCCATTGGGAGGTTATGTAAAATATCTAGTATCTAGTTTATAATTGCTTCTGTCTATTATTATAGAAGTTTACCTGTTTTCATGACGAATTTGATTAATACATTTTAGTTTAAAGTAATTATCAATTTCAATATAAGACTTTCAAGTAGGTAATTATAAAGTACTTTGAAAATGTAATTAAAACAACTTAATCAATTAATTATAAATGTTTATGTAGAGATTTGTAACAGTAAAATTTATAGATATATTCATTACAAAAAATATTTCATTTATATTGTGGAACTAATTATCTTCAATCAGAGCATTCGAAAAATATTATTTCGCATGACGAAATAAATTATTTTATTTAAAGTTTTAAATTTTATACTTATGTTATTGCTGTCATCTTGAACCCGATAAAATTATAGTCAACGTGCTACATAACCTCTATGTATTGCGGTCGTGGGAATTGAAATTTTGTTCTTTCTTTCAGACTTTCGTGTTGTTGCGGTGTGTCGTGAAATTTCGGGTTAATATGGCGACTAGTGATCAAGCGGTTGCGTTTGCAAAAGATTTTTTAGCTGGTGGTATTTCTGCTGCTGTATCTAAAACTGCTGTAGCTCCAATTGAGCGTGTAAAGTTACTATTACAAGTTCAACATGCATCAAAGCAAATTTCTGTCGATCAGCAATATAAAGGTAATTGGAGGTCATCTAACGCCCTATTTTGTCTTCTTAATGCATTAATTTGCATGCAACTATAAATTTTTACATTTTTCTTTAATCCAGCGCACTTTTTCAGAGAATATCTTTAATATAATCACATTTTGTGTTATGTATCTTAGTTGTGAGAGTTTTGTAGATTTATTTTGTGTCCATTACGTTAAAATTTACGTATGCCATGTGTGGATTCGAGCACTTTATTTTGTAATGTTAATCTAATTACATATTCTAATTTAATAGAAAACGTGTTCAATTTGTAAAGCCTTTAACACAGTTTTTTAGTCATTTTTAAAGGTTTTACTAGCTGCTACGCTACAATAGAACAAAAAAATTATAATTCTTTACAAGCTACTAATGCTGTATTAGATATAATTGATTAGAATTAAATTATATTCATAATTATCATATGCTTCGTTGAATCAATGGTAGTAATCAAGTTATTTATATGTTCCTATTTACTTAAGTAACTGAAATTATATACACTTTTAAGCTTTCATGGTTGATACATTACGTGTATGATTTTTTTTATATGGACATGGTTTACACCGAAAAAATGAACTGAAATTATACTACTAATAATTATGGATTTAATTTAGAACAGTAGTAAAAAAATCATAATGCGGAGATGCAAAACACTTATCCCCCCGTTTGAATAATTTATACTTCTCTTACGAATTTTCCATGTTTATCCTGTATACATTTGCTGTATTTAACATATCAAATGTTAGTTTATTTTAAATTAGAAGCATTCGATAATCTTGTGCGATTGCTGTAATGTTAAGTGTACGTTATGCTACAATTAAAAGATAATTCATTGCACATTGAAAGAGGCAAATTTGAAAAATTGATTTTGTATACTAACAATTATAAGATGTAATTTTAAGTTTAACGTGGTTCTCCAAATGTTATTATTGATTTACTTTCATTTTTTCTTTTAATTTTATTTCTATGGTATTCCAGAAATCGTGAAGAAAATATAAAAAAATAAAAATTTTCATTATTTGATTGTACGAAAATAGTGTTTTGTATTTGTAAAATAAATTTCAATGGTTTTTAGTTTTGGCATTTATATGGCAATTGCAAGCTGATTAATTGTAATCTTAACAAGAAATTATGATAAGGATACGTTAAATTCTAGAAAGAGTGTATAAGTTTCTATTTAGGAAAACTAGTTACAATGGAAATATACGATGATTTCATTAAAATGAATTTGAAATCAATTTAATTATTTCTAAAAATGTATTACGTGCATTTTTTGTAGTAGGCTTAATTAAATAAATCGATCATCTCGTTAGTTACAAATTTTTTACTTAAAATTATTGCCTATTTGTTAGTTGTATTACATTATAGTTGAAGTTTCACGATAATAATTTTTGCTAATGAATTAAATAAGTAACGTAAATACTGCGATATTTGAATATGTTACATATATTTACTAAAACTACCCACAGTACATTTATAGTTACTAAACTTTATTAATATTTGGGCCAACAATATAACGTACATTTTTTCATACCTTCTATTTTGTTTATTCATTTTTTTGTAGCGTTACATTATTAGATGTAAAATCAGTCGTGGACTAGTATTTTTTAAAAAGGAAGTATTTTATATATATCTAGAACTTTTATATACTCATTGTGCATAGAAAGGTTAGCTTTTTTTTTTAAGCAGAAACATCGATTTTCTAGTTGATTGAAGTGATGTTTTTATCTGGTATGTGCTGTCCTCCCTAAAAAATGATCAGCCACATCAGTTTAAACTAATTTGTTGTTTATTATAAATAAAAATTTGAATGTAGTTCATATTTTGTTCTCTATTGAGATCTGAGCTTTGTAATAGATAAAGAACAAACGTTGGTAGTTTATGGCTATTACGCTTTGTTTATTTGTATTGTACAACTCTATTTTTCTCATAATCTATAATATTATGACGAAAGTGTCATGTATAGTGTTTACGTCAAGAAAATTTACACCCGTAACCAGGTTATACTCTCTCTCTATATATATATATATATATATATATAATTATATATTGGCGATTTTAGAGTGTATAGTTGTTCTTAGCGTCAGTAATTTTTTATACTTTCCTTTGACCTAGTTTTAAAATATTCACACTATTGTAATAAAAGGTTGAAATATCGATTTTTGTTTCCAAGGGTAGTATTTTATAATCTTATTTAACTTTCGTATCGTCCTGTTTTCGATAGTATCCTGAAGTGTACTAATTATAAGTTATTATTTTCCAAGAATGCTAAATCAAAAAAATATAGGAGAAAATAAATTATGTATATGTTTGCGCATTTTTTTTTAATGATGTAAATAGAATTGGTTATAAACGAGATCTGCATTATAATACACGTTGAAAACCAATAATTTGACGGAACTTTAATTTGAAATAACTCGAGGAAACAATGTATCTTCAAAGTGTAACGATCATATAGTTCGGACTTCATTTAAGCTTACGTGTAGCAAAATTGATAATTTTGGTTTTCTATTATAGGAGTTTTCGATTATTATTATGGTGCAAGAATGGATAAAAATTGTTGTTAATAAGAAAACAGAAATATATCTGAAAGTTGATAAACATAAAATTTTAAAATAATTAAGTTACGATTATGTGAAAACATCAGTTATGTTCCGTCGAATGGTAATCGTTCTTAATAATGTTAAAATTAACGATACAGCTAATTTTCAATGTTTGTGATGTGATCGAGAATACGTCATATAGTGTATTGCGACGAAACATTTATAAAAAAAAAAACACGTTTCATTGACTGTTATACTTGAACCATTGGATACATTGTTTGAACCGCTTGTATGAAAATGTTGCAAAATTGGGTAGTATTTATAAAAAGTAATACGTCAGTTCTAAACAATGATCATTGACAACCCGTTTTTACAATTTTTAATTTCGTTATATATTCGAAAATTTATTACAACCATCACCCGTTTACGTTCTGGACACAATCGTCTTCCGGCTCACATGTTTCGTATTGGGATTTCTAGTTCCCATATTGTTCCCATCCAGCCGATTCACAAATTCAATTTGCAGTTTTCACACACCTGACCAACTCGCACTCCTGAATTCCTTAATATCCATCGGTTGTCGTCCTCCTTTCTCTATCACTTCCTTAATTTTTTCTAATGACTCCCGTGTTTTCTTCCTTCTTTACAAATTCCTAACCAATTGTAATATCAATATATAATAACTATTTATCAACACGTTAGTGGGTTGTGATTGCTCCTCAGCAGTGCCAAAAAAAAAAAAAATTATAAAAGTAAGTATTACAAAAAATTATTCGTTTTACATGGAAGTGTAATTGTTTCCAAAAACGTAAATTAGCAAAACAAATTTAAAGTCGAACATGTCTTGTTACTTTTTTTTTTAATTATTAAAAATAATTTATATATTTTATAATTTTTACTTTTAATTTAGCTATATAGGTCCCGACCAGCACGAGTTCCTCTATCGCTCATGCATTAAATTTCTGTTCTTATTTTTGTTGTAATTGCTTTCTTCCTTAATACACGCTTGTTTGAGTATTAAAAAAATTATCCGTCGTAGTATTCACGCGAAATTTCATTCATGATTATTTTATAAATGTAAATAATTTATGTTTTTCTGCTACGCGTTTTTTCCCTATTGTGTTTTTAGAAATTTTCTGTTAAAAGTTTATCGACGTCATCTGTTGTTCGTGCGACAAAATTTTCGATTTCTTGTATAATAATTCGACCTTATTTTTCTAGCGATGAATGTAAAAAAGTCATATACACGTTCGTACTTACGATGCTTTTTTATAAATAACTTTTTTTCTTCGGTTCTTACGTACACCCATTCCATACCCCTTTATACAAAAATAAAGTTGTTTCCATTTTTTAAAAATTACCTTTAAATTTTAGACTTTTGCGAATAACAATCGCTTTAAAAGTTATTAAATTTGTTTCTAGTGAAATGTTTTCTAACCGGTTAATTCAGAAAATTTATGTGTTAAATTTCATCGAATATATCCGTTATTCTTAATTTAGTAAATACTGGTTTAAAAAGAAAAACACGTTATTTTGTGACATCAGTGACACGGAAGTTGGATTACGTTATAAGACTGTAGTAACTACGTGCTATAGACAAGCGTTTAATTAAAAAATCGAACGGTGTACTTAAACATATGTATTGTATGCATATATATATATGCAAGTGCATGTATGCACATACGTTACTCGTAATTTAGAAATCATTTTTAAAAAATCTGAATAAGTTACATTTGAAAGATTAAATATAAAACGGATTATTTTTTATAACGTATTACGATAATTAATAGATTTTATACTTTTTTTTTTTAAACAAAATTTAATAATTCGTACTGAAAATTATATCTTTTGAATAACCTGATCCAGCTAGTTATAAACTAATGCTTTCTTCTCTGATTTATCTTCCATATTGTAACATCGATAAATTAGATACGTCGTTATTGTGGTCTTTGCTTGTCAAGAGGTATGCACCGAACATCGTATTTCTATTTTCTTCGACATTTGAATTATATTTTCCAGCTGTTCTCCTTAAAACCGGTATTCCTGATTTTTAATGTTTTTATTTTTTTCTTGCACAGGAGCGTGAATTCTCTTTATAGTTTTGAGAATAATGTATTTCAGTTTTCTATAGCAATCTGTCCATTCCATTTTTCAAAACCTTTTCTTTATTTGACTTCATTTTTTCTCCCTATGTCTTCAGAGTTCACATTTCGAACGGGATTTATTACTTCGGTATCGACGTAAAATGATTATTTTCATTTTCTTTATACTTATTCTTAGCTTTCGGTCATGATAGAACTAATTACGAAATAACCGTAGATGAAAATCGTTCGACTGTTTTTAGTTTTATCATAAAAAGAACGTTTAAAAAATACACAACCATCAGATAAACTGATACGCGAGCAAATTACAATGTTCTATTTAACTTGTAATACTCGTAAAAGAAATATTATACGTTATTATACCAGAGTGTAACGCGATTATATTCGCGAGTGATGAAATAACATTAGGGTTTGGCAAAATTTCGATTAGTTTGTGTCGCGGATTAGAAATTGCTTACTTTATCGTATGATAAGTTGCCCTCCTCTCTTTTCTACACGAATAAGAATTTCAATATAATGGAATATATTGTCCGTTAATAGTTTTACATACGATAACAACTCTAGACCGTGATGCGATTAATAAACTGTTTAAAATTATTAGAACGGCATGAATTCAGATAGTTGTTTTTCTCTCTCCTAATAATTAATCGTAACAGTTCTCACTCCCTCGTGTTGGTGGACGTTAAACAATTAGTTACACGATTTTTTTTTTATCTCGTTATTAGTCTATTCTCCTGTTTTCCTTAACTCTCCGATAAATGTTGCGTAGAAATTTACTTGTCGTTAATAATTAACTATGTATGTTTTGTAATAAGTACGTGTAATCTCGCAGTTGATTTTTACTAGTGTCAGGGAGATTACTACGAATTAATACTTATCAAAATAGAGAATAAATTAAAATTATAGTTTTCAATTGGTTTATCCGTGTGCGAAGAAGGGAAAGCTTCCTTTTCGCTTCTCACCGTTTTATTATTATTATTATTATTATTAATTTATTTATTTATTTATTATTCATTATTATTTTAGTCGTTATTTCGTTATCGTAATCAGCGACGCATTTATCTTTTATAATGAGATATTTCTCTCGGACAGTTGCGTCGTGTTAATCTATCGATTACATCGTTCTTGTTACTCCGTGGATGTTTCTTTTTATTAAAACATTCATTTTATTCGTTTTTAAATTTTCAGAAAGATTTCAACCGGACATAGCGTTTTATTTTTAAATAGGCTTCCAAAAAAAAAAAATAATAAAAAAATGCGATATCGTGTCATCGTTATTAATTGTTTATTAACAATATTATCATTATTATTATCATCGTACGTTAATTATTAATTACTTATTTACCATTTACTTTGTTTATTAATTGTAATAAGGCTCGTTGATATATATATATATATGTACATATAATATATATCGATAATATTTCGATTATCGTTGGAAAAATTTTATTAGGGAAAAAGTACGGAACTCGTTTTTCGCGTATTAAACGTCGTACAGCCGTAATAGTGATGAATGCTAAAGTGGACACCGTTTTGTTATATTTATTAGTGATATTAGTGGGATTTTTACTTTGTAATCTAATAACGTGTACGCAACCGCCATATTGGAATTGTTTTTTGGACAATTTATTATTTTTATTTTCTTTCGGCTGGTGGAAAGAATATTTCGTTTATCGCGTATCATTGACGTCGGCCGGTTACATTGTAGAATTTTTAGAAGATTTTATAATGGGAGGCGTTTCAGGCGGCGTTTCTAAAACGATAGTGGCTCCTATAGAACGCATTAAATTACTACTTCAAGTACAAGATTCGTCGATGACTATAGCGCCGGAAAATCAATATAAAGGTAGTAGCGTTGTTGTCCGAATTTTATTAACGGGCTTGTGTGTATATATGTGTACGTATATAAAAAATCGTTAGGATTTATCATATTTTAAAGCATGTCTAATTATATATTAATTAATTAATGAATTAATTAATTTCGGAGGGGGTATTATTACGAGTTGTTCGTTTTACGTCGGTGGGTGGTGGACGTGGGATATCGTGACGTATGTCATTAAATAAGTGTGTGTGTGTATCGATTGACGTTAGATTAGATAGAAATATTAATTAACGTATTCCTCGTTTATGCGTTATTATTTTTCTGAAATTATAAGAGAAAATCATCGAATTTACACTTTCGACTGGACTTCGTTTATAAATTTATAAAGATATGAAGTTTTAACGTTATAGTTAAAATATAATTATAAATTTATAAAAACGTTATTAAATATACGGTCACAAATTTAAGATCTGAATAAAGTTTTAAATTCTATAAAATTAAGAGTTAAAATACAATTATAAATTTATCAAGACGTGGTTAAATATACAGTTATAAATGTAGGTTGTTCCGAGATACGAGGTTAGAAAGACATACGAATAATGTGCGAAAGAATCGGTGTATGATAGACAAATTAGTGAATCAAATATCGTTATGCCATAATTAATAGCGTGCACGGAGAGCTACTCACCTGCCCCACATTGTTCTAAAACTATCGACTAACTTTTCAATAAATTCTCGTACAAACAACTAGATCGTCTCCTCGGTTGCCAGTTACGATTCCAGGCAATTTCGTTTCATGTATTCCAAATATAAATACAGATGACTTAAATATAAAAATGTACTAATCAATTATTTAATTAATTTATTAGTATTAACGTAAGTACACTCGTCGACAACTACGTTACTCACTTTCATATTTTTTAATATAGCATTAATTCAAGAACTCAAGACTCAAACAATATATTTTAGCAGTTTAAACCTAGGTTCCAATATTAACAAGTATTGTTGGTAATTAGTTATTTAGAAAACTTGTTTATTTTTGTAGCCGCAGATTTTTGTTTTTCGTTCTGCAGTGTTTAACCTTTTCTTTACTTTTATATATTCTTACTCTCACATTGCGATAAGGTGTTCCCGCTACACAATGTATGTAACCCGTGCTATATTTTCTTTTATCTTTTATAACTTTTATTGTTGTTTATATATATATATATATATATATATATATATATAAGTTAATTTTACTATTTCCTGCGGGATGGGTAGGTTATTCATGATAATTTATCCTAAATTGTATATATTACAAAATAGTTATTAAATTTCGGCGTAAGATAGGAATATTTAAAAAAAATCACATCCATAATTACTTCACTAAGTTACAATAATGACCATAATTAACTGGATGTATGTAGATGATTGAATAAAAATTTAATTTAGGGTGGGAAAAATTATATATATATATATATATATATATATACATTCAATACGTCTACCATCTCAGTCGCTTTAAACGAACTGTGTCTCCGTTATCGCTGGTTCTATATACTCTGTAAAGATACATTTCGGTGATTACATAGGTCGTGGAGATTGATTATCACTCGTCATTTAGTAATTTAATTTGCGTGCGTGAAGAAGACGGTGGTGCTTTATTAAATGAAAATTTTAAAGTAATAACCATATTCGTATTTATATTTTTCGAAATAAACATATTTAACGCGGTCATATTCGAAATTGTTAACGAAAATGAATGCCGTATTTTTGTTATATATATATATATATGTCTGTGTGTGTGTGTTATTTTTGTATCTTTATTTAAGCGATTTATTTAGGTAATTTAAAACTGAAATATTACGGGAATTAATTTTTTCAAAGGTTTTTGTATCTTATCGCTCTAAAAATTAGAACCGAGAAAATCTATTTCTTATAGTACAATTTTCTTAACGGAGTTATTTTATTATACGGAATTTAGAGATTTTTCTTAAACGATGAAGTTGGATCAATCAATATATTTTAATAAAATATACCTTCTCGATTATAAAGTCTATGTTCGGGTTAATTAAAATTAAATGTTTAAGATTCTTTTTTATTATCGATGACGTAATTACCGAACATCGTTACCTCGATTGTACTTATGATCTTTTTCTATCAGCTCCTGCTAATTCCTTATTGATCGTGAGGCAGGTATTAGTGTCTATCTTCGGGTCGGTGGTCTGGTTTTACTTTTTTTCTTCCAATCTGTTCGATGAATACACATTTTTCGAGACTGTCATCGTTCTTCCGTATAATATTTTTGTAATATTTAAGAATTTTTTGTTGGCACATTGCAAAGAACGTCGTTTAATGTTTTTAGTTTTTCTAAAATTGATTTATTTGTCCCCTTCGCTGTCCATTGGATTTTCGGCTTATTCTGCGTCACGTTCATATCTCTAACGCTATCTGTTTATCTTGTTTGCGCATGGTTCAAGAGCTACATATAGAAATATCGCGAATATGAGGATTTTTTACAAACTTTATTCGCGTTAATCTAATAATAAAGCGATCTTTTATACTTGGATTTATCATTGCAGAAAAACTACATTTACAATTATAAATGATTTATTTCTTATTAATTAACGAAGAATTTAAATCTAACGTACATGGTTTTAAATTCAGTTGCTTCTTAACGTATTTTAACCTGAAATTCGGTGTACTAGATTTCAGTTATTTAATTATTTATTAATAAGAAGTAAATTATTTACATTTGTATATGTAGTTTTTATTTTAAAAGCGGATATTTGTGTTTTTATTTTTTTTTTAGAAATTCTACGGCTTGTATTTATAGATGTAAAGTTTACGTTCGTTTGCTTAGTTTCATTTAAATATAATTTATTGATTGTAACTCGTTTTTGAATTTTTCAAATTATTTATTTTTTTAGATTTGAATTATTTAAGTATCCGCGATTTTACTATCCATGACTTTGTGAAATTTTATTATCCGGTATAGTTAAATTTTCTGCGTGCGTTTTTGTGAATTGAATATACTATTTTTAATAGTCGGACAAAGTGAGTTTATGTAAGAAGTTGTGGTGGTTTTAGTTTTATATCATCATCTACACATAGTACGTATGTATATGCTCAGAAATATGCTCCAAAACGATTATCTAGCGTTAAATTATGATGTGGAATCTGTAATTACACTTTTCAAATGCAGTGCATTTTTTTATATTTATTATTACTAGTCTTAAATATTTTTATTACTTTCGAAGTACTAATAACGAAATTATTAATCGCTTTCGATATTTATGGGATGTGTATATAAAATTGTTTTTTCGTAAAATTACTTAATCCTTTTATTGACGTACATCGTATTACGCATATTAAGATATCTGTTCATTTAATATAGGTTATTTGTTTATTTTTTTAATTATATAATAGTTTGACGGGTTCCTATGTGACGTCAGATTTTTTCGAGAGGTTCGAATTATCAGTTCAAATTAGACATTACCCTTCGTTTCTACTTACAATACGCGTTAGTGTTTTTATAATATTGGATTCTCTAGTATATACGTTGTGAGAAATATAGGTGTACTGACGTAGGACGGGACTGATTTCTTCCGTTATAAATCTTGATCAATCGGCAGAGACCTCGTGTACAGATTTGCACTTTAAAGTGGACTTGAAATAACAGGTTCGCAAGCTCATCGCTCGAAGTGATGCCATTCAGTACTTAAGGTTTCGCCAAATGGAATTGCGATTGATTATTTCGGACCGGAAGGATTTATCGTTGATAGCTCTTAAATCCTCAATTGCACCACCAATTTACTGTGTGGAAAACTGTTTAGGTCTTACGGGTGGCCGGTATAAACATTAGAGTCGTGAATGGTGAAGAAGGCCCTTTCAACAAATGAAAATCTCATTGTTCCTCCCACTAGTTGCTAGAATACTATCTTTTAAAAGGAACAAACCAGCGTCAAAGAAACAAAATATAATTGTTTGAAGTTAAGGAAACGCCGACACGCAGACGACCATTCATTAAGTGAAATTTTCATGTTTGCCATTGTTCTTTCTCCAATTACTTCTTTATTCCACCCAGAAACATTTTTTAGATTGCTGATTATTTTATTTATTCTCTGATCTTTTTACGTTGCCATTTTCATTTTTTTTATTTTTAGTTCATTTTCGTCATCCGGTTTATTCGTAACACCAAAAGCTTCCAATGGATTTTACCAAGTTCTTCGGAGGTCTTCTCAATTTTTAGATAAACGCTACAAACAAATGTTTATAGATAGTTCGACGAGGCATGTTTTGGATATTAATGAGGTCCTTTTGGTTTACTTATTAATGTCGACCCTTCATTTTTTTTTTCAAACGAACTCCCGGAGTATACATTTTTATTTTCTGTTAATAAATTTCATTTGAAGCGGTTACGCGTATTCACTTCTGCTTCCAAAATTTTATCATTATTTCTGCTACATTTAAACCGAATATTGCTGTTAATATGTACATATTCTTGAATATTAACTTTATATGTATATTTAAAAAAAAAAAAAAACATTGGCAACATTGGTTTACCGATAGTTTAGAAGAAATGTGATTAAAAATCGGTCATTTTTATAGATTGGCAAGGTGATAGAAATAATAACAATAAGCGAGATTAATTTTGTGTTTTCAGACGCTGAGATATAAAGAAAAACAAGGATACCGAAAAATGAATGTTAGAACAATAAAACAAGTGAAATGCAGCAAATTGTTAAAGGATAATAAGGCTTTTAATATATAAAGGTTGCTATTAGAGACTTTTGCGGAGCTATAGACAGGAATTAAGTAAAAGGTAGATGGGAAGAGTAAATGTAAAAATACTACTTGTATAGATACTGAAGTAGAAATTATACAAGCCAGATGAAAGCGAATAAAGCTGCTGAATTAGATCTCATACCAGGGGAAGTATATAAAGTTGGTAGTAAGTAGTATATTTTATTAAACTAAGTATATTCGAGAAAACAAGTTTGTATCCAAAGACGCCGCTGTTATTTCTATTTATAAAAACAAAGAAGATTGGTTCGAATTACAGCGTTATATCACTTTCATGCGTGGCCAGTAGAAACATCTGAATGTCTAGGAAAACTTGTCTTAATTGTCAAACAACTATACGAAGTCATAGAGAGTACGGTCTAATTATAACACCGAATTACCAGAACGATTTCTGGTAACAGCTGTGGTGAGACAAGGGTATTTATATTTATCATTCGCCCTTTCAATATTGATTGTTCGCGATGCATCTATTAATGGCTAATCGAGAAAGAATCGAATTACTTGCTAGAGTTGCCAAGCCGTATAAGATTTGATATTTTTTCTCGATTTCTTCCCAGCGATTTTAGCCAGCATTCGTATTTTTTTAATGGTAGTATATTTCGTCCTAACGGGATGAGCCCAAATATTCCAACGTCAGTGTTTGGGCAATTTTTTTTCCCTAGTTGTAAGTACTTCGGTATTTTAAATTCAACATTTCAAGTATCCGGATAGCGCTGATTGTTTTTCAATGTTTAATCTAATATTGGATGGACAAATATGTATCTCCGAAGTTTTATTCTAATTTTAATTCCTTACGCCTGAATAGATCGTTAATGTTTATCGGTATTGCTCAATCCTACACGTATCCCTGATCTGGAAGTACCCTATTGCTTGATTATGCCTTTGTGTGAAGATAGTTCAATTTTTCTTTTCTGTTCATTATTATTTATATATAAAATCATGTATACATATACGTAAACAGACCGACACATAAACTTAGCTGTTCTGGGGTAAAAATATGATTGGGGCCCTCCTTAAAGTAGAAAAAATATCCCCAATTTTTAAATCTACTAATCCGATTTGAAAAGTTTAGAATTTAGTGATCTTTTCGAAAAATGAACAACAAAAAGGAGTTAAAATCACTATAAATAATTTTCTTGATGATAAAAGCTTTTCGGTTCTTAAGCCATTATCGAGTGATATCAAAAATATATTATAAAAATATATATATGTAAAAAATATTTATGTAAATAATTTACAACAATTACAAACAATCTGATAATGAATGTGGTAAACAACACAATCAACAATCAGCAGCGTAAATTTATATATAAACAAACACAATAGCAATTCAAATAAATATAAACAAAAACATAGATATATGTATAAATTTCGTATTGTTGGATGTTTCTGTTTATTTTTATTTAAATTACTATTGTGTTTGTTTATGTATAAATTTATATTGCTGATTGTTGATTGTGTTATTTTTACCAGATTTATTATCAGATTATTTAAAAATATTATTTTATCACTACAATTTTTTAAAATGATGTATCTAAGTAATATTTTTTATATTTATATATTTTTTATAATTCATGTTTTTATATCCACTTGATAATAGCTTAACATCCGAAAAGTTTTACTATTTTCCATAAATAAATAAAAAAAAATCGATTTTAACTCTTTTTTGTTATTTATTATTTGTACTAGTCCAGTACTTTATGAGTAATTAAATAATAATAAATATTTTATAATGAAAAATTGCGCGAAAATAATTTAACGAATTTGCAGATTTTAGATATACAAAAATTAATTAAAATTGTTACATTCAGCATTTAAATATGACTATCAGTAGGGAGAGTGTTTGGTATGGTTGCTGGAAGTTTATCTATTTTTCTTTTCTTTGTTTTCTTTTCTCTCTTCATTTATTTTTTTATTTTTAAAGCGTATTGAAGGATTCATAGTTTATAATAATATAAAATTGTTGTTGTTTATAACATTCACGATAGGTAGTTGTTTATAACATTCATGATAGGTATGTATGTCTCCAATACGATATTTGTAGCATTGTATAGTAAAAACATGTGTTAATTTGTAGGACCATAGCTTGGCGGATCTTTGAATGGAACGCATACCCATATTAAAAAAATAATAATAATAAAAAAAGATGAACAACGTATTTACATTCCGATTTCCAAATAAGAATATGTGAATCAGGGAATTTATTAGATTTTTGGTTTCTCTTTCGTCTGGAACACGGGGTAATTTGTTCCAGTTGTCCCCCGTTGTAATGTATTTACGTTTGGGTTACGAAGGAAAATATAGGGATAATAGGAGATTTTATTTTCGAAATTTTTGTGGGGGCCTTTCATCTGGAACCGGGTCTATCCCAATTGCCCTCTTTGTGGCGGGCCTGTATAGAAATATAAAATATATATTTTATATATGCACAAATATGTAACATAACTGAGTATTTAAATAACACAACGATTAATCGTTTACAGTTCTTCCGTTTTATACTTTTCGAGAGTCCTTTCACGCGACGTTTATTTTAAATGAGGCTTAGATGAAGTTGACACCGGTTATTTTGAGCTTTAATAATAAGCGACGAAATGGAAATCGAATAATTTTCATACGGATTGAGCAGAAATTGTTATTTAATGAAAAAATTACAACCGATTGATATCATTATCGCATTCTCATCGCCCGTGCGCGATAATTTTTTAGGATTTGTTAAAAATACATTCCGTTGTCTTTATAATAATAATAATAATAATAATAATGCTCTTCGTTCGTTTGAAAATTGTTTTCTTGATTTTGTCACTGACGGCGATAATTTCCACTTTTGGTACCGGAACGTTAAATATTATCGTCGTTCCTATTAATTTATCGCGTTTACTTTCGTTTGCTTGCTGGAATGAATGTTTCGAAATATTTCGAACGCTCGTCGGCGAATCTGCGTTGAAAATATTGACGAATTTGATCACGGGCGGAGTTTCCGGGATTATCTGCGAAGTGCTCGTGGCGCCGTTCGATCGAATTAAATTACTACTTCAAGTTCAGGATTCGTCGATTTGCTTAACATCGAAAAATCGTTACAAAGGTTAGCACATGTATATATTTATTCGTAATAGATTGTGAATATATTTAAGAAAAAAAAAATACTATAGGGTGACCACCCAGAATAACTGATCCTTGTTGTTTGGATATAAATTTTTGAAAGATGATTCCTCGTTTTAAAGAAATTTGTTTATTAAGGTCGAGTTGTTCATATTGCGAGCTAGGTGTGTGGGGTATTGGTTCGTTGGTAGTTTAGTTAACTGGTTTCATAATTTTAATCGATAGAATGTGCTCTTTTTTAGATATATTAGTTCATTGTAGACGTTTCTGTTTACTTTTTAATTATTGTTGTTCCATACGTATACGTACATATTTATAATCATCAATGGTCGAATAATTTGGTTCGCTTTCTCCGCTTGATTTCATTCAATACACTTTTTGTCTAACATGTACATTGTTTTAAAAAATGAACACATTCACATAGAGCGCGTCAAATACATTGAATAAATTGGAACTCTTCATTTCTTTTTTCATATAATAATCCTCAATGTCGTACGTTTTCAATACCGTACAGTTCGTGTCTTTAATGTAACATGCAAAAAATTTTCAGTGTTTTCGTATCAGGTCTCCTTCTACAATTTGAGTTATAAAATAGGACCATATCTGGTTTTTCACTATCTACATCGACTTTATTGTCATGATGCACTGACGATAGCAAAATAACTGCTCTATATGTTTTCGGTACATTGGAGCTTAATATCACTCGTAAACCAAAAATTTGTATGACCAGCTTGGTGTACTTTGTTTGGGAGAAACTCTGAGGGAATCTTTCATTTATTTTTCCTCATTGTCCCTGTGTATGTTAGTCCAATTTGTTCTAATTTCCTAACCAGATTTGGCACACATGCAACGTTACGCTCTAAACACCTCGTTGAACTTCGTTGTGTATTTCTATTTCGAGCACACAGAATGTGCTGTTTAACGCCGCGATGCAGAGTGCTGCACGGAACGCGATTTACTCGACACTAATTCAATCGGTGGTTGCTTTAGTAGTCTTATTATTTTTGTTTATTTTGGTATAATAATACTGAATTATCTAATTCGCACACTTCAATGCCCAGCAGTTCTGATGAGTCTTGTGTTCTTCGTTAAACTTATATATAATTGTCAAGCGGGGAATAAAAAAAAAGTTTGGAATACCATCGTCTTCGTAAAAAACTTAGTTCTTTTCAAGATAGTTTTTTTTTTATTTATTTATTTTCGGATGTCTGTAGAAAATGTTGAAACTGTACACAACAAATTGGAAATTGCCGATTGAAACCCTCTATAAGGCTTATTTGAGTTCGATCAGTTTTTAACCATAACCGACATTCATTTTTGTCGAGAATGTCGCGTTCTTTGTGGAAAACACGATCTGGTTTGACTCCGCATATTTTAAGCGTGTTCCTTGCGACCGACTCTATTCAATATTTCAGTGTACAAAGTTCAGCGTGTATCATTTATGACTGTATATGTTTATATATGTAAATATATTTATATTTATTATTATTATTATTTTTTTAAATAATTTAACACTCTTTTTTCTCTCAATCTTATTTGTTATTTTCCTGTATATTTATATTCATTTATTAATTTCTCAGTGTTCGTATTGTAATATGTCACATTAGCCGTTATGTGAACGGTACATTTAAAAATCTAAATATGTGCCTATAGTGCTGTGTTTCATTGATTATCGAAAGGCTTTCGATAATGTAATCTGGAGCAAACTCTGGGAAATATTGATGGAGATGGGTGCCTCAAATCACATTGTACATCTGATTCAAAAACTATATGAGCACAACCAAAATATCATAAAGCTAGAACTCGGTACACAGTCCGAAGAATTTACTGTAAAGAAAGGTGTAAAACAAGGATGTGTACTTTCACCCATATTGTTTAATTTATACGGAGAACATAATATAATGAGAAACGTTTTAGAGGATTAGGATGAAGGCGTTTCTATCGAAGGACTCAAAGTTACAAATTTACGGTTTGCTGACGATATAGCATTGTTAGTACCTAATATGGAAAAAATGCAACGATTGTTGAAGAAATTAGAAGATATAAGTAAATGCTATGGTCTACAAATAAATAATGGAAAAACTAAGTTAATGGTAATTGATGGGAAGAATACAATAAAGGAAAAACATAAAACCATTCCTGATTATGAAACGGTAGAAAATTTCGTTTATTTGGGATCCTTGTTGGAAAGTAAAGGCGGATCTGAAGGTGAGATCAAGAGAAGAATTCAACTAGCACGGAGTGCGATGGTTAAACTAACCCGGATATGGAAAGATTACTCTGTTACGAAAAATACAAAAATTCAACTTGTACGCACTATGGTTTTTTCAATAGTTCTATATGGTTCAGAAACGTGATCAGAAAGTCCGAACAAACTCGCATAAATATTTTCGAATAATGGTGTTGGAGGCGGCTCCTTCGAGTTTCGTGGATGGAAAAGCGTACTAATACGTTTATTTTGGAAGAAATTCGTCCAACCCGCAGATTAACAACGGAAGTTCTCGTACGTATTATGAGATTTTTTGGTCACATCATACGAAAACATGACGGAATCGAAAGAACAATAGTTATCGGAAGAATGAATGGTGTGCGGCCAAAAGGCAGAGTACCAATTAAATGGACAGATACAGTGACTGCTGCAGCTCGGATGTCATTTTCAAAATGCGTTCATGATGCCGAAGATCGTCCAGGACGGAGGCAGAAAATAATGAAACTGTTACCTTGATCACGATACTCCTACGTGGAGTTACGACTAAATGATGATGATGATATGTATGTATATAGATTTGTGCTAGTTTGATTTACTTCAATTCGTGAGCTGAAAAATTTATTGCACAGCTACTATGTTTTCTACAGTTATTTATTACTTTCATTCGTTGTACTAAATTCTCCTTTATCCACGCCGTAAGTCAGTAATTGTTGTTACTCCTATTCCTTTTTACATTTGAATATTCAGAAACGGTAGAATATGTAGCGATAATTTGGATGGGTGTAGGTGTAGCGTTATTTTAAACGTGTAATATTTATCAGAAATTCCGCCAAATTATGAACGTTAAAACGACGGTTGAACTTCGAGTCGTAAAGTATATGTTTGTTTTAAAAATATTTTAGAGAATTTATCTTTTAAATAAATATTAATATATACACTAAACCGCGTGATTTATTAAATTCATAAAAAATTAATATCCTCTGTATTATTAGAATATACCATTCGGGTATGTTTATACTCATTTTGTTTTCACTTATTTAAGAATTTTTAAAGATTGTAATACGTATTTAAATGATAATAAAAAATTCTTTATATCGATGAAGTGGCCGAATTTAAAGAATTATTAAAATAGGAGAATATCTAATCAGTTGCTTAAATTAATAAACAAATTAAAAAAATAATTGAATTTATTATTTTTGAAAAATCGAATTAGTCGTTTATTTAAAAGAACAGCAGATAGTTGTTAATTGGTTATACCCGGGTATATACAATACATATATATATATATATATATATGTGTGTGTGTGTGTGTATGTGAATATACAGTCGAAGCCATTTATCAGGGACACATCGGGTGGAAGTCATTTGTCCCTTCCGGCTGTCCGTCCCTTTAAACCCACGGTCGGTTAAATCTGAAAACGTCATTGGTCGCTTATAAGCGTTTCGCTCTGTAACAGTTTTATAGCTTTTTTTTTTTACCTGTAGTAACTATTTTTACATGTAAACTAATTTTTTTTATTAATAGTCATTTATTTATACTGAGTATTACATAATTATGAGTAGCTATAGTAAATAGAATGTACCTACACCTTTAATTTACTATTTTAAAAAATGCTTTTTGATTATATAAAATAAAATAAAATTATTATTTACAAGTATACTCATAAAAAAAAAACTAAACAGTAGGTGAAATAAAACCTCCTAAACTTTATGATTATTTTCATAATTATTCTTCTTCTCCACCCCTTTCCGTCTCTGCACATTGTTTGCAAATGTAAACGGAATGCTCTTGGCAAATCGCCTTTTTTCAAAAGGTTTTTGTTGTAAATCTACTCAGTTTTGATGGACAAAAGTTACATTTTACCTTTTTTTGAGTAGAAGTAGATGTTGATGGTACAATCGGTGATGGAGTAGTGGAGGGTCCTGCTACATTCCTGATACCTTCTCGAATTGTTGAGGATAATGACCTCACGTTATCCGCTCGGTAAGTCATATGGGGTTTTGCTAAAGATAATCCTAACTCGGTTAGAAAGTTCCGACGTGGTATTTTTTTCTTCGTATTGTCATTGAATATGATTTGAGCATTTATTGCTCCTATATTCAACATAGGATTGAAAATCGTTAGTGGCCACCTGTTTATAATTCTGGACACTGAATATTCATATTGCAACCGATCGGTTACATCAACCCCACCTTTAGTACTGTTGTATAATCTAATTATTTCTTGCTTACAGGTATCTATATAGTTTTGATCAATGTACCGCTATCATGCAAGGTCGATAGCAATAAAACATTTTTTCCTTTTTTTGGGATATAAGAACATAACACACCTTTATGCGGAGGTTTTCCATAAGCGAACATGGAGCTAAAAGCTGGTTTTCCAATACTTTTTGTTGCGAGCAATTCGGGTGGTATTTCGGGTTTATTTTTCTTAGTGTCCCGATAATCGATAAACGATGATTCGTCCACAGATCATTTGCTAAAGGTATAGAGGTGAAGTAATTATCCACGGTAATATTCCTTCCACTTTTATCAATCGGTTTCATGAGTCGTTTCATTACAATATGTGCATCATTTTCTACTCGAAAAGGACTATTTTGTGGATGTTTCCCTGCATAAATTTCTAAATTTGCAGTATAAAAAAAAAATGCATCACATAATGCATAAATTTTTATACCATATTTACTTGGCTTGTTGGAAATATATTGTCGAAATTTGCACTCGCCTCGAAATGCAGGCAACATTTCATCAATAGTAGCATACATGTCAAAACTGTAACGTGTTTGACAGGAGTTGACAAACTCCAGGAGTTAACAAACTCCTCAAAAATATCCCGAATGGGAGTTAAATTGTCAATTTTTTTCTGTCAGCTCTTGTTGCTATGTCGTCAAAACGAATTGCACGTATCAATATGTGAAATCGTCTTTCGGACATTATTAGTCGGAAAATTTCAGGGGCTGTCTTGTCAGTTGACCATAATTCGCTGGTATTTAGGTGTTGTGCTCTTTTTACCCCAGCAATATACAAGATTCCGATAAAAGCTAATAATTCCTCTGTGTTAGTGAGACAGCAGTCATCATCACGTTTGTAGTGGGTTTTCAGTTCCTCTATTTTCTGATTTGTGCTTTTCACAATCTTGGATATCATGGAATCAGAAAAAAATAATTTCCAGGAGTCCAAAATTGTTTTTGCATGCTTAGCATCACCAAGTGGTCCACGAGCTTTGACAATCAAAATTTTGCTTCACTGTTTTATGGGTTCCACTTACTGGATTATGGATTAGCCACTTACATCCATTTTATCCTTGGAGCATTGGTGGTTCACTTACATTCTGTGTAGACTGTTCAAACTCATTACCGGATTGTTCTGAGTGTGCGTCGTGTTCTTCATCTTCTCTATCAGTGGAAGCATCGCTACGTGAATTGAAAATATCCAGGAACCTCTTCCTCCAACCATTGCGCTATTCTGTCGTCCATGTTCATAATTATTTAGAATAAATAAATAGTAATGAAAAATATACGAATATGAAAAATTACAACCTGCGTTGACTTCCACTGAAACACCAAGTGTAGTAAACGACCTAAAATCTTCCTGAATAGTTTAGAATTATGTTTCCAGGATACAGTGCGCTACCTCGGAGTAACTTTTGACAGCAAACTGGTATGGAGCGCGCACATTAAAAACCTCAAGAAATCAGCTATAAAAGGTTTAAACATATTGAAGAAAATTAATAAGACGTAACGGAGGCGATCGAAAAATGTTATTACTGTTATATAAAGCATTAATTCGTTCTAGATTAGAGTACGGTTGCCTAGCATTCGCCTCTGCGGCCCAGGGGTTACTGAGGTCCTTGGATGCCATTCAACATTCAGCCGTCCGAATAGCCACTGGAGCTTTTCATACTAGCCCTACAGCTAGTCTTAATAGTGAATCGGGATTACTTCCTTTATGTTACCGAAGGCAAATCCTGATAGGTAACTTCCTCACCTCCACACTTATCTCTCCAAACCTACCGTTCAATGATCTTTTGTACAATATTCCAAGCTACAATGAAATATCCACAAACATCCCTAAATATGCAATTAGCTTCAAAAATAAATTCTTATCATTATTTCCTCAATTTAACAAATTCATTCTTAATCCCCCCTCTTCTTCCAATATATACTGTGACCCACCACCATGTCTTTTGCAACCACTCCATATAAACTTGAAACTTACCCACCTTTCCAAGCTTTTATGCCCACCCCATATACTTCAAAACTATATTGCTCATGAAATCTCTAAATATAAGGACGCTGTGTGCTGTTTTACTGATGGCACTAAATCGGGTAGGCGTGTGGGGTCTGCCTTCTCGGTACCCCCTGTCATTCATCGCTTTCGACTTCCTAAGTCCTGCTCCATTTTTTTCAGCTGAATCCTTTGCTATATTCAAGTGTCTAGAGTTCCTGTCCATGACGCAGTCTTCTTCTAAATTCCTTATTCTTTCTGATTCACTCAATGTTTTAAAGTCTCTCCACAACCTATATACGGATAATGCACTTCTACAACGCATTCTGCTTGTCCATGACTTCCTTACTAGATCTCAACTTTCCATAGTTTTCATTTGGATTCCCAGCCACATCGGTATTCCTGGAAATGAAGCTATTGACCGAGCTGCCAGAGAGGCGCCTTTGCTTCCACACATTTCCGCTTGCCTCTCCCTCTATAGTGACGTTAAAGCTTTCCTGAAATCTCTCGTAACTAAATCTTGGTGTCGTGCATGGAAGTCTAATGAACAAAACCACCTCCTTTTATTCAAACCTAATCCACTATCCCAACTGCCATTTCCTTTCCAAACAAGAAAGAAAAAGGTTATCCTTACAAGACTCCGTATATCCCACTCAAACCTTACCCATTCCTATCTTCTTCATGGCACAGACCCGCCACTCTGTCCCTTTTGCCAAATGTCTCAACTGCTCATACCCCACATACTAACATCCTGTCATGCTCTCACAACATTAAGAATCCAGCACAGCCTTCCTCCTTCTTTACCTCAACTTTTATCTGAATCTACTGACCATATTCATAATGTGTTCCTGTTCCTGGATTCACTGAGCCTCTTAAATTAGATCTAGGACCACAGTAAACCTGTGGGCGCATATGGCCCGTTAGTGCAGCCGGCGCCCGTATAAAAATAATAATAATAATAATAATATAAAATGAAAGTTTTGCAACAGAGACGAAACAGTAGAACTGTAAAACAATATTTACACAACAGCACCAAAAAAAAGTAACAATACTAAAAAAAATCATAAAAACAATATAATCAAAGCAGATATAAAACTGTAGGATTGTAAACTAAAAAAAAATATACACGTGGAACAAAAACCACAATGGTACTGAAATAAAAACTGAAGTGAACTGTTGCGCGATAAGTCGGTAAGTAGCGAAACGCTCAACTACGAAAATTGCACAGATAAGAAGTAATAATGCACCTACCCACGTGACACAATTGCACTAAAACTGTCAGCATAACTCAAAGATAGTCTAATTGAGGTATTGATAGAGTACTGGCTTCTCCCCTTCATTACTTCATTAGTAATTAGACAAGTGAGCGAAACGCTTCTTAACCGACCAATGCCGGGTTAAAACGATTTTTTTAAAATCTCTTATTAAAGCGAGTGGGTGTTAGAATATATACAATTTAGTAAACAATTAACATACTTACAACCTTATTAATGCGTAATATTTATTTATATGGAAATTAAGAGAAAAATACAGGAGGCATACATAAGGTAAAAGAACCTGACCTGATATTTGTAAAAATTGTTCATTTACTGTAAAAATGCGCTATAGTTGTTTTGTGTAAATTCTTCATCTGCTGCGTTTGAACAAAATCTGCACAGTTATCTAATGATGCCGTAGGAACACCTTCATTATTCTGTTGCATAAAATACCGCCGGAGCTTTTCAATACATTTTTTCGCCTCTGCAGTAGACACAGGAGGTAAGGAAATGTCATCCGTGTCATCATCACTTTCTGATTATTGTATTTGTTTCTTCTTTGTGATATTTTCCATAATTTCGTTATCCAAATCTTCAATATTATTGTTACAGTATGGCAGATTGACGTCAATATCTGAAAATTGTTCACAGTTGGTCACACGTAGTAATTCATTCGGTGTTTCATTACTTTCCATTTCAACAATTTCATAATCAGGCTCCTTGAAACTACAATGAGCAAAACAGTTCTGAATTGTCATAAAAGTGACTTTTCTCCAGCTATCAGCAACAAATTGTATAGCCTGCAATATTATTATTGTGGAATTGATATCTTTTGCCAATGTACAACTGTTAGCAGGTCGTCTTCAATAGCTTCTAAGATATGCTGTATCACATCTTCTTATATTGCACTTTTAAATTTCTTATGACGCCCATATCAAGTGGCTGAATTAGTGAAGTAGTGTTTGGAGGTAAGAATTCAATTTGAATATCAATAAGAAGTAAAATTTTTCTAGAATCTCCCTGTAATTCTATATCCCAGTTTTCTAACCATTTTGAAAAAATAGTAGCAGTCATCCATGCATTTTTGTTTGCGTAATATGTTACTGGCGGATTACTTACATTGAGATTTTTATATCAACGTGGCTTTTTAGTTTTACCAATAATTAAAAGTTTTTTTTGTCACTTCCAGTTGCATTGCAACAACATAGCACAGTGATACGATCCATAGCTTTTTTCGAACCAATAAGTTGTTCCTGTTTGTATATTAATGACCCATCTGGAGTGGCTTGATAAAATAAACCAGTTTCATCCGCATTATAACTGTCATTCAGGCTGTAATTTTGAAGGAATTTGGAAATTTTGCTTGAACTCCATTGTTCAGCTCCAGTCAAATCAGCGCTTGCCTTTCCACCGAGCAAGCCAACCATCCGTAGTTGCAAAGTCTTCATAACCCATTTTTTTCGCAAACTCTTCAGATTTTAATTTCAACATTGGCCCACTGACACGAATACCTCGTTGTGTTACTGTGCTAAACCATAAATTAAGAGCTTCAGCAACCTCTGGGTTTTTACCTTCTCTTTTCCGTTTCCTTTCCACCACCTGACTGCCCTTTTCAGTACTACTACATTTTTTATGTAAGTTCTGTTCATCTGTTTTTAAACGGGAAATGGTGTTTTTGGAGACGCCCATGATTTTTACTAACTACCGAATAGGCATATTGGGAGGTTGAATTTCGATTTTGTCTAAAATAGAAATTTCTTCTTTTTAATGATAAATATTTACGCGCCATTTTATTCATACAAAAAATTAACCAGAACTAAAAAAAGGAAAACAAAAATGTTCACGTAAACAAAAAACGAATTGTAAAAATGACTAAAATATTTTAGTCATTTTTATTCAATTTTTGTTTATGCGAACATTTTCGTTTTACGACCGGAAGTGTCATTTTATAACTCGGCTCGCGTATCGCCCGTCTCATTATTTATTGCCTTGAAAGTCTATTAATCTTTGTCCCTTATAACCGACGCATTGTACCACTAAAGCGAACTAAAACAACCTTCATTTCATACGTTTGTTTCGGGGGTTTTGCTGATTGTCCCTTATAAACGGCTGTCCCTCTTATCCGGTGTCCCTTAAAAGGGGCTTTGACTGTATATGTGTTTATATATATATATATATATATATATATATATATATATATATATAAAAATAAATATATAAATATAAGTGAGTTGTGTCACCCATGCAGGGATGTGACCATGATCCTGTCACACGGCTGACCAGTGCGCCAACAAATACGGTCGCGTGCGATATTTACACAATCGTGGAAAGTATGGCCAATTTTCCTGGAAATCGCTTTCGCACTGTTTTATTTAAAATATATGACATTTCGACCACGCTATTTTCCACTTATGTCATCTGCATATCGGAGATTATTAATGTACACTCCTCCAATTGAAATTATATATGTATATGTGGTACTACTTACCTTCTGGGATCCGGAACGAGACGCGTCCACGGGTGGTGGTTAGTGGAATGACCAGTAGATATACTGGCCAGCTGCGAATAACCAATAAGCAGTCGCGAACCAAGACCGGCTACTAGCGGAAAGCTTCAGGCAAGGATTACAGTAGTGACTGGGTAAGTGTCATGAGGATGCAGATGGTCAGCTTCAGGAATCGACCATAAAAGTCTGCATAAATGCGGGTTTAGTTTGCCGTAAAAACCTTACACCGTTTCTCCTCAATAACAAAACAACACTAATGTCGCAACCTGGAACGTAAGGTTGCTGTATCAGGTAGGAAAAACTAGCTAATGTAGTCATGAAAATTAAGAGATTACATGTTGACATATTAGGGGTAAACGAGACCGGATGGACTAGAAATGGAAGATTCCGAACAGATAAAGATGATGAAGTTATATATGCTGGAGAAGATACACGCACACCGAGTGGATATAATAATTCATACTCGACTTAGTCAGAAAATTAGCACGATAATCCCATAATATACAAAAACGCGGTCAAGAATTTCCATACGTACCTTGGTGCTGACTGTAATACCGAGTTGAAAAAACAAACTAACACGAAGCAGAATAAGGACCAAAGCATCGAAACGATGTGGCAAACATGGAAGCGAAAGGTTCAAACAGTAGCAGAAAATACGATTCCACTGAAAGGGAAGAAAATTCACAAAGTGTGGATGAATCAAGACATATTGGATATGACCGAGAAAAGAAGAAAAGCAAACCGAACTAGTACCGAATACACGATAATAAACAAAGATGCCAGGAAAATGTGCACGAAGGCAAAAAGTGAATGGTGTGCTGAGAAATGTCAAGAAATTGAAGAACTCGAAAAGAAACACAATGACCGAGAAATGCATACCAAAATAAAACAAATGATGGGCGCACGCGAAAATAGAAGTGGGAGCGACCTGTTCAAATTAAAACTTCAACTGCAGAAAAATCACGAATTGAAATGTACAAGAGCCAGAAACCACAAAGCTGTGAACGGAAGATCTTATTCCTGTAGATTTAATCAAGCACATAACACCGACGTATGAAAAAGAGATTTTATAGATACTGAACAAAATATACGATGAAGGAACGCTGCCCGAGAACTTCAAAGTGATAAACCTCGTGCCATTACAAAACAAAAATAGTGCGCAAAAGTGCTCAGAATATAGAACCTCGCGCTAATGAGGCATGTGCTTAAGTTGTTACTATCAATCATTAATGCCAGAATTGAAAGGAAATTAGATGAAAATCTAAGTGAAACCCAGTATGGATTTTTCATGGTGTAGTATATCGCCGCCTCTATAAAAGAAAAATGTATTTATAATCAACCGCTTACGTAATTGTGCGTTAGCGTATATATTTATTAGTTAAAACCCTTTTAAACGAGCGATAAATGAATAAAGCCGTTATGTAATTGGAATATACTTTATGAAGTGCTTATTGACGTGTTTATTGAGTGGACGGTAAAAAATTAATAAATGATTACACCAGATAAAAATTAATAATAAAAATACAACTTTTAAAGTTCAGTGTTTTATGTATTAAAACCGTTCTCGCTTGGCGATGTACTACCTTGCGGTTGTGTTCATGTTATTATGCTAATTTTCTAAGAGAAAAAAAATTGGCACTCGTATTTTCGACATCATTATCGACGCATTTTAGACGATCTAATTATTATCGTTATCAGTATTATTAAAGTATATTTATAAGAGTTCGAAGATGATTTTTTCCAGAATTGGTCTATTGTTATTGATTTTATCATCGAGCGTTGTTGTGGGAATTTTATTCTATAGTTTGGGTTTTTGGTCGGAATATTCTTTTCTCGGGACCGATTTCAGCTATAGTCGTTTGAAACAACATTACGGACCTACGATACTTATTTTAGAAGATTTTTTCGTTGGTGGATTTTGCTCCGTCGTCGCTAGTTGTATCGCGGCTCCGTTCGAACGAATCCAATTGTTATTACAAATTCAAAATGCGTCCTTACAAATATCGGAGAAAAATCGTTTTAAAGGTAACCGAACAAACAAGACAACGGATGTATAGCACACGTATATTAAGAGGTGCAAGGGAAGGAGAAGGATATAGAAAATGATAGTGAAATTGAAAAAGTGGAAAGAATAATATAAAGGTTGGAGGATTTAAGTATTCGAGAAGTAAGATCATGTGACTACGGTAGAAGTGAATACAGATATGAACGAAATCACACTAATATACTGCGGATTACGAAGTCGAATAAAGTGAAGAAAATTAACAAGTAAGTGTATGTATCTAGGTTTTCGATTCACGTTATCGACGATAAAGGTTCCCGCAACAGCTCTGCACACGATGCGCTCGATGGTTTGACGTTGGTAACGATAGTCACAGGCAGCGTCATTTTTAAACCGCCACGGCATTAACATTACATGGACCGTTTGCGTGTTCGATTTAATTGCATCCAGCCCTTTCTTGGTAGATCGAAGCTACTTACTACAGCGTCAGGCTGGGTTATCAGTTTACGGTTTTCTGGGTTTGATTTACTCCTTTGTTATCGGCAGGTTCTCGTTCCTCCTCCTACGTATTTTCTTATGTATAATGCCGGTGGGACTTTGTATTTTGTCCATTCCAGTGCAGTTGCAACTTTCCTATATTGCTGAGTACTGACAGCCAGTCAAGTTGCGTTGTTTTAACCGTCTCTGAAAAAAAAAAATATATCTTTTGTTTTTATTATTGTAATAGTTATTTGATTGTACAGTTTTTCAATGCCGACAATAGGTGTGAAGAATCGTTGAAATACTAGTTTTCCTGTTTCTTAGAATGTAATTTATATTTTAAATTTCGATCGAATGTTATCGTATCAAAAAATTGTTTACACGCGATACGCAAAATCAATTTTCTCGATAAATGTTGTACAATATATATTCGTACTCCCTATTTGTGACGATTTAAAATTTTTTCTTTTTAATACAATGATATTTTTCGCAGTAATTTTGTATTATATTTAAAAAGTGATTAAATAAAAATACTCTGCACTATCGCAACTATATTTTTATTAATACATGATCAGCGTTTCGACTGTGTTAAATATAAATGTGATACTGGTTAAATTTTATTTTTATTTTCAATACGTATCAACTAAGGGAGCGCTACGGATATACTTTTTCGTATTATATTTAACGTAGTTATCTAGTTTATATTAAAACGTTAGACGTAATTAACTAAAGACGTGTATTTTGATTAATTTATTCTTTAATGATAAATCTTTCTGTTAAAGTAAGTTAAAAATTCCGACGAATCTATTTAAATATTACGCGTGTCCAATGTTTTTTTTTCTGTGTTTATCTGCGAGAAATTATTTTGAATTAGGATTATTTTGCACGCAATGTGTATTTAATAACAATAAGTAGCAGTGAAGACATGTTAATATAAAAATCAAAAGGAGGAAAGCAGCCCAATGGGTGCTGATCCTATTTATTGAATACTTTTACGTTATTTTAATCTGCAATTTTTAAGAGTAAGAAATTATTAGGATCGATGTTGAAGTTGGAGAGGATGGAATTTGCGTATTCGTTTGAATTTAATGCAGTTTGACAACAGGTTCTTTGCTAATATATTTGAGTGTTGATTTAGTCTTTCTTTGTATCTTGCACTGGAGCTGCGGATTTCATCTTTAACCGAGCTGATCTTCAAGCCCTTAGAGATGTCATCATTCGGTATTGTTTTTATTTTCAAGATTAATGGTATAATAAGCGTTATTTTTAACTAAGTTTCAATTAAAGTTTATACGATTATTTACAATGATTTTTATTCCCACTGAAACTCTTTTCAAATAATTCGTTAATTATATTTATGCGACATATTCGCAAAGGTGGGGATTTTTCACTTTAAAGTTAATGAAAAATTTCACACACACTCGAATCTTAAAATACTTATATCTTAAAATGTATAGTAACGTCCGAGTTAATTTTAAATTTGTTAACACATATTTTAATATGCGTAATATTTGTTCAGTTTTAAAATAAAATTTTTGATATAAAGAAAAATGAAACATTTTGAAATATTTCGATTAATATATACATTCGTAAATCGATTATCTGTACGGTATGTGATTGGGTGAGAATATATGTTTTCTTGTAAAAGTAAGTAGCGCATATTTTAAGATAATATTGTTGTTATTTTCAAAGCGGGTATATATATATATATATATAAATAAAATATATATTTTATATATATATATATATTTTATATATATATATATTTTATATATATATATATATTTTATATATATATATATATTTTATATATATATAAAATGCATGTTCGTTTCTAATTCAGCATGTTAAAAGTAAATATTTGTATCGGCATGTTTAAAATTAGTAATCTATAAAAATTAAATAAAATAAATGTAAAAACGATTAATTAATTTTAAATTACGGATAACGTTGTCATTATTAGCATGAGTCAAAACACCGTGTGACTTATAAGCGTTGTCTTAAAATGTTATGGTTGAATTTTTTGTATGTACTAACTCGGAATTATAATTTTAAAACTCGACTTTTTATTATCAGATGTATTTAAACTTTTTGTAGTATGAAATAAATCAGAATGTAATGAAATAATTTCAATTCAAAATGTTTGATCATTATTCTGAAGTATAAATTGTAGTGGTTCACTTAAAATATATACGTGTATAATATATTTGCGAACATATTTCCTGTTAACATTTTGTTACTAGATGAATGTCCTTTACATTTAAATTTTTAAACTGATAACGTGTGTATTTTTTTTAAATTTTATTATCTCGCGTAAATATTTAAATTAATTAAACATTAAGGTTCTTTACAATTATTGGAATATATATATATACATAAAAAAAAATCAGTACGTAGATGGATAGTTGGCATATATGAGTGAAATTTTGATCAAGGATCAGACTACATATTTCATAAAGTTTGTTATAATCTTATAATATAAATTTAGTTTCATAACCCAGTTTAATAATCAATTAAATTTATTTGTTTTTAAATATATTTCGCTGGTTTTATATTGTACGTTATATAATGTTATATGGTGAGAGAAAAAGAGAGGGGGTGTATGTTTTGTTTACACAAAAAAATACCGTAGAAGAAAATCTCTCCTCGTATTATGGCCTAATATATACATTATGCCTTTATTACTCGTGATTTTTCCATATATCCGGATGTATCTTTACTCAATTTTGAAAGTTTAGAATTTGATATGTATATATATATATATATATATATTGACACGTAGAGGTACATGGTATATAATTAAATTTAACGTTTTTCCAGGTATTGTTGATTGTTTAGTTCGTATTCCTAAAGAACAAGGATTCTTAAGTTTTTGGCGTGGGAATTTAGCTAACGTTATTCGTTACTTCCCAACTCAGGCGTTGAACTTCGCATTCAAAGATGTTTACAAACAACTATTCATGGAAGGAATCGATAAGAAGACGCAGTTCTGGCGTTATTTTGCCGCTAATTTAGCATCCGGAGGTGCTGCTGGTGCTACATCTTTATGTTTCGTTTATCCATTGGATTTTGCTAGGACCCGGTATGTTAGCAAATTATACTTTTATATTCACGACACATTGCAGCTGTCTTTGTGTATACTGTACGTGTAGTTTTTATTTTTGTGTACTAACATTTTATTCCACCAGTATAATTCCTACATATCCGTGTTAAGTAACGTATTATCGAATTGTAAAATGACATTTTGTATAGCATTTGATTTTTATGTTAAATGAATTTTAAATATATGTTTCGAACGAAACAAAATCATCATAATAATATGAAAAATACAAACACCCATCATGAAGATATTTTATTTACTTATTCCATAGCTGTCCAATTCGTAGAATTTGTGGATTAAATTTCATACTCGATTATAATAGAAATATGTTTTATTGCTGTAAAATTCAATCAATTATAACTATAATCAGTCCGTTGTTATTAGTCATAAATTGTCAATCTCATCCTCTAACTACACTTCATGTTTACTTTACAAGCCCTCTTGTATAACATGATTTTTTAATTTTCTTATGATTTATTATTGTATCATTGTACCGCGGCGGGTCGTTCATTTGTTTCTATTTGTATAATTTTATATTGTATTAATTCTTATATTCCTTTATATACGGTAAAGAAAAATGAAATCTTTTTGATAACCTTATTTCGCATGCGACTGTGGTAACTGATTTATGTGTGTATGTGCATGATATTTTTCTTATCGATAAAAACAAACGTCTTTTATCGATTTTATTACGACCCTGATTATTTTCGACTTGTATAGGGGATAATTTTTATTGGATTAATTTGAATTCGTTAACCAATTATCGTCCTTTTTATGGCATTTAATATTATGTTATTGTGTAATGCATTTCGTATATTTCATAATGTAATATACGTTTCTGATACAGCACACGCCCTTACGTGCCTACATATATATATATATATATATATATATATCTTCCCCGGTGCGGAGTCCGCTTGCTGGTGGAACGTTCCTCCTTTCTTACGTTTCTTGACATCCTCTATCTCAGCACCGACATCCACGCTTTCTTAAGTCCTCTTTTTTAACGTGATCGAGGAATGTGTCTCTAACTGACTAACGTAATAAGTTTTTGTTCTAATCTTGTAGTTATAGCCCAGAATTATTCAGCTCCACATAACACTTCAGGTCTGATAACTGTTTCGTAGATCTTCTCTTCGAAATGAATTAGTACCCTTTTGTTACAAAAAAAAATAAAAATAAAAACGTCGGTTTCATCCGTTCTATCTGACTCATCGTATATTCTCTTGAACTCGTCGGTATTTTTTAATTCTGTTGCGCATTTTATATAGTAAATTTGTCTGCGTAACCTTGTCAAAGTGCTTTTGGTGTCTAAGCTACGAGGATTAGGTCTGTTAATTTCCCGACGCTTTTCTCAAAGACGTATTTCAATCAAATTTCCTCGATGATGAAAATAGACAATTTCGTTAACGTTAAAACTTCGTACATTTTGACTGAAAGGGTTAATGCAATTTTATTTTATACACCTTATATTAATGGCCTTACAAATAACGCGACTTTCTTACTTGATGTGTTAATACATCATCGATGTGTTTTCGGAATTCCGAGAAATTTATAAGAGTTAACATGAGTGGATTTTTTTGTAAACACGTTAACTCAGCTCAATCGCAACCTATTTACACGCCTTCCAGCCATGTATTCTTCAATTGTAGCCCGTAGCAAAACCTCCATGTGACACACATCGAACGGTATTTTCTACTTTTAATTTGGTATTCAGTACATGTCGACTTTAGTGGATTCGATTTATAATTTCTCGATTTTTCGCCCAGCTTATTAATTCGTCTCCAACATCACATTTCGTTCTAAAAAAAATTAATAATATTTGCAAGTGTAATCAAATAAAACGTATAAGTGCAATTCTTCGAAAGTTTTATATGTATGTGATTGTTTTACTCGAATGTAAATTGCATTCGAAAAGGTCCGATCGTAGCAAAGCTCAAGCGCGACAAAATATCATCCTGCGACTTATCGTTGATATATACTGTTACTCTCGTAGTGATACGACATTCATCATGATCTTCGAGTGAAATTGATCAGTGATGCAATTAAACACGTTTTAACCAGAAAATACTTCATCTACATATCAATGTTAAACCTATTAATCTTCTGAACGCTGATAAAGTTATACGTCGTTTAAAGTGATTTAAGCTATAAAATCTGGTATTGCAGCTACTATTAGGTCAGGCACGCACGAACGTTTTCACTGCTTGTTCCGTCGACGTGAAGAAAACACGTCGTCTTTGGGCGCAGTTCACACTGACGTGATACGATAAGTAACACGACCTTGAATATTCATAGTACTGGATTAGTTGCTTTCATAACGTTTGCGCTACTATGAGTGGTCCGTGTCGATTCAAGGTCGCGTTGCTTATCGTATCGTATGTCGTATCGTTTATCGTATCGCGTCAGTGTAAACCGCAACATAGAGAATATCTCCTTACCTCGCAATTATGGGGAACGCACTAAAAACGCAGTAAGCAGCACATCGATAGATTTACTGCGTTTGCGTTCTTTTCTTAAGTCGATATATATTGTCTCACTCGTCGTTCTCTCTCGTATAATAAATTAGTTCACTCTTTAAAAAACTTTACTGATATTGATAACAACCTCAGCGACTTTACAAATTTGATCAGAGAGGCGAGCCAAATTTCTATATTATTTATAATGCCGAGCTTTCGATCTCTGTCAGCATTTATTATTGCTATCATCGGGCTTAAAAATAAACTTCGTAGAATGTATACGAAACGTCATTCTTCTAACGCTGATTGCCATTCTCTAAAAAAACTACTAAATTTCTTTACCAAACTGGTGCAAAAATTATTGAATAAAAATTTAAACAATAAAGTTGCTAAAACCTTTTCCCAACTCTCTACTAATGATAACAGTCTTTGGAGGGTTTGTAAACGATATAGTCAACATACTGAAGCACTCCCACCGCTTTACGACAATCTTCTTAATAGATATGTGTATTCAGATACGGATAAAGCGGAATTTTTGGCAGGATATTTCAGCGCTCATAGTCGCAATGCCAACTTATCGACCAATTATCAGAATAATAAAATAAGACTAGTCATCAAAAAATATACAACTTCTTCTACATATCCATCCCATCCTCTGCTCACTTCTCCAAAGGAGGTGCTCCAACATATTCAATCGTTCAAAAACAAGCACTCTGTCGGAGATTCCCTCGATTATCATAAAAAAAACTACCCTTCAAGGCGATTGTACAACTCACTAATATTATTAATAGTATGTTTAAACTGGAGTATTTTCCTTCTAACTGGAAAGTAGCAAAAATCAACTCTTCCGAAACCTGGAAAAGATTGTTCATCGCCAGATAACATTCGACCTATAAGCTTGTTGAGTAATCTCAGTAAGATTGCTGAATAAATCATGCTAAAAAGATTACGTGCTTTCTCGGACGAAAATAATTTATTACCAAAAGTACAGTTTGGTTTTCATCCTGTCCATTCTACAACTCATCAAATCGCTAGAATAGCAGAACATATTACTCACAACTTTAACTGTAATAAACACACGGGGAAGGTTTTATTCGACGTGGGCAAAGCATTTGATACTACTTGGCACAATGATATAATATATAAAATGATCGAATGTAAATTTCCGAAATATCTAATTATGCTTATTTTAAGCTATTTAAGATCATTCTATGTGTTTATAAATGATGTATTATCCTCTCGCAGAACATGCTTTGCAGGAGTACCTCAAGGTAGTGTACTCGGTCCATTTCTATTCACCTTTTACTTATACGATATTCCTATAACAAATAACACAGAGGTAGCCTTGTATGCAGATGACACAGCATTATTTTCTAGTTCATACATTCCAAGGGCAGTAAAGAATAAATTACAGTTAGGAGTAGATAGGCTAATTCATTATTTTGCTAAGTGGCGGATAGCCATTAACCCTGCCAAAACTTAAGCAATACTGTTTACTCGTAGGAGGCCACTTCTACCTACTACCTTAACGATTAACGGTGTAAGTGTAGAATGGTCGGACGAAATAAAGTATTTAGGAGTTATTTTAGATAAAAGGTTGACTTTTAACAAGCATTTAGATTACGCGGCAATTAAAACACATCGAGCAGTTTGTACCATTTATCCCTTGTTTAAGCGTAAATCTTTCCTAAATGTCAATAATAAATTAATAATATATAAATCGCTCATTAGACCAGTATTAACGTATGCCTGTCCAGTGTGGAGTTCAATTAGCAACTCTAGCTACAAGAGGCTTCAGTTGGTTCAGAATAGATGCATTAGATGTATACTCAATACTCCCATTTATAGTAATATAATGAAAATGCACGAGCAATTGAAACTACCTTTGTTAAAAGATCATGTATTGAAAATGTCTACTACCTTTGTCGAACAATGTGTTACGCATGAATTACGGTGATTGAAAATTACGATTCCAAGCAGTTAAGAACAAAATATACCAAGTATAAGCATCGCAGACTCGAGCATAATTTACTATAGCTTGTTAAATAATTATCTATAACATTCTTTTTTTAAATACATATTAAATACGTTTTGAATTAACGTTATTTTTGACGGTCCGCTTTGTCTAGTTTTTTATCGCAGGTTTTTTTTTATGTATTATTTTTCCTGCATTTTGTATATGTTAAACATTCGTTGTTAAAAATTAAGTTTTTCATGTTATATTTATAGTTACTGCGGTAAGTTTATTTTAAACGCTATGCAGTGTCATAATTATTGTTTTTCTTTTGTAATGCTTAATAATGTGAAAATATACGTTTTTCTTTCTTCTTTCTTTTCTCTCGTTTAAAAACACGCGTAGTTATCGACACACACACACATCTCTCTCTCTCTCTATATATATATATATATATATATATATTCGTTTAACCCTTGAAAATCCTTCTCATTTAAATATTATTAATAAATTTTAATTAATACATTTCTTTTCAATCTTTACGCTGAATTGATGACGATTATATTTGATCCCTTAAATAGGTATTACACAATTATCCTTTTGGAAATATATTTATCTATTCAGACGCTAAAAGTTGTCTTACAATTTTGAAACCTCATTTTCAACTAATTATACTTGAAATACGTAATCTATTCAGCTACATAATGTTGGTTTAGCAGGATAGTTCGCATTGGTTCCTACATTATGGGAAACTTGCTTTCTGACCTTGTAAAAAAATAATCCATTTAATTCTCGACTCACCTTGTATTTATCTACTTACTATTATCAAAAGTGCAATAAAAATATTTGGAAGCATCCTTATCGTGTCTACACGTTCAAATCTATCCAGAAGCTCAATATACCCTTTATTTCTTCATTTTATAAACTCAATATTCCGAACAAACAAAGTTATTGTAACAATATGCAGACTACATCTCGGTAGTAGTCGATTTTCACATGTACTAATTATAATGCGGATTCTTCCTTCTTCATTTTGCTCTCATATCTTAAATGTTCACACTACCGTTTTCAGCACGCTGGGATCTACAAATAGTCTTTCGTTTCTTAGTAATATAAATTAATTTCTCTTAATATACCCGATTTCCCCTATTGTATTATTATTACTCTTGAAAGTCAATAGTTATTTTACCAATATTACATTTTACTTATATTTAAAAATATTTATATATAATTTCTCTATGGAATTAATAGCATAAGCTAGTGTATATTTAATAAATATGTTCGATGGGTAAACCCCTGCGAGGAGGCTTGATAAAAGTTTTATATATACATATACGTGTTATTATATGTTTATTAATTATTTACCTATACTATTCTATAAATACAAAGCGGTTTCCCTTGTACACGTTTTGAAACGTATTGCGGAGAAGGACATAGGATAATTTCAATGTCCATTAATTGATTAATTAATTCGATTAATTATCATTTTTAGAATAATTAGTTTACTGTGTTTACGAGTATGGCAACGAACGTTGTAGAATAGCTGTTATCCCGTATCCCACTGATTCAATTTTGATTTACCATTTTGATTTAAAATAATATAAATTCCGATAATACTCTTTCTTGTCATCGCAATCAATAAAGCACAGCGGTAGACATTTAAGCGAATTGGTATTGATTTGAGATCAGAATTTTTTACAGTTATATGTAGCAGTTTCTAGAACTGGTGATGTACAGAGTTAATATGTTTTATTGCCCCGAAACCAAATTGATACAAAGAATATTATTTTTTTTTATAAGTATTGTAATATTTATATATTACAAATCTAACTTTAAAATGACAAAAAAAAAAAACTTATTGCAGTACAAAAAAAAAATTAAAAATAAAATTAAAAAAATCCGGGCAAAGGCAAAAAATTATTTGCAGGCTAAAGAACGTGAATATTTAAAACCAATTTCAAAAATCGGTCACATTCTAATCTCGGGCGAAGCCGAGCCGAGGCATGCTGGCGTATTTATTACTACAATGCGAACTCGGCGTTAAACGATCCTGTGTGCTCAACTTTTTGATTATTGAACCAAGTGTCTCACTCGTGTTTTTCTATTTAGACTGTACTACATTTGTAATTACGGATTATTTAAATATCTAGTTGAGTCTGCGGATTTAATTAGTAATTTTTAACTAGCACTCTGTTATGGCCGGTTCTGATATATTAAATTGTATTTAGGCTCGGTATATTAATTTAGTAACATTTATCGTTATTTTATTTAAAATGCGTATAGTGAATGCCAATTTAATGCCGTTTTACAACCTAAGTCATAAATTTTTAATATATTAAAAAAAAAAGGTTCTGTAATATCGTGAATACTCATTCGTATATTATTTTTTTTTGTGAATATTTTAGTTTAGCGGCTGACGTGGGTAAAGGTCCGGCTGAACGCGAATTCAAAGGTTTGGCCGATTGTTTGGGGAAAACTGTAAAATCGGACGGTGCTATCGGTTTATATCGCGGTTTCGGCGTGTCTGTTCAAGGTATCATCATTTACCGAGCGGCTTATTTCGGATTTTTCGACACGGCTAAAGGTTTACTTCCGGATCCTAAGAATACGCCGTTCTTAATATCGTGGGCGATCGCTCAGTTTGTCACTACGTTCGCCGGTATTATGTCTTATCCGTTCGATACGGTACGTCGTCGTATGATGATGCAATCTGGACGTAAGAAGGCCGAACAACAGTATAAAGGAACCATCGATTGTTGGGTAAAAATCGCTAAAGTCGAAGGACCGTCCGCATTTTTCAAAGGCGCGTTTTCTAACGTATTACGTGGTACCGGCGGTGCTTTGGTGCTCGTATTTTACGACGAGTTGAAAAAATTGTTGTAGACACGCTGTCGTTGGAGGAGACTACATCGTTACTATTTTATAGTAGTTAAATATTATTGTTCTTCGTAAAAGAAAAAAACTCCACAAAAGTTCATAAAATTATCTTCTTTCTAATTAATTAATATATATATATATGTATATATATTAATTATCAGTCGTAGTAATGTATTAGCTTAGTTCAGCGTGTTACAATGACGCGTCTGAATTATTATAACTACATTCCGCTTAACTGCTACCCTATATTCCATTCCATAATGTAAAGGAACTGGGCGATGTGTGTATATTGTGCGTGACATTTTAATTTATTATAATTAACAATATTCCGATTGTTTCATAACGGGGTTGTGTTCTTTTACTATTAAAAAGAAATGTTGTACGCTTTCCGCTGATTTAAAAATTAAATAAAATCTACAGTTGTCTCGACTGAAAATCGCATTTGTTTATTATTATTAGTAGTAGTAGTAATAGTATCCGGTCTGTGTAGAGTACGATGTTGGTTGGTTACCTGGACAAAAAAATAAAAAAACATCTGTGCCTCGGAACGCTGGGCAGAATTGAAAGACGTTTTAACTAAATTCGATACAGAGTTTTTTTTAAAATTTTTACCCGGCTGTATATATAAACACACAAACATAAAAATAAGCCTATGTATGTGTATAAGCCGTCGCGTCTAACACTACAAAACGTAGTTTTTTGATAGGGGGTGTTTGTAGTGCGGTACATGCGAACAGAATATATATATATATATATATATATATATATATATATATCGGTCCGTTATTTCATTGACACACCTAACACAACAAAACGTGTTTATATATATATATATATATATATATATATATATCCGTTTGTTAATTTGGCTCGCACGCTCGCTCGTTTTGTGGGTTAACTTCCCATATAAAACGCGCCAATAGAAGTTTCACTTCAAAAATTATCGGTGTAATCGGTTTTTGCTTACATCGAATGAAATTTCGGTTGTTGGTTTTTTCTCTCTTTCTAAATTATCATTTTAAGAGAACGATTTTCGAAAAGTGAGTGTCTTATTTACGGGATGTGTTGAAATTTATTTATCTTCGATATTTTCTATAATAACAATAGTTGAAAATTTCTTACACTAACGTGTTTTTTTCGGTATAAACTGTACTACTTGTTTAAATTATGTAATGTCTAAAATGTGGATAAATGTCAGAATTTCGTTCGAGAAGCTATTGTGAAATTTTTAAGCATCCGAATTTCAACATCGAGGATGGTACCAGCTAACTTTAACTTGGTTATCGGTCATTAGCTCGAGACAAAAAAAAAAACCAGGTGTAAATAAAAACATCGACCAAAAAATAAAAAAAAGGAGTTAAAATCCCTAAATAAGTATTCTTGCTACTAACTTTTATTAAGTTCCATTTCATCTCAAAAATTTATGATTTCTATTAAATAGCTCCGTATGTTCCCCGACCTTGTTATTATTACGCGGAATGTTAGGACAAATTGTCCGAATTATATAAAATGTCGAATTTCGTTCTGTCGATATTACGATAAAAAAATTTTCCTTTTTTTAAGTATTTAGCAATATTTTTTCGCGTTACAGCTTAAGTGCTTATCGAAATAGTAATAATAAGAAAAACAAGGTAATAATTTATATTTTTTTTTAAATAATGGTCTTCTAATAGCTGTCCGAGTAACGACTAATTTTATGGCAAACTTCAAGCAGTGGAGTTAGGTCGCCGGGTTATAGAAAATAATTTATTTATCAGACGAATGACGTATTAGGAAGTAGTAGGTTTTAGGCGGATAAGAAAAATGCGTCTATTCCTTAATTTACTCGTGTTTTAAGTTTAGGTGCCATTTTTCGGACGAAATTGGCCGAATGTGTAAGTCAGTAAATATAAAAAAAAATTAGGAACTTGCGTTAAATTTCATTTTGTCCGCGATAAAATACTTGCACTCGTTTACGGCAGTTACTGTTTCAACATGAATTCGTTTAAAATAATGGCAATTGACTGCGGAAATATAGTGCCGTTCAGCGAGTAGACATTCATAGGTTATGAAACTGTTGAAAATATTTAGCGTCACTTCTGGGGAATAAAGGAAGGTTTGAACGTGACATAAGACGAATAAGTGAAATTATCAAAATTACGATGATAAAATTAGATTTAGAAATATAACTCTATAAAAAACGCGAGTATTAAGTCGGTTCAAACGATCTTATTTTTTTTCAAGACCATCTTGATATATACAATATGACTAAAGTATGTAGCTGTCGGTTGCGTCACTATGTCTCGTAAATATCTTTAATGACCAACATTCCGATGTATACGAAATGACAGAATAAAATATTCGTAAGATGTCTTTTGTATCCGTCGCGATACAATGATTCTAATTCTTCACAGCTGAACTAGTGCAGTTTTGGTGACGTTTACCCGTCATGTGATTTCATCTGTCTATCTCTAGTAATTATTCAGCTCAAGTATAGAAATTTTTCAACCGCTTGTAGATCATTTAGGCGTTGTATTGTGCGCCTTATGTTATTTCGATCTATGATCATTATTTTCATTTTCTGTCGTATTTATTATTAGGTCCGCTGTTTTACTCGTAAATTCCAATCATCTGATAAGAGCCTACTGTTTTTGTTTTGACGAATCAATAATGGCGATCTCGTCAGCTTATCATATATTGTTAATAAGTCTCCCCTGTGATATATTTACAGGTTACAAAATCAGTTTGTATATAGACATTCAATTTTTAAGTACTTAAATGCGGATGGATGTTTATCGATTTTCACGATCTATTGAACAACCAGTTTTACAATTTGTTTGAGGTTAATTACGAATATCGAAAAAGTAAATAAAACGAGGAAATATGGAATTCTAATTAAAGGAGGCTGATTAATTGGAATTCCTAATTTCTTTGAAAACTTTCTCTTACGACGCTGTCACGTTGAATATGTTGGGTTTATCTCCTATTATCCTAACATGTTTTTTTTTTTTTATAAATAAAAACAGAAAACTATTTATGGGTACAGTTAATGAAATAACGTGTGTTTTAATTTATTTATTCATTCAAACATGTATACAACACACCTGCACGTAAAGAGCTGAGTGTGGATACTTGTATTTTTATATTATTACGATAATATACTGAAGTTGCGTGGGAAGTTCGGCGTGGCGAGCCGACCTGTCTCATTATTGCTTGTACAAGTACCAACTACTATATGCGATATCGATGGCAAGGGAAAACCTGTGATGACCGATAGACATAGTAATATCGGGATGAAAGGCAATATCTAAAATAATATTACATAGAAACAGTAAAATCGACTTTCTGTTTAGTTAACATATTCGTGCTCTTGAAAGTTCCCATCAGTTGCTCCGCAGTATTGTCTCCATCTAATTAGCATTTTGTTTGTTTCACTGAGATGTTTTGTGTTTGGTCCTTAATTCGATCGGTAACGTAATTGAACCTTTTGGATTATTTCGCTTTTTATAATTTTCTCTCCAAACATCGCTGTAATGTAATTGTTTTTATCTTTCTTTAAGGTGTTTTTTTATTTCTTTTGTTAATTTTTTCAATTTTTCTGCGATATCTTAATTTTCTTTTTCCTGTTTTTCCATTTGTAGGTTGCTATTGCTTTCTCTATTTTTGATTTCATATTATTTCATAATTCATCTGCTGATGAGTTCAGGATTTCTTCTTTTCTAATTGATTTTAAGGATTTTGCCACCTTGCCCCAGTACTCTGATCGTTGTTGGTGTTCAGCTCCCATCTCTTTGACGGGTAAATTACCTTTTCAGCAACGTTACTTAGGTTACTAAGCTAATGGGGCGTATGTTGGTAAGCTGCCAAGGATCATTTCTCTGCTGTATGACGAAACATTTTTTTTCTAAGGGGAATTTGGTTGTTAAAATTGTAATAAGTATAGGATTATGATCAGAAGAGAGGTCGTTAACAGAGATGGTCTGATTGTGTTTTTTACGAGTACTAAGTCTATGATGCTGTTTCTGCATCCTGCACGATTGGGAAAATATATTCGCTCAGTGGGAGCAGCCATATGCGGCAAAGTCCGTTTAGTAATAATTGGTCGAGTAGCCGCAGAATTATCATTAAAGCAATTCCAACGTCTGCCTTTGATATTGAAGTCTCTAACTAATATTACTTTGTGATTAATCCTCACCAAATATCACTCCCAGAGTTAAGAATACGTGTGGTGGCTTATATATAGCAAATATAGAAGAAGAATTACAACTATCATAATTATTACTGTTACTAGTATCGTGAGTTAGGCTGCTGTTCATAATCTACTTGGAAATGTCTTTTAGTAAGAAGAGCAACACCTCTCTCTACGACTTACATCAGCTCTAAATATATTGTAACCAGGCAACTGGACATTGTGTTTGCTGTCTAGCTTTGTTTCAGATAATGCTGCAACATCAATACAGCTAGTACACATAAAATGATAAAAATTATCATACGTCTGAATTAAAAACGAAAAATGATATTTAAATCGTTCGTGTGAGCTAAATATTTAAAAATGTCGAATGATTTCTTTTTTCCGATAATAACTGAAATTGTAGATAAAGTTTTTTTTTCCATCTTTGAATGTATTGTTTTATTAAAAATAATCCGATTAGAAGGTTTTAATCGAAGATGTATATTTGATTTACAGATTACAAATGAATACACCTCGTAGAATAAGTATACAAATCGGTATCACTTTTTACGATTTTTTACCTGTCGGTTTTAATGTGCGCGATGGTTTTAACATTTCCCAACTAATTTAAAAGTGTGAACCGAGCTTTCTCATAATATATATTTCCTTTTTAGTTAACTATCGTGTATTCGCAAGAGGAAGTGTTTTTTACGCAAAATTAAAAATGAATTATGCTAAAGTACGAATTAAAAAAAAAAAAAAAAAAAACAGATCATAAAATTTTTTTTAGAACATTGTTCAAACAGTTCGTACTTTCAGGTTGAATTCGTGATCAGTTGTAGTTCTAGATGAATTGAAAAATCAACAGCTTTACGATAATAAAGGATAAAATGTTTAGTTTGTCTCGTGCACGTGTAGATTTAACAAAATCGAGTGTAAATGTTTTTGTATATATATATATATATATATATATGAGTGCGTATTGAGATTAGAACTAATTTCCGAATTATGTAAAATAACGTGTAATCGTACGAATACATTATGATCGGGTTTTCCTTTGAAAATAAAAATTAATTTCATATCCAAAGTTTTCACTGATAAGATAAAAATGAATAGAATGGTAATAGTTCAAAATTGTATATTTCGTTCACGTGTTTTTTTTTTACGATTAGGCGTATGTGAATAAATTAATTGCGAATGTATACATTTCTTCAAACTAATATATTGCGACCTTGTTGGTATATTTTTAATGTCCTCAGTTTGTTGCGTTTGTCTAATGTGCGCGCGTTTTAAACCAGACGTTGAATAATTGGCTGTTATTATTATCCTTATTAATAATTTCCGCAATGTTATTTCTTTTTATCTACATTCAAGAATATATAAAGTACCGGTTTAAACGAGTTAAAATTATGTAATATCAATTACGACATTTATGGTGTATATATATATATATACATATACATATGTATATGTGCGTGCATACAATGTACTTTGTTCGAATTATTTAATGTATGCAAAAAATTATTTAGTTTCCTCTAATTAGTCACTAAAATTGTAGTACAGTTTAAATCAACACGTTTTCCTTTTAATTACAATTCGCCTACATGTACGAAATGAGAACAGGATAAAATATTGAACAATTTTAATTTTGCAATAGCTCGGGTAAGACTGCTTGTAATGAATTAGATATAAATGGATGTCACATTTTTTTTTTTTTTTAGAAAGTGCAAATATAAAGTAATATTTTTGTTTATAATACTACGTTTCGGATAACTCGGTAATTGTTAATGGGTTATGTAAATATTTTTAGAATTGAAACATTTGTGTTAATCAAAGGCCTCTTATTATTATAAAAATAGACAGTTTGTTAGCATTAAACGTTTATGTACCGTATAACGGACATTGCGGTTGAAACAGTAGCCCTTTCAGTGAATCTTTTTCAATTTTTGATGTAAAATTCTGAATTTTTGTATACGAGATAATGAGTTCATCCTAAACAATTTGCACTTTACAGAATTTTGTAATGTATCACCGTTCTCAAATTATATCGTGTCCGACATATCGCACAATATCATTGTATGGAGTAAATATGAAGATAAAAGTTTAACAATTTTTTTTTTAAAATGATACTTTTCAATCTGTTAAAGCAATTTGTAATAAATCTAATATTTCATCAGATTTATAAATTTTTAATCCTTCTGTTTGCCTATATTTTTGTTCGGGTTTGCATAATTAAAGCATTACACTATATAATACCTCTAATTCATCCGTAATTGCATTATGTTTTTGGTCCTCTTTCAGAATGTTTATTATTTAAATCCTGTCATTTTTTTTTTTTTTTAAAGAAGCAAAGTCATTGATTTTTTACTTCCTTCGATCTTCCAATAAAACCTGGTATCTGTCATTCATTTTTTTAAATTTTTGGCAATTCGTACACACCACCACAAATCACAAAACACTACGTATAATGTACACGTACCGAAATTGAACACTTTTACGTGTATCGCAATATTATACATATATACTTGGCTGCGGCTCTAACAATTTAGATAAAATTTTGTACTTACCTGTAATTAATATTGCCCCAATTCTATTTATCATATATATAAACGGGTTGAAAAAACTAATGAAATACAGTAAGGTATACGCATTTGCAGACGATATTGCTGTAATGACGGCAAATATAAATCTATCCAATAAGCAAACATGCAGCAAGACTTGATTACAGTTACTAAATGGGCTCACGATAATAATTTGGTAATAAATACAACGAAAACTAAAAGTATGTTCCTAAAGCCTGTTAAGGGCCGAATAAGATATGAAACCATTTTATGGATGCATTCAAACGATTGCGCTCACCATATGACAGAGGAAAATATATGTATGAAGAAAAATTGCAATAAAATAAAAATGGTAAGAAAATATAAATATCCAGGAGTAACCGTAGACGGCAATTTGAGATGGAACAAACATACAGCCTTTGTAGAGAACAAAAACTACGTATGACCTTAGCTATATACCGTCCGGAATTATGTAAGTAGACACTTATATTATGCATTAGTAGATTCCAGGCTGAGATATGGAGTGCAAGCATGGGGTCTGGTAGTAAATCTTATATAATAAATATAAATCGATTACAAAAAAAAATGGTTGAGCTTAATAGCGGGACAAGAAAGTAAAGCCACACTTTACGAATTAATGCGGAAAGAAAATGTTTTAGATGTAAGGGGATTGTGTTTAATGATAAAATTATTGAATTATTTAAACCAATTTAAAATTGTTGATGTGGACAAAAGGGAAATTGAGAAATATAACTTAAGAAAAACGCTAACATATTGAAATTACAAGTTTTGAGTTGGGCTTCGAGTACAACCCATAAAATTTTGGAAATTTCGATTTTTCCCATCGTCTTTTTTTTGACACACATCTAAATGTAAGTTAAAAATGTCAGTTCGATCGCATTAATCGTTCGAATGTTACAAGCATATAATTTGCTTTTTACTGCATTCTGCGTTAGTAAATATAATTAAAATTTTATATTTCGGGTAATGTTTCGATTTAATGTAATCTTCCGGAAATATTTTTTTATTTATGAAAGAATTATTTGAACGAAAAAAATTCCAAAATTCATTTCCAAAAAACATTAAGGGTGGTGTTCTTTTGGTGTTTTAATAACTAGAACAAAACGGTGTATTTGCATGAAAATAAAAAGGGAACACAATGATCGATAATATTACCGGCGGTTACATCTTACCGCAGTAACAAAATTAATACAAAAAATAAATCAGAATATGCGAAATAAAACGAATGAAAAAACACTGAAAAGAAAAAACCGAATAATTTATAACACGTATTTGTTATCACCAGGTCAACTCCATGACAAAATTCGTATAAATCGCCTCATTATTATTTTTGTCCAACAATCTGCACCTACTAGACCAGCTAACCTGTGATAAACCATTTTATGTTATACTGTCGTGTTTTCTGTAAGAGAAACATTTGTACGCGTCTACGAAATAATATTAACATAAGCTAAAACTCAACTAGACGAAAATAACTGCAGAATTGCTCGAGAAAAATAAAATGTAAAATTATCTTCATGATGTCGTCTTAATGTTATTGTATCAAAATACCCCAAGTGTTTATCTGCTTTGATCAATGGTGGTTTGAGGTTATGATCAGCACTCGTTTAGTTTTTCTCCGAATGATGTTTCGAACATTGAAATATTTCCTAATATTCGCGTTCAAACTACAATAATCCATTCACAAAAATTCAATCATTAACACACAGTTATACAAAACTAAACCTAACAATACCAAGACCAGGAAGAGTCTCGAAGGGAAGAAGTTGTTTTACTTCGTTTATGTATGGGGGACACACCAATCTAATACATAGTCATATTTTCCAAGAGAACAGATCCTGCACATGTTAATCAATATTATCAATACCCCAATTTCGTAAAATGATACATTTTTTGTAAATGATGTAAATAATGAAATTGTTGGGAATCAATAAGTGAACATAAATATATAATGTAAAATATGAAACAATATGCACTTAATTTCTTTATCTAGTTATTCTATATTCGAATTATATTTCGGCCTTACGAGGTCATTGAGACCATAACGTGGTCTAAAATATGGCTTTGCACGGCAGTCATATTTTGAATTACTTTAGTTCTCTTATCGATCATATTTTTTCCTTTCCTCCACGTCTCTTGTTCGATGTGATTTAACGATACGTACATATTAGTAATTGGAATCACACATCGAGTTCACTAAACAGTTTTGATGTTGAGATTTTATTTCATCCGCTGCAGGCGATCGTGTTTTATACCAATGAAATTATCAGCTATTAGTTTATTCTGAAAGCCAGAGCTAAATCTTTATTTCTTATATTTTAGCATTATTGTCTTTCCATTTTAATTGAGGTTCTTATCGAGAACAGTGCTGACATATTTGTGCTCAACAGTAAAGAATTTTATAATTTTAGAAATTAATTCTAATTAAAACGAAATTGATCCCAGTTAATTTATATTGATTTTGTGCATCTTCTTGAGCATCGAGATTTATTATCGAATTTTGTATACGATAAAAATTAATGACATAAAGAGATTAGTTCTTTTACTATTTTTTCTATTTATTATGTTTTACTTGTTTTGCTTAATGAATAAATTATGAGTAATGGCGCTCTAACGTATTGTTATTACGGAAAAACAACAATAATAATAAGTATTACGTAAAATGTATATTAAAAGCACGGTAGTCTAGTTTGTCTTAATTAGCAGGAGGCACTAACTCACCGGTGTTTCATTACATGTAAATCCTCGCACCGACCGTCTTGCACAATCCAAAAAATCAGCGCGGACAGTAAAAGGAATATTTTAATAGAATACATGCTAATACGCTTGTCAGAAATGAGAATCCGAGAGGGATTTTAATGGAAGTAGGCATAGAGAGTTTAGGTGAGAGGACAACTGGGGTGTTTTGAAAAGTTAAAAGAATTCGGGTCACACAAAGAACGAATGTGGAATAAGGACACATGCGTATTCGGTTTGAAATCAGTATAAATAAGAATAACATTTTTAGTGACGGAGAAAAATTATATTATATAGAAATATTAAGTTGTAAATGAAAAAATAATGTAAAAAATAAACAAAACGACAAATTAAATTATGTACCAAAATTTCATCGATGGTGTCGGAGGTAATGCCCGATGAAGGAATAGCTCCTAACCATTATGTTGTTTGGTCGATCATCGTGATGATGTAGCAGTTATCTTGACGGACCTAGATCCCACGATGCGTGAAGATGAGTAAAATTCTCAGATGTTAAAAATTGTTGAAGTAGTGATCTGATGTGACGGGTGGTTTTTTAGAATCCTCCTCAGATGCGATATTAATAATACGTGTTATTTTTTATTTTCTTATAAAACATTACGTAAGCTTTTCTTTAATAAAGAAACTACTTGTTTATTTTAGGACAGTTTTTTTTTCTCACTACTGCATCCTTGAAATAATCAAACGCAAAGGAGACGTGAATGTAAAACTAATCATACACCCGTTTGCACATGTGTTCTTTGGATTTTACAAAGGTTTTCAACACAATTGATGCTTCGGTAACCAAATTGTCAATATTTGTTGCAGTATTCGTTATTGAATTTCTGTAATACTTTTATCAAAATTGCGACTAACTTTATAGAATAACAAAATACAGCACGCGCGCAAAATTTATAATTACTTTTTATTATTATGAATTTAGAAAATAAATAACTAGTAATAGTTCTTAATAGTTGTCTTTTTATATCATGATTAATTTGAAATTATATCTAATTAAATTTTATAACAAATTTATATCTAATGTTGAAATATTAAAATAAATAAATATCGAGTTGCTTACGTTTATAAAGAAAATAGTAACCAAGATAATCTAGAATTAATATTATTTTTCGGAATAAATAAATTTTTAAGCTAAAATGGTATAAATTTCCTGTTCCACACATTCGATAGTTCTTACATATTTTTAAAACAATATTCATCATACTTCAAATTCAAAAATTTCTTTTTAAAAGTCGAAATATTTTAATAAATATTTGAAAATTGACAACTTTTACATATTTTAAAAATATTTAATAATTCATTAAAAAAAAAAAATGTATAGGGTTTCAAGTAAAATTTGTAACAAAGTTAACAGAAATAATTTGATCGGCGTATTTAATTTTTTCGTATATAATACTAAAAATTAATATTCAGGTCATATGAAACAATGGAGAATACAAAAAACGTTTTGCTTTATTCATACAATTAATAAACAGTTATTCATCAACAAAAGTACTCAAAATGGTAGTTAATTTTACGTAAATGAATAATTTATTAAAAATATTTCGAATAAGAGTTAATTTTATAAAATTTTTATTTCTATTTATATTCCAATTTATTATGAAACGTAGTGAGATAATGAACCCCTCCTAAAATTAATGTTCGCGCTCTTTATGCATCAGTAATATAATAAGAATTACTGATTTTTCTGAATGTAATTGAATTTGTTAATAGTGACATAATATTGTTTTTCATCATTTAATTTCATTATCAACAGTACCTTAACTTAATTTGTTCATTATTAATTTACATTAGAAGAGGATAGTGATCAAAAAATATAATGAATTAAATATCGCGTTCAGTGTGAAATTAAAATATCAAATTACATTATAAAAAGTAAAAATGAAATTTTTTGCTATTAAATTAATGAGCTGAATAGTTATAATACTACTTTTAGAGCTGACGGCACTATTTTGTAAAATATATATATATATATTTAATTTTGCCTTCTTCGAGCAGCACGTTGTTTATCAAATCTCATTTCCATTTCTTCTAATACTTTGGGTGTATAACGGACAACTAATTTGACAGATCCTTGCGCTTGTTTTAATAAATCCACTGCTTTTTCATGATTTTCTCCTTCAACGCTCTAAAAGGTAAATTAAAAAATGTATGAATTAAAAAAATAAGTGTTTTTGCAAACACGTAAAAAACATAATTATAACCGATTCAGGTTTATTTTACAATTAACGTTAATACGAAGGTTTAAAATATGGGGATAAAAAATTACTATGTCAAATGATTCGTGAATATGTATTTTTGCTCAGTTAATATGTAAAATAATCGCATTACCTCAGATACAAAAGCTTAGGTTCTAATTTATGAAAGACTATTTTCTATTCATTTAACTATATCTACAATTATTCAATTTTTTAGAAATTAAAAAGTATAAAATGAAAATATAACAATAGCTCAGAAAAAATTGCTAATTTTAATTACATTTATGAAATATGAATAACTTTGTTTTTTTACGATTAGTTTAAAAGTGGTAATAATAGATTTTAACAATGAATTTTCTGTTTAAATTATTATAACAGCACGTTTAATCAGATTATTATGTATACATTAAAAAAGGTACCTACCACACCATTTACTGACAATAATTGATCTCCACGTTTTAAACCTCCATGTCGGTCAGCTACACCGCCCGGTATAATTCGCGAAATATAAATAGGAGAATTTTGTTCTTTTCCACCCATAACGTTAAATCCCAATCCTTCTTCGGTTTTTGGAAGCTCTACCACTCTAGGATGAGCATGACCTTCACTGGCTGCGAATGCAGCCACTGTAGCTTTTGCAGTTGCTGACGCACGGATATCTTGAGAACCTTGTATGTCGACAGTTTCGTAAACATGCTCATATACTTCTCTTACGGCCGACAAAAAATCACTCTGAAGGACCTTTTGTAATGCAGCTAACTTCGTAATAGGTACTTCCCCGCCTACATAATAACAAATATATTTTATTCCAACTGTACACAAACATAAACAGAAGTACTTATCTAACATAATGGTATTCTAACTTACTTTTTTGAAGTTTCTCTAGCAGTTCTATGGCTCTCTTTACATCTAAAAATTTAAGAATTATTATATAAACATATAAGTTACAGTTACGACTTAAGGATCGTTTGAAATTGTAAATAAGAAATTATCGAAATATAAAAATAATAAAAATTAATTTATGAAATACCATTTGCTAAATTTAGGGATTCATTAGTAACCGCCATGTCAAATTTATAATCAAGATACTTGAATAAGAACAAAAAAATTAAGTCCACGTTATTAATTAAACATACTAAATTTTAACAAATATAACACTATATTAATTACACGAAAAATAATAATTTACACTACACAGTGTACACACTACACAAGTACACAATAATACCCTTTGTTATCAAATTAAATCAAAATGTAATTTTCAATTTTCACAGATTAACATATTATTCGTAAATAGTAAATTATTGTACAGTACAAATTTAGAATAACGAAATTAAACAATTCAAATATCTAGTTATAATAATAAAACCATTTTTATTTGTTCACATTATTGCAAAACATTAATTTTATTTTTTTTCTAAATAAACTTAATTCTGATTTTGGAAACCGGCATACTGGCTACATATTATAATTTACTTTGCTATATATTTTGTGTTTATATTTTAAATGGTAATTATTTTGTTTAATGATTATGTTAATTTGATTTTTTTAATACGAGTGGTGTGAATGTGAATTAAAAAATGATATCACAGTGATAATTTATTGCCGAACTTGTTTTGAACATTTCGGATAGCTTTATTCGGTAATTTTATATATTAAGTAATATAATCAATTAGTGACTGAGAAATCTAATAATGAATTTCTCGAATAATGAAGTATGCTCCAGACGTAAGTAATTTAAAAACTGAGTTTACAGTTCCATGTTCCATCATCTTGATCAGTTTACCAGAATTTTAAATGCGTGTTATTTAGAGCATTAGAGAATTTATGTTATCAAGTAGTAACTTTTAAACTTCCTAATCGAAAATATTATTTATGTTTACCACAATATTAAATACACTTTATTTTTTAAACTAGTAAATGGATTTGCTTTAGTTTGAAGTGAAGTATTGAATGTTTAATAAAAGTTTGTCGACATTATTACAATATAAAAATCGGCATTATCTATTTTCTAATTAAATGAAGGTAACGAACTTCTTATATCGTGATTATACAGTCTGAACAAGTGTTGTGAATGTAGTTCTAAAGAAGTATCAAATGTATTATTCTGTTTACGTATGTTCAGTGACTGTTATTAATAAATAAGAATAAAAAAAGTAAAATGTTTAGATAGAAACGACCAAGTACGGTGTTTGCGCGAGAAATGTGTGATATAGAACAAAATCGTCAGCGAAATAGCTATGATAAATAAAAATAGAAGTAGTTTGGTCGTATATATTAAATAAAAACAAACTTGAGCTCCGTAAGCAGTACAGACGAGTAATCTTCATTTCTGACATATTTAAAATTAATTTATATAGATCATTTCGAAATATTAATAGCTATCAATTACTGTGAAATTTACCTTATGTGTATATGTTAGCGTTGTGCGCACGTTTGTATTCCGCAAAGGCTACACTATACTCGGGTTATCAACCTATCGTGATTTCGACGCGTGTAAATTAGATCTCGTACTTGTCGTGAACTATTCGCTTTTTGTACTTACGTTTGTATTACGAAGGTTCTATATATTACGTCGAATAATAGCGCCTGTGGTTCACGCTTAGAAACTATTCAGAGAAATGGGGAAATCATTTCATGTACAAAGTGTGATAAAAATTATCACTTTAAATGCGTTAGCGTACATCAAGTAACATGGAAAGCCATGTCGTCGACCAAAAATCTGGAATGTCGATGTCCGCATGGTTGCAGATCATCACCCCAATGTTCAAAAGGTGATTATGACAAGGTTATTATTAACGTAGTTCGAGCGGAAATGGTAAATACCAGATTAAATGATGTGATTAAAGCCATTGAATTTGAGGGCGCAAAATTTGATTCGCTGTTGGAGGAAATAAACATTTATAAAGAGGAGATAAAGACGTTAAAAAAAGAAGTCGAGCAAATTAGATTGGAAAATGTAGAAATTAATGTAAAATTAAACAGTCTCGAACAGTACACAAGGAGGAAACGACCGGCGAGTATTAGTTCTATCGTAGAATAGTAAAAAACGATTTATTACGCAGAAAACGGCAAGTAAAAATAACAGCAGCTTGTTTAAAGAAAAATATTAGAACTAGCAGTGATAAACCATTATATATAAACGAACATCTCACTCCGGTGACTGCGGATATTTATAAGCGTGCGCTAGGCTTGCGTAGTCACGGCTTCAAGATCGTAAAGTTTTTGCGCGAAAGACTGATGGATGTCCCGTAATTCATTTACTGGGGTAGAATTGATCGAAGCGATAATTCGTGGTTAAAGCCAGTAAACTGGATTGTCCGATATTCACCAATTCGTATTACTATCAGTTAATGATGGATGATTTTTGACGGTATGTTTTGTGTCTGCTATATTTTGTAAGTTGGTTGTTGAGTGCGGTTTGTGTGTTTGAGAATAAATGGCTCTTGATGATGGCTGTGATAAATGTTTCATCTTATACTTCTGGAAATGTAATGTGTATGTGTGTGGTATGATATGTTATCGTTGTCTGATTTCCGCGATAGTTACGGCTAAGACTACACTCTACTCGCAAAACATTGATGTGTATAGTGCAATTTATTTATTATTATTATTATTATTCATTTACTTGTTTTTCTTTTACTTTTTCCTTTTAAAATGGCGTCGATATATATATATATATATATATATATATATATATATATATATATATATATATATATATATATATATATTACTTATTTATATTTTAATATTTGTTAACGGGATTAAGTAAAATTCAAGAAGCATGTTATAAAAATAGAAAATGCTTGAGGTTTGAAATTTAGATGTATTGGGGTCTTCTTTAATATTTTTAACAATATAATTATATAACTTGTTTGAAATAATAATCGAACTGTATTTGAAATGACATATTTTTACTAACCTATGATAAATACAAAGGTGCCGATGAAAATTTAAATAATACAACTGCATATAAAAAAATAACACATTTATTTAAAATAAAATGTCTTTAAAGTATACTACTAAAAAATGTCTTTTTTAACGTTAATTTTTCTGCCGACTATCCTTTATGACCGTAAAATTGAATATTTTCCGCAGTAGCGTGCATTAATTTGGCTGATGTTGCCAATAAGCAACTGGGATGTGAGTTATGACAGGATGGGAGATGTCATTCAACAATGACACTCAGAACTATCTTTTCAATCATTCAAACCGGCGGGGAAGATCTAATGGTGTGCGATAGTTTAATATGCGAGGTTCATTGACATGATCTAATAAATCTACCGTCAGCTGGTTAGGGTGACCCTCTAACCTGTGCAAGTAACCTTTACTGCTATCTCGAACTACTTCGTACACATTTGGTACTTTTAGGTCTTTATGCAAAAATGCTGCAGCATTTTGATATTTGATATTGATGCTGTTCTCCCATAGTGGTATGCTATATGTCCACGCCGGTTTAATAATTGCCCTGTAAAGTAATAATTTCGGCTTTAGAGGTAATTCGGAAGTTTTGGCCAGGAGCCAGTACATGTTCCGCAGTTTAAGTTTTATTTATTTTCCTTCCCGGTCAAACGGCGATCAAGCCACATTCCCTGGTATCGGACTTTATTTTTCTGTGGAATCGGACATTAGATCGCCATGTAGACCTGTGTTCCCTAGTTGTAAGTGTAACATGTACTGACTTGAATGAGTTAATTTTAACCCTTCATTGTCATGCTCAGATGTCCAAGTCGTTCAAACGACGCTGTAGTTTTTCCTTCGCCGCTACCGGATGACAAGTGCATTTAAAATGCCGTTTTTTTATGTATTAATAAAGTCACTTTTGTCATTAAGTGCATTAATGTAGACCGCTTTTTATTTGCCATATAATATCATAGCAAAAATGCGCAAATGTAAAAAATAAGTTGTTAATTTTTATTTTATGTTCTATCTTGGTTTATATTTCGAATAAAATTTTTTACTTTTTTCTGAAAACGCATGATTTTATAAAGAAAACATAGATTCGATTTTTTTTTTTTACTTTTGGTGATCTTATTTTCAAAGTAATTTACAAATTACAGTTTTGCAAAGAAACGATCTATACATAAATGTACAATATATAATGTATTTTTAAGGAGATGTTATATAAATTTATATTCTTATTATGTAAAAAAGCAATTTATTTAAAATAAACTTTATTTCTACTTTTTAAGTTGATGGCTTAGCCTATAGATCATGTTTTAACTCTGTGTTTGGTTTGCAATTTGTACCATAAACATGAAGGGAATTATAATTATTTTAATGTGTAAATGAAGTTAGATTTTTTGTTGTAGTACGTTGTGCTATTTATTAATTTTAGTTTCGTTTCTGTTTAGATTATTTGAAAAGTAAGGCGTTATTTATTCGTATTAATATAACAAACATTTATCGCAACCCTGGAAACAAGGACAAATTTTTAATGTTAGTGCGTAGGCTGTCAATTAAGTAACCAAGTCGTGGGAAGTATGAAATCTGTTTTTATCTTACCATTTTTGATTTGTAAATTTAATTAAATTTATAATTAAACGATATGGAGGATATATTTCAGTGGTGTAGGGAAGGTAATGCACTCCAAGTACGAGTATGGTTGGATGATACCGAACATGACATGAATCAAGGGTAACTGTTTATTTATAAATAATAAAATAACTACGATTTTTTATTTTCTCATTTATTATATATTGTTACTAAACTATTGATTTATTAAATATCTTGTTTTGTGTGTTATCTGCAAATGTGTATCTGGAATTATGTAGTGATAAATTAATTTTATCTTTGAGTTTATTACAAAACTACGACATTTTTCATATCAAATAATGTCTTTAATGTACAGTTCAACTGACAAATTTCTAATCCATCGTGGAACTTAAAAATGTCCGTTGTTTATAGAGGATTGATTTATGGAATTTTGCCAGGGCAATTGGATAAAAATAGATAAATGCAATATAACTTAAGGAACTGGGTCATTTGGTTTCTGTAAATATATTTCATTGACCTATTATGGTGTATTTAATGAATTATTATCGAAAGTTTTTTTTGTTTATAAAAATCCCGTGTAAATTAATTTCGGTAATAGCATTAAACATGTATTTTTAAAAAACTGGATATTGTTAAACAATTTTCTTAATTTTATTCATTAATAATTAAGTTAATCTTGTAGTTTAGGACGCGGGAAGAATTAGACAGTGGGAAGTTTTTGCCGAAGTTTAATAACATCTTTCGATTTCTTTTACAATATTACATTTTATTTATATAATTTCAAATTTTGCTTTTAGATAAGTTCTATAATGATTTTTTAATTTTTTAAATAATCAATGTTTGACACTTTTGTTAATAATTTTGAAATGTATTAAAACATTTCTTAAGACAGTGTAAATTTTATTATTAACTTAATGGTATGGACATTTTTATCTAAATATTTTATAATAATATCATAGAATTTCACATGATATTTAGAGGATGTTGAAGACATTTACTCAGAAATAAATCAAAGTATGGCTGGCAGTATTGTTAAATTTTTGTTCATAGGGATGATCATGGATTTAGTCCATTGCATTGGGCATGTAAGGAAGGTCATTATAAAATAGCGGAGTTATTAATTCATAGAGGAGCCCGAATAAACGCTACTAACCGTGGTGATGACACACCATTGCATCTTGCTGCAGCTCATGGACATCTGGATATTGTGCATTTAGTATGTAAATAATTATACGTGTTTTTTTTTTTCTCGTTCATTACAAACATCTGTCATTTCAAAAATAAAAGTTATTGAATTACCATTTTATATGTATTTCAAACAACGCGAATAATGATTATTTTTTATCTGTATTTTTTTAGTTATTAAAAAATAGAGCCGATATCAATTTAATAAATGAACACGGTAATACACCTCTTCATTACGCTTGTTTTTGGGGTTACCAACAACTAGCTGAAGATTTAATTACTCAAGGCGCTTTAGTTTCTTTGGCTAATAAAGACGGAAATACACCTCTGGATAAAGCTAGAGGGTCGTTAGCGAAACGTTTCCACGGTATGACTTATTGAATAACATTTATACTTTTCCTTACTTAATTTCATTGTGTGTTCCTGAGTAAATATTTAAAATAACTAGTCTAAGTAAGTTTTTAGAAGTTTAAAAAGGTTGTATTTATGCGAATATAATTACATTTTCTTTTGTTTTGTATACAATTCATCAATTTTATCTGATGATGTTTCCAAATGAATTTTTTGTTCCTCAAACAAAAAATGTTGATAATTTTAAAATTTACGCAATACTTTTATTTTTATCCTGTTTTTTTTTTTTTTTTTTAAAAAAAATGAGAAACATAATTGGTGAGTCAAAAACTGAATTGAATTATTTTATTTATTAGAGTTAGCCTTGGAAACCGGTCAAGATTTGAAGAAAATAAATTTCAAAGATCAAAGCTGGTTAGGTTTAAAAACCAGAAGTAGTAAGTAATCTTGTAATATATTATTTTTTATCAAGTATCTCGGCTCACTGACAATCCACGTTGTACTCTTTCTCGTGTTACACGTATAGCCATGAAAATTTATTTCTGACTCGGTAATAAAGTAATTATAATAATTGGACACAAAAAAATTACGTAATTTTTTATATTTTCATAAATAATTTGATAATTTATGTTTGTTCATATTCACGAATATTTTGTAATTCATGTAATTCTAGGAAATGTGCATTTCATTTTCTTTTTAATAATTTTAAAACGTCGTTTAATATTTAAAGCATGTTTACAAAATGATGAAGTTATGTCAGAAATTCTAAGTAACCGTTAATTGTATGTTATTATTTTTCAATTTAATATATTCAATGCTCACGTATATTTATCTGTAAAAAATTGGTATAAAATATATTTTACAAATCTGATGGTACCAAATTATAATAATTGCACTTATTGATTCAAATATATGTGAACGGTACAAAATTGTTTAATTTATATCGATATAGATTCACAAAATAAAATTTATTAAAAAAATATTTTATAAATTTCAAATAGATTATTTTAATAAATTTTATTCTTTAATTTTGTTAAAATTAACAAAATTATACAACTTTTTATATTCTAGTTCAATTCATTTTTTATCTAGATTTTATTTATTTTGATGTAGTATTTTATTAACTTTTATATCGCTTATATGTGTTTTGTGTCAACATTTCATTTTGAATTTATTATTTGATGTATATGTTGCTTTGTGTGTAGTCATTAACGTTTTAATTTTAATTTTTTTAATAATCAAATTCCGTTTTGTTATCTATTTGATGAGGATAGATGGTAAATAAACTGGTATGAAAGTACTGTCTATAAGTTCTTTGTTTGATCTGTTTCATGCTCATGTTTAAATTATTATTTTTAATAATGTTTCTTATGGCACTATTTAATTAACCCTGCTAAAGGGGTTGGTGATCGCTATAAAGTTATTATAATTTATTATTATTATTATTGTTGCGTACTTTAATCTAATGTTGCCTACATTTCGTTTCTTTACCTTTATTTTACTTAATAAAAATTGAAACATCTAATACTCGAGATTTATACGTCTAATGCATTAGCACGATGAAAGTTTATGGTTTTTCAATATGTTTAGGAGATGCTACATTATCTAGACACAAAGGTATACATTTGAATGATCTGCAGCTTCACACAAAATTAGCTATTTCGCATAATGGAGAAACATGGCGTGGACGTTGGCAAAAAAATGATGTAATTGCGAAGATATTGAATATCAGGAATTGTACTCCACGAATTTCCAGGGATTTTAATGAAGAATTTCCAAAATTGAGGTATTTATTTAAGTTTTTAAATTTCGTTTACTCATAGCCAACGTTATTATATAAGAAATTGTTATATATATATTTGTGTGTGTAATTTATAATACCTATTGTCATTTATGAGATTTTCTTGTGGAATTTTTGGTTATCTACACACGTCGATGAACATATTCGAAAATGTGAAATTTAATGTATGCTTATTTAATAGTGTCAATTTTGATTTATTTTTCTTACTTAACTGATGAAAAACAAATTCAATACTACTTAATTTGTTCATATGTTACACATTGGTATTATTCAATTAAGAATTATGTTTAAATGTTATTTGAACGTTTACTAGGGCGAATACGGCTTATTTAGTATAAATCATATTCAACCTTGATTTATTTCGTATAAATTATTTATATCCAAGCTTAGCAGATTTTTATGCTTTACAATTGTTTTCCACATATTCGGTTGTAGCGCACATTATATTTGAGATTTTTTGTTATTTTATTATTTTATTTTTATAGTTAATATTTTTTTAGACATCGATGATTTAAGTTCACGCGTTTAATTTTGTGCTATCAATAGCAGTGTAATTTGTAAACTTTTTTTTGTTCAGAATTGTTTCATTATTAGAGAACGTTAGAAGGTATGTTTGTATTTTAAGTGTATACCAATTCTAACAGAAAAAGTAACTTATTCTTTTACATCTGTACAGGCGTCCACGGATATTCAAAATTATTATTGACAATTTTTTTATACGTTAATTGTAAATTAGGATAATATTTTGGGAATCGTCCCACAAATAAGAAACTATGCCTTTACAGCTTACTCAACGTGATACTGTGCGTACGAACTAACTCGTGGACAACTTTTCTAGAAATATTTCTGGGAACAAATGTAAATTCTCAAGATGAAGAAGGGACAATACATTGTATGAACCAGAACCCATTTTAGACTGAATTAACAATCTACAAAAGGTTAGAAGTATGAAAGGATCACAGCCCCAACGAGTATTGTATAGATTACGTAAAATGTTAATTGTGCGATTGATAGTTGTTAGTAGATTATCAATATGTTGCAGCCATATTAAACGTGCATTCGAAGTTATACCTAAATACCATGCAAAAGGGAATAATGCCATGTTTATAGAGAAATTATTAACGCTGTAATGTCTGCATGTAAAAATCGCCGCTATACATTTCTGAACACTGAGAAAAAAGTACTCGTTCAATTAATGTCATATCAATATTAATATTATATACGGCATCAGAAAATATTGTATTGGAAATAAACACCGAAATATCATCAACATAGAGGAAAATTTTAGAATACGAAGCCAATAAGTGTCATATATTTGTCAATAGTATAGCTTATGTCGTAGTTTGCCAGTTAGTTTTAAAAATGTTTGAAGTGAAACTCCTATTGGCGCGTTGTATATGGCGCAGTTAATCTGGAAAACGAGTGATCGAGCTAAAGGCTTATACACATAGGCAAATAGGCAGGCATATTTTTATAATGTAGTTGGGTTCCTCTTCTCTTTCCCGCTATACGTGTATGTTCAGTTTACAATACATACACGTAAACGCGTACAGAAATTATGACATATATATGCGTAAAAATTTGTATGCGTGTTTCTCTTGAGCATGCGCGCACGGCTAACATTTCAGTCATCGCCGCGTAAAGTTAAGCGTAGCGTACAGTGCGTTCCTTTTATTTGTGAAATTTGTATGAAATCGTAAATTTATTAAATAAGTGTCAATAGTTTTCGTCATAATTATTTTTACTTAAATACTTTACCATATTATTAGTGTAAATAAACTGTCTAATTTTATTTTGTGTATTTTTCTACAACTTTATCATTTATTGTCTAAAACTTTCCAATATGGAGTATATTACGCTGCTTTTTACAGTTTAATTTTTTATTCAACTGTTGCACTTGTAAGAATATATTTTTTGTGATGGAGGAATTAAAATTATGTCTGATGTAACGTTTTATTTATTGAGAACTATAAAAGGTTAATATTAAAAATGATTTTTTTGTTTTTGTTGCTTATAATAGAATTTGACGATTATTTTAATAATATAATTCCATGTGGATAATAAGACTATTACATTAATAAAACAAACCTTAACAAACACAACATCCAGAGTCAAGTTTCGAGGAGAAATATCCGAGGCTTTTAAAATTAAAACAGGAGTAAGACAGGGAGATTGTCTATCCTCTTTGCTTTTTAACTGTGTTCTGGAGAAAGTTATAAGGGAGTGGAAGATACGGCTGGAAAATTGCGGAATTGAACCAATCAGATTAGGAAGGAAAAAATCTGGGATCGAGATTTCATGTCTTGCATTTGCGGATGATATTGCAATTTTAGCTGATAATTTGGAAGATGCAGTCATCCAGTTAAATTCGTTGAAAGAAGTAGCTGAAAAAGCTGGCCTGCAAATTTCATATGAAAAAACAGTTTATATAACCAATGAACCTTCGGCACCATGTTATCAACAAAATACAGAAAGGTTAAAAAAAAAGTCACCAAATTTAAATATCTAGGTGAAATAATTCAACCATAAAGAAGCGAATCTAACCAGAGTACACAAGATGGAATAAGCATTCAATGTAACCAGAGAAATATATAAAAAGAACGTCATTATCTATAAATACGAAGATACGACATATGATACTGTAATTAAACCGCAATGTCTATATGCAGCAGAATGTCTGAATATGAACACAAGAAGAGAAATCGAGCTCATAGAGAAGAAGGAACGAAAAATTATGAGGAAAATTCTGGGACCGAACATAAAGATGGACAACCGGTATTAAAAAGCAACAAGGAAATATATGAGAAAATTGAAAAGATATACAATGAGAAAAAGAAGAATAAGATTTTACGGTCCGCTTAAAAAGAATGGAACCAACATAGACAAACTAAAGACATATTTGAATACTTTGAAAGCAATCCAAAGAATAAACTTATGTGGTTTATAGAAACCAAAAAAGATATATCAGAAATGAACATAAAAAGTGAGGACGTAAATAATAGAAATAAATTCCGAGAAAAAATTAACACATTTAAAGGTTTTGCTGAAAACGTGAAGAAGAACACTAGTAGTTACATGTGGACGGAAGAAAGAAAAGCGCAGCACAGCTTGAAGATGAAAGAATATTGGAGAAGGAAAAGAAAATCTCATGATCATTTTTTTTACGTGGTCCATAGTTGACCAAAATCGAAAATAATAATTTCCTTTGTGACATGATTTTTGTCTGTTACCAGAATAGATAAAAAATTATATCTTTTCTTGTATTGTATTCGAAAAAAATGTGTTAACCGCGTTTCGCTAACGTTTTGACGAGATAGAGAGAGAGATTTACATGTTTTATCCTCTCTTGGTTATTTGATTTTAATATATTTCATTGCTATACGTATTTACATTTTGCTATTTTCTTTGCTATGTCACATATGATTAATCTCGGGTTATTTACTTACAAATGTACATTCTAGTTCTCACACACACACACATACATATATATATATATATATATATATATATATATATATATATATGAAAAAATTATTTTAATTACTTTTATTTAATTATTTATTTTTCCGAATCATTTGTTAAATTGTGCAATACTGTTCGGGTTTTATGTTTACTAATATTGTTCTATAGGAGCGATTAATGTATCACAGTTCATTTTTTATATTATCTTTGTATGCATTTCGCATTCCATAAATGTATTTGTACATGATGCGAACGCACTCAATTATAAGCTAAAATTTAAACTAATTTTACAACTTTCATATTTGAAAGTTTGCGAATTGAACAAAAAAAAAGACGTATATTTTATATCGATATTATATTTCAATGGAAACATGAAAAACGGTTGGTTTTAACTTCGGCTAAAAATATATTATTAAACAAATGGATTGAAATTAGCGATATAACTCTAATTATGCTAAAGTCATTGTAAATAATTGAAGATGCTGACATGTATTTTTTATATTAGCAACAGTTACATTTTTTATTATTTTTATTGTTATCGTGTCATTATTCGCAATTTTACTTTATATATATACACACACATACACACACACATACACACACACACACATATATATATATATATATATATATATATATATATATATATATATATATATATATATATTCTTTCTGTAAAACTATTTCTTTTTCTGTTCTATATACAGGCATAATTTTTTATGAACGCGCTAATTTAATATGTTGTTATTATCCTTTTGAATGAAATGCTTGTACGGTTTTATTGCGAGTGTTCTTAAATTTAAACCACACGCTAGTTACGGTGTTTTTAATGTTTCGCTGTTTATAATTATAAACGGTTTCAGAATTTTTTCTCATCCAAATATACTACCGGTAATTGGATGTTGTAATTCGCCCCCAAATCTCGTTGTTATCAATCAATATATGCCGTGGGGTTCGCTGTATACTTTGTTGCATGAAGGAACTGGCGTAGTAGTGGATTTCGCGCAAGCGTTAAGGTTTGCAGTCGATGTAGCGCGTGGCATGGCTTTTTTACATAGCTTAGAACGTATTATACCTCAATATCATTTAAATAGCAGGCATATTATGGTTAGTAGTGTTGAATTATTATTATTATTTTTTTTAGTACCTTATTAGTAAATTTAAGTCCTATTTGTTTTTTTAGAAATTAGCTGATCAGCGCCAATTTGTAGACGTCAAGTTCGTATAATGTATGCAAATAGAATTACGTAACGCTTTTTAAATAATATTTGAATCTCAGATGTTAGAAAGATAGATGGATAACTAATTGGTTTCTGTCCAACGTGTGATTCGACACAATGTTTATAAAATTGTTCTGTTCGTGAATGGGCTAATTGTAGCCCAATCGATGGATTCTCAGTACAAATGTGTAATTCACGTAATTTTATTTAACTCCGGCATTATTGTAGGTTTTATATGATATACAATTGAGAATATATGCTCTGCTTATTATGTTTATACTTTTACTGTTTTACAACATACGTATGCTTGTACAGGATCAATTTTATTATGCGGAGAAATATCTATAAATGATGAGTAATGTTTCTCTTCGAACATATAAATTGTTAAAATTAATTAGAATAATAAATATGTTCAGTTACATCCGGTTTTAGACAGAACATAATTTATTTATTATAGCTAATTGTTGTTACTTTGAATTTTTATTTGTTTGAATTTTTTTTTTTTTTTTGTAATTTTTCAAAAGTTTAGACTTATATTTTCCAATAATAATTGGTGTTTTGTTTTGTTTTATAAGTTTTATTATAATTCAGTTTACATAAAATCGCGTGTGATTTCCTTTTTTTTTTTTAAATTATAGAGTTTTTCGAAATTCGGCATAACTTATGACGCATTATTGAGAAATTTGCATATTTATTAGTAAGAAACTAAATAATGTAATTTATTCTCGCGTTTTCCATATTTATTTATATATATTGTAATTATTATTTTTACGTTAACAAATTGATGTGACTTCTTACCTCTGAAATATATGTATTATCAAAATAATATAGTAAGTATTTACTACGAAGCGGAGAGAATGTCGTTTCTAACGTATTTTGGGTATTTAAGGTATACATAAAATCACGATCCATTATTATGGAATTGAAACGCGTTAAATATCGCGTTTTTTTTTTTTTTTTAAATAGATCGACGAGGATCTGACGGCGAGAATAAATATGGCCGATGCTAAATTTTCATTTCAAGAAAGAGGTCGTCTTTATTACCCAGCTTGGATGTCTCCGGATGGTAAGAATTTCTATTGTTCGACTTTCTCATTTCATATGTACAAATAAGTATAGGGTGGCCCGGAGAAGACTGATAGTTTTGTTTTTTCGAATAGCGCAGTTGGTAAACCTATCAAAGTAGACCACGTGCTTCACGTTTAGTGTACACACGGGATATTCGAATTCGTTCAGTTTCAGTTATGGTATCCTCTAGAGTTTCGAAAAGAATTCATTAAGACCCGAGTTTATGAGACATGCCCACGACATCTGGAAGACTTCAAAACTTTTCAAAAATTCAGCGACCTATGCTCGAAAAAGTCTTTGAAAATGTTGTAAAAAGACTGAATGAATGTATGGAAATGGCGCTCATCTGGATGATATTGCGTTTCACAAATGATTGTAAGCTAATTTCTCGTGCTGCTATTTTTAAATAAGATTTAGTTCAAAAATTTTGGTCGAGTAGTTTTTGAGTTATTCAAAAAACAACAAAATCGCCGTCTTCTCTGGGTCACCACCTTATATTTAGCGTGTATGAATGGCGTGCGTGAATTTTATACGCTTAATGTAACACCTCTACTTTTGAATTCCATATCAGGCAATGTCAATTATATAATTATTATATATTTATTATTTTCTATTATTATTATTATAATTTTATGCCGACATTTTTATATATATATATATATATATATATATATACACGATCGTATGAGGTCGTGTCCCCTAGGATGATGCCATATCGTCCGTAAATTATAAATTTGATTAAGAAACTTCAATAATAAAACTGTAAAATCATGCATTTTTTTAATAATATTTATTCATACTTACAGAAATATCGTAATACGATCGATCACAATAGGTAAACGTAACGGCGACACAATTATTAATACTAAAATATGACGATCGAAACTGAACGATTTAACTAACCGAAACTGACTTAAAACTAGACTAAACTGAACTAAATTAAGACTAAAACTGGCCTAAATTAAGACTAAAACTGACTAAATTAAAACTAAATTGAACTCGACTGAACTGAATTAGACTGAACTTATTAATAATCAAACATCTCCTTTTATACTAATAAATATGCATATATACATATATACACGCCTAATTAGAACTTTATAGATTTTTCTAGAAAGATTCGTTTATTATTATTGTATATACTTATGGAGCTTCTAGAAAAATCTTTATATATTTACATATGTGTGAGTGTATTTTTTGATTGGTTTAACATAATTTTTAACATTCAATCATAAACGTGATTTTGCCGGCTGTAGAGCATCTCGCGTGTAGTAATTATCTTGTCATTTAATATATTATAATATTTGTGTGTGTTTCCATGATTAATACGTCGATCAGACGTTTTGCAATAACCAATCAAAATGTGTTAAATTTCTCCTCATTTTCTCGTGGAAAAATTAGGCATATACCTACATACATATATACTTATTTTGTAACTAGTACGACGAGAAAGCTGCAGAAAGGTTAATAAACCTTGTCATCTTAACTTACTCTTGACCCTTTAACATAACTATTTTCTCTCTTCAACTTCATCATTATCATTATTATTTTTACTTATTTTTTAATTCTCAAACTCATTTATTTATTTATTTAATCATTAACATGTAACAACATTGGTTGGTACATTTGATTGATGAGTGTGCTATAGCGATTTTTTTTCAACTGTTTGTAGCTTTGCAAAAGAAACCTAAAGAACGAAATTTAGAAGCGTGCGATATGTGGAGTTTTGCAATTTTATTGTGGGAATTAGCTACGCGAGAGGTACCGTTTGCTGATTTGTCAGCTATGGAAATCGGAATGAAAGTAAGTTAATTTTTACGTTAAATGCGATTTTATTTATAATTCATATTTCCGAAAGTAATTATTGAAATTACTTATTTACGCACAATATATATACTAGCCGGATTTCCAAATTCTATTTTTGCTTTATTTTATCATGGTGTACTGTTATTGTTACAATTTCTAATCGAATTTGTAGCCATTGCGATGAACTTTTATACAATATCGATAATCAAGTTCACATTTGATTCGGCGATTTTCTATTGCATCGAATATCTTCGTTTGTGACTTGATATAAAACTCATCTGGAGTCAATGCATTGGCAATGAAATAAAGATATAAGAACTGTTGCCTTCCCATCTATTTAGTAAGTATGGCGATCAATTGAGGACAATTTTCCATTATATAATTTAGTCATACAAGCGATTTATAGCGTCAAATGTTTTGCTTATCTTCAGCATTAATTATATTCGAAGGCTCGTTAATTGTAAATAATAATTCATTCATATTGATTTGTTAATTGAGCCGCTATTTCGATATGTCTCCTTTTGGTATTTTACTCTAGTTTGTCTTGCGAACTACGCTATATAAATTCACGCAAGTCTCCCGCGTCTTAATTGATGAAAACGGACGCTTAATTATTTTTTCGCATTTAATTATTTCTCTTGGTTACTGTATAAATTATATAAATTGCTTTCATGACTAAATGTACATACGATGCAAGTAGCTGGTTGTTATATACATATTTTACTATGAACTACGAACATATTTTTTTGTTAAGTATAATACTTATTAAACATTTTTCCTACGAATAATTTTTCTTTCTTTGTATATTTACAAATGAGTCTGTTTTTTATTTATAAAAATAGTTATATAACCGCACAATTACAAACACACACACACACACACACACACACACATATATATATATATATCTAGTTTTCTTCTTCTTCATCGTAGGCTCGATCCGAGCATCGTGATACTATGAAACCTTGATTTTATGTAATTACCTCCGCCATATGTTTCGGTCCTCTGCATATCGAACCGCTTGCTGGAATGATGTAATGTTTAGCAATTCTTTGATTCCATCCGTATATCGTGTAGGCGTTCTTCCTTGTTTTCGCCGACCTTCGATCATACCCTCCAAAATTAACTTTTCCAAACTATTTTGACGTATGATACGACCGAAGTAAGTTACTATTCGCTGCCTTACTACATCTCGCAGTCGTATTTTTGGACAGATTTCCTTTAACACCGACAGGTTTGTTCTCTTTTCGGTCCAGGGAATCCGCAGCATTCTTCTCCAACAGAACATTTCAAAAGCATCTATTCGTCGGACATCCTTTTTTTTTAAAGTCCAACATTCCGATGCATACAGAAAAACCGAAAAGACTGAGGTGTCCATGATGCGAATTTTTGTATTCTTCGTTATGTCGTGTCTCTTTCATTATCTAGTTTTACCTTAGTTTAAATCGTGGGAATTATGTTAATCTCGTTTTAAATAATTAATTATATCCCGTGAATGAAAAAACGAACATTTACTTTTATCGTTTAGATGAGGTGATTACATCATTCACAATAATCTATTTTTGGTATTTTTAAATATATAATACATTTTAATTTTATTTTATTGTTACTGTTTTTAAATAGGTCGCATTGGACGGATTACGGGTAACGATTCCATCCGGAATTTCGCCGCATTTGTCAAAATTGATAAAAATTTGCATGAACGAGGACCCCGGTAAACGTCCGACTTTTGATATGGTACTTCCAATTTTGGACAAAATGAAACGATAAACATTTCTCGTGCTGTTTTGTTTTAAATGTAATCATTGTTTTTCAACTACTGGTACTTTACTCATTTCATTAATATTTTAACTCTTAATTAAGTGTTATCTTGACTTAAACTCACGTTTTAATTTTTGGTAGTAATTAACCATTAAAGATATTTTCATACAACGATTGATGATGTTTAAAAAACATACTCGTACATACTCAACGGTTTTTAAAGAGTATATCTATTTTATACGTTTATATACACACACTTTCCCGATAATATATATATATATATATATATATATATATATATATATATATATATATATATATATATATATATATAATGCGTGTATGCGTTTAAAAACGTTATCTTTTTTGTAATAGGCTCGTTGTTTTTCATTATTCGATTTCTCACTTTAATTATTATTCGTCTTAATAATGTTAATGTAATTTTCAATTTTTAACGTTTGATTACACTCGTTTTGACAACTGTCGTTGTTTTAATGTTCATTTGTAAAAGTAATTATTAGCAGTTCACATGTCAGGAGATTATATTACATATGCGTACGAGATACGCATAAGTATAATATATATTTAGGTTTTGTTTGAATAACCACGTGTACTGTTGAAACAAGTTCTACACCTCCGCTCTTCCATTCATACTTATTAAATTACATACGTTTTAAAAATATTTACGAAGTATGAAGTACACGTTTGTCTCAGAGGGACGTATTACAGAGTTGAATCATTCTAACCTGTTGGAGAATATTTCTCGGTGCAGTCTGTGTCTAATATAAACTTTAAAAAACATATTGCCTCTTTGCTGATTGCGAAGTAGCAAGGTAGGTGGGTTGATGCTGAAGCTGGCATACGTCTTCCTGCCCGATACATATATGCGGTTAGTTAAGATTTGGCATCAACTCATACAGTGCTCAGATGTTGACAGGTCTTGGCAGGTTTGGTTCCTATCTTCAGATGTTCCGGCTTGCTAGCGGTCCTATCTGCACCTATTGTACGGTAGGTGAAGTTGACGATATTTATCATACTATGTTTGTTTGCCCTGCATTAACTGCCCTTCGACATGGTATTGACTGCTCGCATGTATATCCTCTTAATAGGCAAATTAGAAGTTCCTTTTGTTGGCTGAACAGATAATGCGATTAATATTCAAATTTCGTAGTATTGCAACTTAAATCAACCGCGATTGTCACAGTGTTTTCAGTTTTTTTTTTTATAGCGTGGTCAACTGCCCTTTGTTTATCGTACTTATTTATTTATTTCAATATCTAATTATGTTTTATATTTAACAATTTTAATATTTAAATTTAACTATTTTTACAAATTTGTCATAGCAATTTGTTATGAAATTTTTTTTTCGCTCTCTCTATGATTTTTTTTCTTCTTTTTTCTTTAATGTTCGCGGAACCTTGTTGTACTTGAAACTAAAATGGAAGCTGCGCTTACTATATTTTCTATACTTTTCCCTTATTTTTAATTATTATTATTGTTTTATTATTTTATTAAAAAATTACAATGGGTCTTAATGTATACTATCAAAATGTACGGGGCTTAAACACCAAATTGAATCAATTTAATTTAAATATTCATAGTCATAATTACGATGTGATCGGGTTGACGGAAACGTGGTTGTATAACGGTGTACAAAATAATGAGCTCATTCAATATGGTTATGAAATTTACCGAAATGATAGAGAAGGTAGGAGAGGCGGCGGATCCTTAATAACTGCGAGGAATTCTTTGCACGTGGAAATATTAACATTAACCACTATTTCTGGAGTCGAGTCAGTCTGTTTAAAAATTTCTGAATACAACCTAATTGTGGCGTGTATATACATACCTCCTCGTACCTCGGTTATTATTTATAAACAGCTTTATCGTGAATTGTATGAACAGCTGTTGTACAAGTTCATGCACTCTAAGGTTCTTATTATGGGTGACTTTAATTTGTTTGTTGACGGACGTACTTCTTTAAATATTCAAGATGACAAGCTGGCTAAGCTTTCAAATTTTGTAGAAATCAGTAGTTTAAAGTTGGTGAATAATATACTGAACTTCCAGGGGGAAATACTGGATTTGGTGCTGGTAAATTCTGCTCTCTCAACTAGCATTAGCAAAGCAATTGATCCCTTGGTATCAGAAGAGTATCATCCGGCTTTAGAAATTACTGTTCAACGATGCTCATTAACCAAACTTGATTATGTTACTACTTATCCGGTGTATAGGTTTGGGAAACTTAACAATTTTTCTACTGTTAGATGTGAAGTTTCAAGAATAGACTGGACTGAGATTTATAATATTACTAATACAAATGAGGTAACACATTTCTTTTATACTAAGATTTATGGCGCGCTTGATAGAGTTGTGCCTAAAAAATCAATTTTTAAATCTAAGTCCCCCATGGTTTACACAAGAAATAAAACGCAAGATTCAAAATGAAATGTAGGAAGTCATATCGCAGGACAGCTGACCACACTGATTACATAAAGTTCAGTAGAGTAAGAGCCGAGATTAAAAAGTTGATTCGGCTATCATTTAGAAATTATGTTAGTAACGTTGAAAAAAATATCCAAATCAATCCCAGTAGATTTTGGTCATTTGTGCAAAACAAGAGAGACTCTCGTGTTTTGCCTACATTTATGAAGTACAATGGCAGAAATCTTGAAATCAGTGAGGATATATGTAAATCTTTTGCTGATTATTTTGCTTCAGTGCATTCGTGTTAACACATTAGATACTGGTGACACTGAAACTGGAACTAGTATTCTTAAACTCAACTCTATTTCTTCTTGTGAATATGATGAAGCCGTCAAGAACTTGAAGCCTAAATTTTCTACTGGTTCTGACAACTTGCCACCGTTTATATTTAAATTGTGTTCTGATCTATTAGGAAAGCCTTTAGTATATCTGTTTAATCTAATATTAAAACAGGGCATTTGGCATGATTCTCTTAAAATATCTAAAATAATACCGGTATATAAATCGGGTGATCGTCAGCTAATCGCCAATTATCGACCTATCTCTATACTCTGTACACCTGTTAAATTATTAGAATCTATAATATATGTCAGGTTGAACAGTTATTTACTGACTAAAATTATACCTGAGCAACACAGATTTATGAAGCACAAGTCCAATGTGACAAATCTAGTTACATACACTGATCAGATTTCTATATTCATGAATTGTGGTTTACAAAGTTAATAGTATTTACACTGATTTTAGTAAAGCATTTGACACAGTTAGTCATTCACATCTACTGAATAAACTAAAGTTGCTTGGACTGTCAAAAGATTTTATAATATTAGAATCCTATTTATATAACCGTAAGAGCTATGTTGTGTATAATGACTACCATTCTAATACATATTCACCTACTTCAGGGGTTCCACAAGGTTCGAATTTGACCTTCTATTCCTAATTTTTATCAATGATTTTGGAAAAAACCTTTGCTCAAAATTTCTTTTATTTGCTGATGATCTCAAAATTTATGCTCCTATATCTTCACTAGCTGACTGTGAATCTTTACAAACAGATCTAGATAAGCTGGTTCTGTGGAACAAAGAAAATCATTTACCTTTCAATTATGATAAATGCGTCCACATGAGTTTCTGTAGAAATAGAAATAGGTACTCGTTCACTTACACGATGAGTGGTAAGCAGATAATTAAAAAGTCTGTGGTGCGGGATCTCGGAGTTAATATTGATGACAATTTAAAATTTTCAATTCATGTAAGCGATGTTGTTAATCGCTGTTATAAAATGCTAGGTTTTATTATAAGAAATTCATATGTGTTTAGAGATTCATGGACGCTACTGTCGCTTTATAATGCATTAGTGCGTAGTCCTTTAGAATACTGTTCAATTATTTGGGATCCGTATTATAATAAATACATCAGGTTAATTGACAAAGTTCAGTGTAATTAAAAAATAAAACTAGGCAACCACTACCGATGTTCTTTATTGATTTGAAACCTTCGATTAAGAATGATGAAATATTTAAAATTACAAGACTATTAAACACAGTAGTTACGGTAGATGAGCCAAAGAGAGACTCACGATTAAAACAATGTAAGCGCTTTCAACTTTTTGGCCATACTGCCAATTATTGTAACTTACCTTCTCAGTGTGTTAAATGTGCTGGTAAGCATGAAACCAAAATGTGCTCTAAAGCTACTGCTGAACCTGCAGTCTGTGCACTATGTGATGGAAACCATCCAGCAAGTTACAGGGGATGCCCTGTTTATAAGCAACAGACTACATTTTATAATAATATACGTGCATCATATGCTAATAACTAGAGCGAACAACTACAGCAATTCCAATGCAAACTACAATAGCCCTAGGATAATAGCAAACAACAGATCATATGCAAGCGTTACCAAAGCTGGCACAAGCACAAATAATGATGAGAACTCACCATTCAAGGAAGTTCATTGGAACAACAGCAATAATAGTAATAACAGTAATAATGGTATCGCTACTATGACAAATAAGTGTAGTAGTAATAATAATAGTTCTGATTTATCATCAATGTTATCCTCATTCTTAAATGATTTTAAAAGTGTGATAACTCCGTTGATATCCTTACTAACAAAGGTCATTGAAAAATTACTACCTCAATGACAAGGAATATAAAAATTATTACTCAACAATCACTAGTGATCATGTTATGGAATGCTAATGGTATTGTTAAAAAAAAAATGAACTGGAGATTTTTCTTCAACAAAATGTCATTGATGTTGTACTGATCTCTGAAACACACCTAACAAATTGCAACAGCTTTAAATTAAACGGATTCGTTGTATACTCTGCTCATCATCCAGATGGTTCAGCTCATGGAGGTTCCATGTTAATGGTAAAGAGTTGTTTCAAACAATATAAAAATTTTTCATACGGCACAGATGCTTATCAAACCATTGTAGCAAATATAGAAACATTTGAAAATGAACTCACTGTAGCAGCCATTTACTGTCATCCAGGATTTCAAATACCTGATGTAGAATTTAACACCATTTTCAAAAAGTTAGGAAGTAAATTTATATGCGGCGGCGATTATAATGCAAAAAAACAGTATTTGGGGTTCACGTTTAACAAACCAACCTGGAAGAAGATTAAACCGATGCATACAGAACAACTCCCTCCTTGTTCTCTTACCAATGACACCCACATACTGGCCTGCACATAATAACAGACTTCCAGATATCCTTGACTTTTTTATAACTCGTGGCCTACACAACTACAATCGTGAGTGTAAAACGATCATCGATCTTTCTTCCGATCATGTTCCTGTTATGGCTGTCTTAGATGTACACCCAAGGAGTATACATATTCAAGAGGGACTTGTAAATAAAACTACTAATTGGAATCTCTTTTCAAACATAATGGAAAAAAATACAAATCTTAAAATTAAAATAAAAAACAAAGATGATATAGATTTAGCCGTTAAAAATTTCACCCAGTTAATAACACTCGCTTGCAACAACTCCACCCATTATGACTCATACAAATTACAGCGAGACAGATTTATACCAATTGAAATAAGGCAACTTATAAAAAAAACCCGTGCAACCAGGAAGAAATGGTAACAAAATCGCTATCCATCAATGAAAAAACATTATAATAAATTACAAAGTATATTGAAAATTCAAATCAACAAATATAAAAATGAAACTCTTCAAAAGTTCTTGACATCAATGAATACGGATCCGAAATCCTTGTGGCACAACACAAAAAGACTACTAAAACATGGAAAAGAACAGTTTAATATAAAGTTAAACTATAACTGGGCCAGGACAGATGTAGAAAAAACAAATGCCTTCGCTAAACATCTGCACGCAGTTTTTACTCCGCATCCCGAAATATGTAAAAGACACACTGAACATATGATGTCGACGCTGAATGAACCTTTTTCACAAGGATATACTAAAATCTTTACTCCAATCTCTACGTAAAGCACCATTACGGAAATGTCCCGGTATAGATAATATCACTGGTGAAATTCTCTCACATCTTCCACCGAAATCAGCCACATTGTTGTGTTACATTTTCAATGCAATATTACGGATTGGACATTTTCCTTCAACATGGAAAAATCAACAGTAATAATGATACACAAACCAGGCAAGCCGCAAACGGACGTTTCTTCATATAGGCCTATTAGCTTGCTTTGTTCCTTATCAAAAATCCTAGAATATTTAATCTCAAATCGTATTCAATCTATTTTAAATAGTCGTGGAATAATTCCACCCATCAGTTCGGGTTTCGTACTGAACACTCTACAGTGCAACAGTGCCATCGGCTGGTTGACGCAATTTCCTCAACGTTGGAAAAAAAGAAGTATGCTCAGCTGTATTCTTGGATGTTGCACAGGCATTCGACAAAGTGTGGCATCCCGGGCTACTGTACAAGCTGAGACAAATTCTCCCTTCCGATTTATTTGCTTTACTTCAATCATACTTATCCGATAGATCATTTGTTGTTAAAATCAATGATTGTTTCTCTGAAGAGCATAAAATTCTGTCGTCTGTTCCACAAGGTAGCTTACTAGAACCGTTGTTATACACAATCTATACAGCAGACATACCAACCAGTAATCAGACTATCTTAGCATCATTTGCCGATGATATAGCTATCCTTGCGTCCAACTCAGACGTCATGTATGCAAATACAGCAGTTCAAAACCATTTAGATCGGTTAGTTCTATGGGCACAGAGCTGGCGTCTGCTATTTAACCCGAATAAGTGCAAACACGTTGTATTTACAAATAGAAAAGTCAGCTGTCCAGCACTGAAAATCAATAATGAAGAAATTACTCAAGCAAACTCGGTACGTTATCTTGGCTTAATTATGGATAAGAGGTTTACATGGAGGCTACACGTGGCACAGACAAAAAGAACAATCATTACTCGTGCAAAATTGCTGTATCCATTATTAGGTCGGAAGTCAATTTTAAATTTAACGACTAAACGGATCATATATCTTTCAGTGGTCGCTCCTATTTGGCGTTACGGAATAGAGCTGTATGGAAGTACCTGCAAGAGCAATCTTCGAAGAATACAACAGCAGCAATCGAAGATACTTCATACCATCACGTCCGCTCCTGTCTACGTCTCCAATCGGACCTTACATAACGATCTTAGGATTCCTTATGTCGGTGACATACATGTACAGCAGTATAAAAGATTATTCGACAAGTTCGAGGTTAGCAGTAATCCAATCATACGCAGAATGCACACATCGTGTCTTCCAGATAATCCGCCAAGACGTTTGAGAAGAAAGTGGTGTCGCGATGCTATTCCTATCACCTAATTGATTTCAGTCTCCCTTCTCCTTCCAGATGATAGCGTATGTCTTTTTCTCCTATTATTGTACTTGTTTATTCCTATTATCATTATTTCGTCCCAATCTCATTCCCATGTTGTACATTCCTTCTTCCTCATCGCAGTCTTGTCCCTTAATGGAGGCACTTGATTAAACCCCTCTCTTATCCGTGATCTACGTTGTTAGTAGCACTAAGTGCTGGTACGATGTTAAAAAAAAAAAAAAAAAAATTAAAATATCTGTATTACCGTATATCAGGTATTTACCTTAAATATATGAGTTAAGAGTTACGATATATTAAGAAATATAATGGATGTGAGGTCTTTACATTATAGAAGGAAAATAGCCAAATTAAGGTTTCTTTACGATGTATGTAACGGTAGAGTTAATAGTGAGTATTTAACATCAACTGTCTCCTACATTGTACCAAGACCAAATAGGCGATCGAATCGTTTTTTTAGAAAGTCGCGTGCACGAACAAACCTCGGTTTAAGTTCTCCATTGCCGTCAGCTTTCTGCTTGTATAATTCTCTTTTGAACATAATTCCCTGTATGGATATATACTTTGATAACAGATATTTCTTTAATAAGTTGCTTCCCGAACATATTTTGCGATGAGGAGTTTCGCTGTTGTCTATTCCAATGGCTCTAGATTTTTATTATGTGGTGGGTGTTTGGTATATGTGTTCCTTTATTAATGTACATGTAGTATATACGTTAAGGTTTATATTGTATTTATTAATTTGTTGAAGATTATTCGTCCGTTTATTTCGAGTAAGATTGTGTGAATGGGGTGTGAATGATGTATGTTTTAATGAGTGTGAGACTTGTGAATGCGTGTAGTTTTTCTGGTGTGAGACTGGTGAATGTGTTTAATGTATTTTTTTGTATTTTATTTTTTTTTACTATTAATTTTATAATTCAGAAAAAATTATTCATTGTATTATTTTATTTATAAGCCTACTGTTACAATTAATTTATCTATTTAAAATGTAATATTTAAATCTTATATTTAGAATAATATTATTCTATAATTAGTTTGTGGTAACACTGACAATTGTCATCGCGTTGAAGTTAATTCATTGTTAACCTTAAAAGATAAGTAAAAAGTTGTTGTAAAATGTAAATTGTGTCGCTGGCTTTTGTTTTTTATGTCGTGCTAGTTTTTTTTTCTTGTTTTTTGTTTTAATTTGTTTTAAATGTAATTAAATGTTTATTAAATGGGTTTGTTGTAAATTAATATATTTTGGTCGTAAAACATATTCCACGAACATTTCTTGGTCCTCCGGGGCGGTCGGATTGTTAATTTTGTTATTGTTAAATATGGATAAACTTAAACGTACTAAACGCATCGTTAAAATAAATTTACTTAAAGTTAAGGATAAAATTAGTAACATTTTAGATAATCCTGTTAACATAGAAAACTTATTAAAAGCTGATGAACTTATGTCTAATTTTCGTAAATATAATATGAATTGTGAAGAATTATCAATGCAAATTTGTCAATTACTTGATGAAGAAAATAAAGAACACCGTTAATTGCAAGAACAACTACTGGATGACGATGCACAGATGCAAGAAGTTTATGCCAGTTACTGCGCAAAAATTAAAACATTGCAAAATTCGATTTCATCCGAGAAATTGTGCAGTTCATTACTAGAAACAACGTCGGTAAATATTAAACCTAAATTAAAGGATATTGATGTTCTCAAGTACAACGGTAAGGAAGAAAACTTTTATGATTTTAAAAATTTGTTCGAAAATTTAATACACAATAATAATGATTTATCAAACGTTCAAAAATTATATTACTTAAAACAATCTTTGATCGGTGATGCACACAATATAGTAAAAGATTTTGAATTAAATGAAACAGCTTATTTGGAAGCTTAGTTGAGATTTTTAGAAAGGTCTGAAAATCGTCATTATACGCACTCATTTTCGTAATTTAATTAATTTACAATCAATAAAAAATTAATTTGGCGTTCAAAAATTTGTTGACCAAACTAATTCTATCCTGTCGGGTTTAAAAATATGCGGTGAAAATATCGAAAATGCCTTTTCACTGTTTATTACATAGTTAGTACGAAATTAGATTATAACATACAAAAAGATTGGGGAAATTCGGTTTTAACTAATAAAACATTTCCGAAATATAAAGAATTAAGCAAATTTTTGCAATCTCGTTCATTTGTTATTGAAGAAAGGCATAAACACAATTCGTTTTCGGTTAATTTGAAAGATTCTAAAAAACACCAACTTGAAAAGAAATCGTTTATTACAATAAATGTAAAATGCTCGTTATGTTTAAAAAATCACTATTTAAATCAATGCACACAGTTTAAAGATAAATCACCTCATGAAAGATTCGAATATGTAAAAGGTTCTTCGTTTAGTATGTTTCGCTTCTAATCATATCGCGAAACAATGTACATCGAATTATCGTTGTAAATGTGGAAAAAATTATCATTCGTTGTTGCATTTTCCACCTAAATTAGAAACCGCATCCAAACATTTAACAAATTCCGTAATAAGTAATAATAATTCGTCGGTAATTGATCAGACAACCGCAAATTCAAGCGAATTATCGTCGTTATCTTGCTTACGAAGTATTAAAAATAAGTTTATACTTTTACTGTCGGCTCTCGTTAAATTTGAATGTAATGGTACGGTCGGAAACGCTTGTATTTTATTAGATAGTTGTTCGCAAGTAACTTAGTATCGGACACATTTGTTAAAAAATATGGTTTATCAATTTCGCCGTTTAAACCTAATTTTTCGGTTTGTGGAATCGGTAGTTCGGTAAATGTTAACGCGTCGGTAAATATTACAGTAAAATCGCGTGTTCAGACTTTTTCGTTAGAAATAGAAGCAGATATTGTTCCATCTTCAGCAATAGCATATACCGCGTTCGTTGAAAATGAGATGAAATTAAGTAAATATGTTATTAAAGGATTAAAATTAGCGGATCCAGCTCTTGCACAAAAAAATATCGCTATTGGAAATGTTGATATTTTACTGGGTGCCGAATATTATGAAAAATGTCAATGAAACTAAAAGTATCGAAGGTCTAACTCAGACTAACCAAATTCGGATGGATCGTCTCTGGTTCTTTGTCGTACGTCAAAAAAATGACATTAATTTTTCTGGTTGTTGTACCATACAAGACATTTACAATAATCTAAGTAAATTTTGGGAAATGGAATGCGTTAATGAGAATTCACACAGAACATTCCGATAAGAGATAAATGTGTTGAGCATTTTGAAAATAATTATTCAATAGCCCCAGATGGAAAATTCGTTGTAAAATTGCCGTTTAACACAGATCGAACTTTGGTCGCTAATAATCGTAGTCTTAAATAAATAAATAAATAAATTATCAAGAAGTTTCTTGAATATATGATAATATCTGTAATATTCGTTTTTATTTTCTTTTATTTAGGTATGAAATAACTTTTAAATTTTAAGTTTCATTGTAAAGTCTTCTTGTTATAAGATTTAATTTTATTTTGCCTTTTTTGTTCTTTGGATTTAAGATAATATCCATATTATCAGTTTTTACTTTTTTTTTATTTCTTGGTTCCTTCAGACATGTTTCGAGGGATGTAAATTTTGCACAACGTCTAATAATTACCAGAAAAATGAACGAACAAAGAAAAAAGAAAGACCAAGAACGCGCAGGGCTGATCGTTTAAAATCGTTAATTGACTTAAACATGCATGAACCGTTGCTGATATATATATATATATATATATATATATATATAATATAACAACTTTGGGTTCATATTCCTGATGAATAAATTAGTAATAAATTATTAAAATAAAATACTTCGTAGACAGATTCAGTCGGATTGGTTTTGATTATTGTGAATTGTAATTAACGTTATCGACGTTTATAATAGATTAAGAATTTGTTTCAATAATTTGGATAATTTTGGATTGAAAACTAAGTTTAAAACTTGAAAAAAGTTTTCATTTGTGTTAGATGAACGCTATAATGTGAATAGACTGTTGTAGATTACTTAAGATATACGGGACCTATACAATTGTCCGGTATAGAACAAAATGAAGCACTGTTTCACTATTAAAATAAAAAAATATTACATATTTAATCTGTTCTATATTAATATCACAATTGTAATAGCGATGATTTACGTTAACTTGTATTGAAGCGTTAATTAGTTCTTAATCTGACGAAATCAGAGGCTTCACTTTTTTATCTAAACAATCAGCTAGCGCACCTATAGAAATTAAGTCGATTTTACCTTTCAACTGAAGCCCAAAATACCTCGGAGTTACCCTAGACCGGTCATTGATATACCGACATAATATAGAGAGAGCCAGATAGAAATTAAACACCAGACTAAATCTTTTACCGTGTATCGCTCACTCCGGATGGGTAGCAAATACAGAAGTGCTCAGAACAGCCGCTCTATCTGTGATATACTCTGTTGCACAATACTGTTTCCTAGTGAACAGGGTTCATACACCAAAAATCTATGTAGCCTTGAATGAAGCGATGCGACTAATTGTATATGTAAAGGCCTTTATGGTTTACAATGCCTAGTAGATGATGTTAAATCGTGGCTTAATATTATTAATTTGTAATTTTGTATGATTGATACGATTAAATAAATAATCATTCAATTGAGTTCTTTTTTCCAACTTCAACCTTCACCGCATTTTGTATATATTATCATCAAATTTGTTATTCGATTATATAGGTATGTCGCTGTATAGTGTTGTCACTTTCGGTTATTTTGATAATTTTTGTATATGGAGAGGTTGAAGCTTAGTTAAATATCACATGTAATTTTTATACCGTAATGCAATAAAAATTGAATCAACCGAACCACATAAAAATGTGATAGTCGGGGTTGATTTTTATATTAAAAAAAAAAAAATACGCGAAAGGATGGTCTTATTATTAACTTTGTATATAAGTATTTATTAGAATGTGTGAAAAGTGTTTATTTAAAGTGTGGGACTATAGATTATTGGAAAATTTTCCCCACAAGTACTTAATTAGTGGCTTATTTTTTTTCATTTTTAAATTTGCGCTTAACGAAAATATGCTGAAATGCGGTTTAGTTTCTAAAATTATTTTTAATTAAATGCCGCGGTGGCATAATCGGCTGTAACCTGACGGTCGTAAGTTTCTGATCCCGCGTTGTGTATAATTAGCGGCCTGAATATTGTACACAAAAATAACGTACAATTGATTGGTCACGGATCAATGCATAATAAGATGACGATGTGATGTGTTTGTTGAATTTATGATTAAAAATAATTAGTTATATTCAAGTTTAATTACGCATACAATTATTAATAATTCAACTTTTAATTAACAGTTTTGTTTTTAGCACATCTAGTTGCAAAAGAACTTAGTTGATTTAAATGAAATATTGATTTATAACTGTTAACTTTATTGTTTAAGAAAATCATTACGTCCCATATGTACGTCTGTATTTTATATATATATATATATATATATATATGATGATGATGATTATGTAACAGCTACCTGGCTGATTCGCCCCAACACGATCACTTGCCGTCCTCTTCAAGTTCACATAATTTTTGCATTCCAGTGTCTTTTAATACAGTGTCTATAATCGTCATTCTGGGTCTTCCACGCGGTCGATTTCCAACGATTTTCTCTTAAATAATTGTGGATAATATGCTTTGATTTGATCTTAGTACATGTCCAAACCATCTTAGTCAAGTTTTCTTTATCCGGTCTAAGATATTTCTTCTTTCGCCCATTTTGTCAAGTATGGTTTGATTACTAATCTTTTCCGTCCAGGATATTCGTTGAAGCTTCCTCCAGAACTACATTTCAAATGCTTCACAAGTCGCTTACAGTTTACTTGTTTCAGCACACAAGTTTCTGCGCCATACAGCGCAGTTAACCAAACGAATGTTGTTTACGTAACTGTAATGGCATTGATCGTTGCACTAGTAGTGAGTGGTTATCTGTGAACGCTTGCTTACCCATGACTATTTTTTTGCGTATTGCCGGTGTACAGTCGAGATTATGAGTCACTATATGGCCTCAATATTTGAACGATGTTACTTGTTCTAGTGCCGTATTATTTATACTAATGGTGAATTGCTTATGTTTCTTACTTAAGGCTATTACTTTTGTTTTTGAAATGTTAATACTCATCTCGTATTTTGCCACGGTGTTATATAATTTACTAATCATAGTTTGCAATGACTTTGGACTTTCCGCTAATAGTACCTGGTCGTCTGCAAATTTAATAGCGTGCAATCTATTTCCACCAATCCCTACGCTATCTTTTTGTTCATTAAACGTCTCCTTCAAAATTACGCTATCTTTTTGTTCATTAAACGTCTCCTTCAAAATCATTTCTGCGAAGCCTTTGAATAAACCAGGCGAAAGTAAACAACCCTGCTGTACACCTTTTGCTATTTGTATCCTCTCTGTTTCCGTTCCATTAAAACGGACTACAGCTTCTTGGTTCATGTACAGATTATTAATTATTGTTATTAAGCTTTTGGACAAACTAATTTGCTGCAAGATCCTAAACAAATATTTCCAATCAAAAGCCTCATAATCGATGAAAGGTTACCTCGATTTATTCGACGTTCCCCTAATATGTGCAACATTGCTAACGCGTCACGTGTAGAACGGTCTTTCCTGAATCCGCATTGCGTTTCATCTAAATAATTATCTATTATCCCTTCTAATCTTATTCGAATTATTCGAATTCTCCCGTATTCCACTTAGGTATTCTGTCCCTATTTATAATCTCCTAAATCTATTACATGATATCATTTTTACTAATGAACGATCAGTGTCTGCATCTGCCCCTGGATATGCGCAGCTTTTGATTGCTGTTTTTTTTATCGTTTTTTCACTAATATGTAATATATATACAATATGTATATTTAGTTAGTTATCTATTTGCGTTATTATATTATAATCCCCCCCATCTAATCTTAATTTGTGTAGCCAGTTTATCATTTAAGTTCGCCATAATTTACGAGATATTGCCTGAATGTTTTTTTGAGATATACCGTTCGAAGGTTAATTATTTTTAGATTTTCAATCACCGATTTTTTTCGCCCAGTGTGTCTTCACCTCTAACGAGCTTAGTTATTTATTTTTTGAATTAGTATTATTCTTACGCTATTATTGTAATTGTTGAACTTAATAACGTCGTAACTTTCAATCGGACGGATAGCAGATTTTTTTCCAACTAAAAAACAATACATCTCTATTATACGTGTAGGAAGTTAAAAGTAGAAATATTTTTCTCCTACAGCTACTTTACTCAATTTGTACCAATGGGTGGTATAAATTTAAATATTCAATCCAGATTATACAGTAATCTTGCGTTGACATTTCGATGATATGGAACGTATATATATATATATATATATAATATATAAAATAATCATCATCATAGTCGTTGGGCTCGGCCCGAGCATCGTGATATTATGATTTACTTTAATTGTTTTGTGTAATTGATCGCCATCTATTCCTGTCCTGGGCGCATCTGACCATTTACTGTAGTGAACTGGCGCCAGTTATCATTTTGACATTGTCAACATACCGCGTTGGTGGCCTTCCTCTTCGCCCGCGACCTTCAACTATACCTAATATTATAAGTTTTCCTAGATTGTTCGGTCGCATGATATGGCCAAAGAAAGTGGATATGCGTTTTTTAACGATGTCTCGTAATCGAGCATCCTGGTTAAATTCTTCCAATATTAACACGTTTGTCCTCCTCGCTGTGCACGGTACTTTCAGCATTCGCCGCCAGCAATACATTTCCAAAGCATCGATTCTTCGAACGTCTGTCTCAATGTCCAGCACTCAGATGCATATAAGAATACAGTGAACACTAACGTTTTCATTAGCCGCATTTTGGTGGTCATCGTTATATCATGTCTTTTCCAAATCCTTCTTAATTGAGTTAGTGCAACTTCTACGTTTTTATTCACCTTTTAATTTCATCTACTGAGCTACCATTATTTGTGATAAGTGACCCCGAGTAAACAAATTTATCAACTACTTGGAGGTCGTCTAAGCTTTGCGGATTATCTGTTTCGTTTTTACCATCGACAATCGTGAATTTAGTTTTATCTTTATTGATTAATAAGTCTGCTTCTTTGCTTATACTATCCAGCCTTTGAAGTAAATGGAGCAAATTTTCTTTCGACGAAGCGATTATCACAATATCATCGGCATATTGCAGGTTATTAATCATCTTCCCAGCGACTTTAAAGTCATCGTCGCATCATCCGTCTATTACTTTTCTTAGTATCCATTCACTATATATATATATATATAAAGGCAAATAATGGACATAGAGCTATCAGGTTTTCGAATGAATATTTAAAAATAAATCTTTAGAAAAAGTGGTTCGTTTTAAATATTTCTAGAAAAACGTAACGGCATTCGTAAATACGACCCATCTTATTTAACTAACGAAACGCGTACGAGTGTTTTGATGTGCTGTACATATCGGATAGATTTCTGTATTGATGTAAAACGTGTCTACCTTGATGGTATGTCCATATTTCCGTTTTTTTTTTTTTTTTTTAATTCGTTTAATTAAGTGCATAAAGTTAAACGATTCGGTGCGGTACGCGCTATAAATTCGGAATCCGACTTATAGTTTGGAAAAACTGAAATTTAATAAGTTATCGATGATATTTTTGTCAAAACATACCATACTAGTCGGTGTGAGACGAATTGGTTTTTCGGTTTAAAGTTTAATCTGCGGAATAGTTTTTTTTTCTTTTTCTATAACATTAGCACGATCAAGGTTCACTTTTATGTTTATTGTTTAAATGGATCTTCTTAATATCGTATTGTGTCCTTTTTTTTTCGAGGTTATTCAATCCTAGGACTAGTTCGCCATCAATATATCCTTCTTCCATTGTTCACCGTATGTCCACTTGAATTGGGCATACGTCAGTACTTCTACTTCTGTTTTATGGTGTCCATTAGTGTTAGTCTCGGTCTACCTTTCGAACTTTTCCCCGCTGTTTTGTCTTCAATTACGTCGGCTAGTATTTCTAACGTGTCTCAGTACATGTCCGATTCATTCTAATCTCTTTTTTCTTACGCTTCGTAGGATAGAACTTCTGGACTCGATCCAAAATACTTCAATTTGATACTTTGTCAGTCCATGAGACTTTCAGCAGGCGATACGTCGTGTTGAATATTATATGTATATATATATATATATTTCAGCTGACAAAAGATATATATATATATATATATATAATAAAAAATCAATATCCATAACATCTAAGTTATGACAAAACAGGAATGTCTATATGCATCGGAGTGTTTATCAATGAATGTGAGTTAAGAACTGGAACAGATCAAAATGAAGGAAAGGAAAATAGTAGTACGCAAAATTCTGGGACCGAGACCTGATCGGGAAATATGGAAAAACATAAGTAATCAAGAAATATACGAGCATACTAGAGATATTATGAATACCATGAAAAAGAGAAGATTGAGCTATTTCATTTGAAGAGAATGGGGAGACAAACAACCTAATAAAAATAATTTTCCGTTACTTCGATAGGAATCCTAGATCGCAAATCGCGTGGTTCCGAGTAGTTAAGGAAGACCCTAAGAAAATTAACGTTACGGAAGATGACGTTCTGGATAGAAATAGGTTCAGAAGTGCAATTAGGCAACTTAAGAATTTTTGAAGAAAAATTGAAGAAGAAAACCGGTGCCAAATGGACAGATGAAAGGAAGAAAAAACAAAGTGAAACAATGAAGAAATACTGGAGTGAAAGGAAGAGGAAGAATTAAACATCATGAAGATATTTTACGTGGTCTATAGTTGGCCAATTCGAAAGAAGAATATCTATATATATATATAATATACATTATTATAAAATGGTCAACTAAAATATATATATATATATTTATAAAATGGTTAAAATAAAATATATAAATGTACTATATACACATGGTTAATCAATATTAAGGAATCATATGAAATTAATGTTTAACGTCTATTAATATGTTCCGTCAAGATCGCACGATTGTGAATTAATTAAATCGTCTTTCTTTTCTTCCGCTTGGCCGAACATGTTAGTTGACTTTGTGATAGATGTTGGCGATGATAATGAAACTTTTTTATGTTTTTTCTTATTATTCCATTTGGTTGCTGTGTTTTCCGTTTCTACTTTAATCAAAGTGACGCTTCCGCCTTCTGAATCTGAAAAAAAAATTATCCATATACATTGACAAAGTCTTTTTACAATGTTATTCATTAATGAACTATACATCTGTTTATGAATCTATAATTAGGGCGAGTGTCTCATTCAATGATATTCCTATTTAGTACGAAATATCGTGAAAAATGGTCGTGTGACGTAGTTTGTAGATCGAGTAAGCATCTATAGTATTTAGCGTTAGGCGATAGTGCTAACTGAAAACTTTTATGTTTACAATTTTGTTTTGTTGGAGTTCTTTTATTTTTATTTTTTTTGTACGTAGCAATCTTATTTATTATGTTAATATTTTTTTTTTTTATACTGCAAGTATAATACCGTCCTTTAAAAAAAAAAAATGAGTTAGAATTATTAAATGAAGTTATTAACAAGTTAAATATTGTTGGATATAAAGCTATTGCTTGTGATTGTGGCGATGAAAATTTTTTTCTCAGATACGAACGAGTGATGGATTAAACATACACCAATCTTGAATGTTTTATATAGAATTCGTTTAATAACGTTCGGCATAAACCTCGGGAATTGTACAGAATATTATAAGTACGTATAATGAAAATAATCAACCATTTTTAATACGACAAATTTTCGAAAAAAAAATAAAGAAAGAAAACCAGGCGTTAACTTCCACGAAGTAAATGAAACAGAATACAGCGATGAAACAAAGTAAAAACGACGTTCAAAAAGATAGTGAGGATTATAAAACGATGGTTCGCGAGGAAGAACTGAATTACCTTTTGGGACGGATTGCTAAGAAATTACGAGAAGATTTTCTCCAGAAGTAGGAAAACTAACTTCTAAAGAAAATAATAATTCTACATCCCGGACTGAACATTTGTCTTATGGTGGTTTAACAGAACGGTCTGAAATTTTGAACATATTTTCGATTTATCATGGAATTAACATAAAAAAGATAAATGCGTTGTATGCAAATGGGCGAAACAACGAAAGAGAAATTCCAAAACAGTTCCCGAAAAAGTTATAGACACTTCTTTAAAAAAGGACTTTTATGTATTCGGTTACGAAATCTGAATCAAAGACAAGAGTTGAAAATGAATAAACTGAATTAGGTAAACGAACGTACGCGCGTGTTTGTAGACACTTAATCGTCGGTCTATTTCAATGTTCTTTTACGAATTTCAACGCATCTTTAAAAAATATTTATAACATAGAAAATATTTAAATGATTTCATTAACGGAATATGTTATCTAATTTTTCATCATAATTTTGTATAACGAAGATATAAATATTTTGCAGTTATTATTATAATAATCGCATTTTCTATCGGTAAATATAAGAAGATGCAGTTGGATAGGGCATATTATAAGGAATAACAGATATTTACTAATCGAAGGACAAGTAAATGAAAAAATAACGCGCGGAAGACCGAGGCAAAATGTCTGTAAATCGTAAATCTCTCGTGGAGATATCGTGATTATGAAAAATCCATCTGCTGTACACAATGTCGCCATGAATCCGCGAGCCATCCGGACGCATTCTGCAAAATTTCCTCCTACTATACCGTCCGTACCATGTCTGACCATCTTCTAGGAACACGATTTCTTCTTCCTTCTACTCTTCCCTTAAGAATTCTCGCCTGAACTCCATCTGCTCTTATTATATGGCCGATTTCTTAATTACTACCGAAAACAATCTTCTGTTTGTTGCGCCAACTTTTTGTAATATCGAGTAATTCGTTTTCTTGTTCAGTACACGGGATTCTTAACATTCGCCTCCAACGATACATTTCCAGCGCGTTTAGCTTTTGTCTGTCAAATTTCCGTAGTGTTCACGTTTCTACGCCGTGGAGAAACACCGAGAAGACCAAACTATTGACCAATTTCATTTTCAACTTTTTTCGATACAGCGGGATCAACCCATATACGTTTTAGACGTATCGTCACACTTTTTATTACGTTTACTCTACGTCTAATTTATTGTTCATAGCCTACTCGATTTTCCACTATTGAACTTAGATATCCAAATCGTTTCACAATTTCCACACCGTCAACCGCGTGCAATCCCGGACAATTATCGTTCTATCAGTAATCATGATTTTCGTCTTATCTTTATTAATTATTAATCCATATTCTGCGCTGTATTTTCCCGAACGACTTAGAGTTTTCGTCATGCTACTTAAGCTATTAGTTATCAGCGTAGCGTCGTCTACATACCGGATATTTGATATCTTAACTCCTACAATTGAAAACCCGCTATCACGAATCTTTAAAAACTTGCGCATGATGTACTCTCCATAGAGATTGTACAACAGCAGTGGGGACAGAATGCAGTCTACACATCACCTAACTAATGGAAAATGCAAATATTGAAAGAAAATAGTGAAAATAAAGTGCTCTTCATATTGACCACCACTCGAATGATTGAAGAATGAAGAAGAAGCAAATATTTATTGTAAAGACGTAATATTTAAAATATTTAAATGTCTACTAAATTAACTGAATTAATAAATTTTTCGTAACAATAAAGTTATGAATAGTTTCAAAACATGAATCAAATAGTAAATTATTTAATTTGTAAGTATCCTAGATCTACACTATTTACAAGCGTAACATTTAAGTTCTCTTTGGTCTACAAGTGACGTCACAGTTACTATGTGCGAGAACGAGTTTTTTCACTCGATACAGATCACCTTTATATATATATATATATATATATATATACATCGGAGCGTAGCGAGTCCTATATTATGTAATAATTTTACATTTTTATCCTGGGTTGTACAGAAAAAAACACTATTGCACTTCAATATTCAACTATATTTGAAATTTAACATAGTGTTTTAAAATGGAGAGACGGTTGAAGTTGAGATTGACTAATGCTCTTAGTGTACATTAGTTCCCTATGATTCTTATGCTCTGTCTGAATAGAGTGAATGATATCCTTGTGAGAGACTAAGGAGAGTTCTACGACACTAGGCGACGCGTATTTAGCTAATGAGTCAACAAATTCATTGTTTGGAATTCCTTTATGATCCGGCACTCACAAGAAGGACACAAATATTTCCACAGGTTCCAAATTATTTAGCTGTAGCAAAATTAAAAACAATATTGTTAAATCTATAGAACTATCTTAAAGTAAGGACAATAATTCATGTTTTAAGTTAAAACATAATTTTCTTTCCGCATTTAATATGTTATTATCGGGTAGATTTTTACAAATTCGTTACTAATTTAAACTAAATTTATGTTAATCCGAAAAAATATCAATGAACGACGTAAGATACTTGCTCTTTCTATTTCACGAGTTATAATTAATCATTATTTTTCAGTTTACCATTAATATATCGTTTATACCAAGAATGTATTCGTCCATACATTTCTATTTTTTAGCTTGATACAAATTCCTTGCATTTCAGGTTGCTACTTTCAATTTTGAGCTTTATAAAATCTAGTACAAATTTATCCCCCGTCCGCAGAATTCTGAATCTTCGAGAGGCCGAGAAACTCAACTCAGTTTGTATCGTAGGCGATATTATTGACACAAATGTTCATATCATCATTTGTGAGCTCATGTGTTCTCACTATCTTTAATTATATCGATAAATATTTTTCTATGCTCAATATGCAGATGCAATTAATTTTTATTCTCTGCACCAGAAATAATAAATCGAAACTTAAGTACATTGTTATTCCTAAGTATATTGCTCCCTCAGTGATACATTTTGAAGAAAAATAAATAACATCTTTTCACACAGTATGACGCAGTTCATTAGTTTCTCTAGCGACATTATTATCAGTGATAAATTTGATTTTTTACGATATTGTGTATAAATTTGTTTTTTATTTATTTGTTTACATGTTTCAAATCTTTTATTTTATCGCTTTTTGCCGTCATATATTTAAAAGAGAACGAATGAATAAAAAGTATATTTTACAATAATTCGAAAAAGAAATAACATAAATTAAACTCTTGCACTGGATGCGAACGTTATGAATTAGCTGATAATAAGCATATGAAACCCTCCTGGGGGTACTTTGTACCCTCAGGGAACCGGAGCTCTAACCGGTATGGGGCGCGTCCACAGGTGGCGGATAGTGGAACGGCCTACAGATATGTAGGTTAGCTGCGAATAAGACATTAGTCAAATAAGCAGTCGCGGACCAAGAGCGGCTGAAAAGCCTCAGGCAGGTGATTGCAGTAGGGACAGGGTAAGAGACACGAGGATGTAGATGGTCAGCTTGAGGAACTGGCCATAAAAGTCTGCATAAATGTTATGACTCTCTCTCTCTCTCTCTCGGCGGGTTAAGGTCGCCGTAAAAACCTTACAACGCTGTTATCTCCTCAGTAACAAACCGATGCCTGAAAATGGACATACATAGGAGGTTAAAAGAAGAATTCAACTCGGATGGATTGCGTTTGATAAAATGAAAAAGATTCTGCAAAGTAAAATTAGTCCAGTAAGCTAAACTGTTCAATCGATGCATCATACCAGTGCTGAGCTATGGAGTAAGAAACTTGTCCTCTAACAATAGAATTGGTATCGGAAAAGCAGAAAAAAAAATGTAACGATCATTGCTTGGAATAAGGTTAGGTGACAGAATTAGAAACTCCGACATACGGAGAAATACAGGGTTTGAAGACATTGTAACCGAGATAGCAGTAAACAAATGGAACTCAGCAGGAAATGTAGCACGACTGACGGATGGAAGATGGACACGAAGGAATTATTAAGCTGGCGGCCATACACTGGAAGGCGGAAACAAGGGAGACGCCCCAAGAAGAAGGTCGGATGACATAATAAAACAGGTAGGTCATATATGGATGCGCGAGGTTCGGAATAGACAGCGATAGAAGAATTTTGGAGGGCGTAAAGAAGAAGAATCATATGAAATAACGATTAATTATGAAGTAGATAATTTTGCTTTTTTTTTTGTTTTTTAACATTATACCAGCATTAATTGCTGCAAACAACGGTGATCACGTAAGTAGAAAATTAGTATTAGTCTAGTGACTACAGTGAGACACTAGACTATGACGAAGGGAAAGGGATAACTCGATGAGAATGGAAGGTATGTAGGAATAGTATAGGAACGATCAAATACAATAATTACAAAGCAAACATATTTTGAATAAGGTGGAAAACTAGATTTATGTTCCCAAATGGGAACATTGATTTTATCATAATATTACTAAGGGATACCGAATTCTTTTTAATCATTGGCTAACGTTGTTCCTATTCGGGCACATCTTATCGAGAATTTATCGATATAAAACACGTTTACATATTGTACAAAGTTGAAAAATAAATATCAATAATAGCGTTTGTTGTTTACAAATTGTGGTTTTGTTGCTGTTTTATAATTCATATTGTGAAAATTACATGTAAACTAGAGTGATTTATTTTACATCATCGTAATTTCGACGGTTTGTATTTTATTTACATTATATTATATATTAGATTTATGTGTGTAGAACGTGCGTAGGATTTTTATAAAGTTCAGTGTTTGAGAACATTGTGACTACTTGAGTTAATGTTTTATTTCTCATTTTTCAGAATGGATTGTGTAAGTGATAATGAAATTTTAGGAATTATACTAGATGGAAATATTTCCGAATATGAATTTTCGGATAATGAAAAATATACAGTAACCGAATTATACGAAAGATATGATCATCTGGTAGAAGAAATATAGGTAGATATCATTTATAATTGTACATTTTTATGTTTTCATGTACTACATGTTATAAAATTCTTTTTTGGATTATTCGTTCTAATAACATTATTTATTCCTGTGTTTCGTGTAGATGGTTGATGTACAGAATGTTTCAAATGTAGATGTATCAAATGAATTTACAGAAGAAACTGTGAACTGAATCCTTATTCTAATGTGTATATTACTACTCCAGTAAGTAAAATAAAATTGGAAAAAATAATTGAATTTCGCGATATGAAATTACCTACTTTTTGCATAAAGAAACCACTTTTGCCAATTAATTATTTCTATAAATCTATTCCGGATGATTTATTAAAATTATTTATTGATAATACTAATTTCTATGCTATGCGGCAAAATATTCTAGAATGAAACAGCTGTTTGGTTTACACATAATGACTGGTGTACTGTAGTATCCCCCCAAAATGTACTAGAATAATGCTTTATAGCACAATTTGACTATAATTTATTTTTTTGCGCTATATGTTAGCATGTTTTAAATTAACTAGACTCTAGTTAATTACTCTAGTTAATTATTTAGCTGATTATTATTATTATTATCGTATGAATTACGCGCTTATTTAGAGATATCCTGCATTATAAATTTACGTTCGACAGCCAGTCTTCTGCGCCTTCCTCAAGTGAATGTAGCCTAATCAGTCCTTTATTAAAGTTGTTTACTTTACACGAATTGATAAAGTGCGACATCGTTTGGATTTCGCCACAGCTGCACAGCTCCGTTTCCGACAGTTTCCATTTGTTCATTAAATATTTGCAACGACCCTGGTTGGTTCTGGCTCGATTTAAATTGCACCATGTTTTTCTGTTGAGACCAAATCCTGGCACCTGCTAGCCGGATTTGATATTAATTGTCCGTTTGTTGGAGTCTGCTTAACCCATATTTCTTTCTATTTCGTAGCTGCGTCGTCACTGCTATGTAGCTCGTTAGCCGTCAGCCATGCTGGTTTCCTGCAGCAGAGACGTGTAGGTGGGGGATCTTTGATAATTTTGTTGCTACCTGAGAGTGCGTACCGTTGTATTTAGCCAATTCTCGTTTGAATGTTTCTTCTATGCGGATGTGCGGTGGAAATATATTTGCCAGCACGGGAAGCCACATAGTAGGAGTAGATTTTAGCGTACCGGTTACTAAGCGTAGTGTTACGTTCAGTTGTGTATCGATCTTCTTAGCATGCGAGCTGGCCATCCAAACGGGGCAGCAATATTCTGCAGCTGAAAACACTAGTGCCAGTGTAGCAGTCCTGATGAGTTTTATCTTACTCCCCAAGCTGTACCTGCGGGGCGAGCGATAAGGTTTATTCTTGTTTTTGAACTATTTTTTCGGAGTTCTCTTTGTATGTGAAAGTTCGATCAAGAACGACGCCTAGATATGTTGGCGTTGGGTTAAAAGGTACATCTTTACCATTGAGTTTAACATGTATTTTTCTCCATTTAGCACAGTATTCATCCAAGCTGTGTAAATCCTCTGTGAGTACGTCCTCGCCATTTTTTAAGTGTATGCTTTGAGTTGCAAGTACAATGTTGTCTGCATACTGGAATTTCTCCGCTTGGAGGACCGGTATATATAAGTTAAATAAAGTTGGCGCCAATACTGAACCTTGTGGAAGGCCATTATTTATGGTGCGCCACCGCGAATCTTCTGTCAGTCAACATATTTCCAAGTAGAGTCACGATTTTACGACTAGGAATAGCTATTTTTAGGAACAAGCCATCGCGCCAGACTGTGTCGTAGGCAGCAGTAAGATCGATAAAGACTGCTGATGTCTTCAGGCATTTTTGAAAACCAGATTCGATGTACGAAGTTAAAGCCATGACCTGATCGCGGCATGATCTTCCTGGACGAAAGCCTGCTTGAAATTGTGGAAGTACTTTATCTATTAAAGGGGCGATTCTTTCATGTATTAGTCGTTCGAGTAGCTTGTACATTGTACTTAGTAGCGATATTGGTCTATAGTCTGCTGTACGTTCCTTGCCAGGCTTCTTGATGGCGATAACCTTAGATTTTTTAAAGATCGCAGGGAGTTGGCCAGTCTGGAGTATTTGGTTAAACAGTTTTAGTACGAAAGTCGTAGTGTTTGTTCCAAAATGCTTGATAAATTCCGGATATATGTTGTCTAGTCCTGCGGAGTTTCTATTTTTGATTGATTGAATCGCGCTTATTAATTCGGACTTATCGAACGGACTTGATGATACATCATCGTTTTCGGCAGAGACCTCCACGCGGTGCTCCTGGAAACGATATTAACGGTTTACTGTTGATTTCGGCTAACTCTGCCACTACGATTGCGCGCAAGATTTAGCTGATGTTTTATTATATTAGATAATTGAATAATTATAATTTAGCGATTAATCTTACAATATTGTTCTAAAACATGAAGTTTGATAGTGAACGTCGCTTGAGCGATCATCTTTAACCTAAGGATTGGCGGCGAACTATTTAAACGACGCGTATTGAAAAAATGTGGTTTGTTATTGCTTTCTCTGACTTCATTATTTTCTGTGCTAGCTGGTACTCATTTTCCGAGAAATTGGCTGTATAGCTGATTTGGTTAGAGGGTTTATTTATCATGAAAAATTCTTGCGTGCCTGATGAGAACTGAGCTCGTGCACGCTAAAACATTACCGCTATCCCACAAAGAATACTGTTCTATATTTTGTTAATTGTAAGTAGATTTTTTCTAGTAATAATTTTTAAAAGACTAAGTATTGTTTAATTTTTCACATTAAAACACATCTTACTTAAAAAGTAGTTTCGAGAGTTTCTCGTGTATTGTGTAGCGCGTGCGAAAAAAGATTAAATGTATTATATATGTATTTTAACGATATAAACAAAAAATGTTATAACCAGTTAGGGCGTATTTTATTTTTGTTGAGAACTCTATTAGTAGTGTTTGGTGACACATACAGAACAAAAGTCAATGAAAATAAATAAATATTTTTACTCACCTCCATTTGACGGGCTCTCGTTCGAATTGTGTTGTTCGGCGCACCAGAAGAAATCTGATCTTTCTGTGTCTAATACAACGCTGTCAGGAAATTGAACATGTCTTTTAGCCGTAGTGACTGAAGATCTCGCCGATGGAGATATCTTGGACGGACTTTCGTTATGTTGACAAATTGTTATTCTTCTGCTGGTGCTTAAACAACTAGTAGCTGTAGGTTGTTGACTATACCGGATACTTGGTATCTGTAACGATAGATGTAATAATATCAATTTTTCTCAAAGTTTTGTTTGTAGACTGTTAAAAGTATTTTCAGAATTCGACTATCCTTTAAGCGATGTATGTTTATGTAAATAATTGCATAAGATCGGTTCAGAAATCTTCCCGCACTATTGAGGACACCGAGTTTTTTGAAATTGAAATACGTATGCAAAATATTTGCGACATTTGTAATGGTTAAAACAGTTCTATACAATATTGCGACACTATTATTTCCGAATGTGCAGAAAAAAATGTTGCAAATGTACGAAGACTTATATTATCTCGTACATCACCGCGGTAATATAGATATTTAAAAGAAGAGGACTCGTTAGTTTCGTCAAATACGAAATAAAAAATAAGTTAATAGTTAGTGATAAATCCAATTGAGTCCAGCGATGGATTTGATAAAAAAAAAAAAAACCGGTAAGCTATCTAAACATAACAAGAAATATGCAGATATTTAATGTGTAAATATGGTAAAATGCAGAGATACTGACGATTGTTTAAAATTTCAGTTTGACCAGTTAATATCCGATACAGACCCGATATCCTTAAGGTCTCCCCTTGGTTGTACAAAATTAAATTATCCATAACCATTCTATCTCTTTTAAAATATTATTATGTTTTTGTATCGTTATTATTAGTTTATAAATAAATCGTTATACTCTATTATCTATTTCCGCATTTACATTTCAAACATATATCCATACACACTCTGACCTTCGTCCAAAATATATTTTTATTATCTAGAATTTAATTGGTATAATAAATCATAGTATCCACCTATTCGCTTCGATGTGTATGTTTCCCCTTTCCGAATGTCAATGTGTACATTTATAGTGCCCATACGTACTTGTAATCGATTTGCTTTGCTTTTTTCTTAATTTCATATAATAATTGTTCGTTAAAATATGTCAAGTTTTCATTTATATAAATCTTATTTCGAGTTTTCTTGCTAATTATATCATCCCTGTATATTATTCTTTTTTTTTCCATTTCGAAGTACTTTTTTTTTTTTTTTTTTTTTTTTTATTGGGCTTCCATATCAGTTTACCCATTAAACTATATTATATAGACAATAAAAAATAAAAAAGAATTATCCTAATTTTAACTATATGGGTATGTTACAATTAACAATAAACCTATATAAACATATGTATATGTGCATGTTACGTGTGGAAAGTAAGAAAGGAATATTGACAGGAAAAGGAACATTTAGAGATATGAGGTGATTATAGAAGGAGTCACGAGTGGAGCGGTAATATGAGCACTCCAGGAAAGTGTGATTTGCGTCTGCGATACAGTGGATATCTGAAGGATGTGAACAGAACGGAGAAGCAACAAGATCCATTTGAAAAAGTGTAGCCGGTAGACGATTCTTTCCAAAACGTAGTCGACATAAGGTGACAATAAAACCACGAAGCAGACTCGCTTGTATTTCGATATTATAGAACCATGGTAGACAAGGAAGATCAGGTTGAAGCAGTTTATATTTTGTAACATTATAAGGATTATTCCAAGTAGCTTTCCAGTATTCTTTATGAGCTGTCTTAATGATAGACAGGAGATCAATGCACGGCGTGTAAGCAATAAATAAATCAAGGTACGTTGTACATTTAGCGTAATGATCAGCAAGTAAATTCCCTTTAATACCAGCATGACCAGGAATCCATGCAAACTTAACAGAGACAGCATCTCGTAAAAGGGTAATGTGATTACGAATTTTAAGTATTATGGGAGAGGAATGAGGATTGTAAAGTGAGAACTTTAAGGCCAAAAGACAACTTTTAGAATCAGAAAAAATTATTACCTTTTGAGTTACCCGATTGAACAAAATGAAGCGCAGAGCTTGAAAAATAGCCACAGACTCTGCTGTAAAAATGGAAGAAACTCGCAAAAGGGAAAATTTTTTAACTATGTCTAAGGAAGGAATTATAAAAGCTGCTCCTACATGATTTTTTGATTTAGAACCGTCTGTATATATAGCAAGAAATTCTGACCAGTTATCACAAATATGAGATGTAAAGAGAACATTGGCGATAGAAGGGGGTGTAGAAGCTTTGAACGTTTTAAAAGAATTTAAATCTATATCTAATACAAGATCATTATTAAGAAAGGGAAATAAAAAATAAGCGGAAGGTAAAGAAGGAAGTATTAATTCACTGTACATAGAAAGGTGATGTGCAGAAAGACATAAAATAGGACGACGATTAAAAGAAAATCTCCAGTTCTGAAAAATTTCGAGGAATGAGAGAAATATAGAGTATGAAGTAACTGAGAAAGAGTTAATCAAAAATTTATCAGCCAAATAAGATCGCCGCATAGATAAAGGAGGGACTTTTGCCTCTACTTCTAGACTGGCTATGGAAGTAGAGACAAAAGCTCCAAGGGCCAAACGTAGACATGTATTTTGAAGTTTGTCTAAAGTTGAAATATACCTAGATGGAGCATTGGCAAAGAGAAAGCTACCATAATCTATGACACTACGAATAAACGATTTATACAAAAGAAGTAAAATTAGAGGATCACCCTCAAAAGTTGTATGCGAAAGTGTTTTTAAGAGATTTATTCGTTTGGAAGCTTTAGAATAAATGGCCTCAATGTGATTACGCCAATTGAGTCTATAATCTAGGACAAAGCCTAAATACTTGCAAGATGTGGTAAATGGAACACAATAATTGTCAATCATTAAACCGGGTAATGAATGGTTAACACGTCTATAAGAAAATATGATAGAGTCACATTTATGAGATGAAAGAGTGAAACCCATGTTGTTTAATAACTTACAGATCAATTCTAAAGAACTATTTAATAATTGAATACCTTCTGAACGATCAGAGTTGGTTTTATAAAGTACAATGTCATCAGCGTAGGATAAGATATTAATGCTATTACGAGGGCAGGCTTGAAATAATTTAAACATATAGATATTGAATAAAACCGGGCTTAAAACAGATCCCTGAGGTAGTCCCAAATGTACAACCCTGATGTAAGGTTTAGCGATAGACGAATGTTTAAAAATAAGAATCCGATTTGTAAATAATTTACATACGCCATAGATGAAAGAAGGAGGAATTCCTAGTGAGGCAAGTGTATCACAAAGCATAGGAATTGAAATGGAATTAAAAGCATTACTTATATCTAGGAAGCACGCAATTAGATATTTACTTGCTATCAAGGACTTGTAAATGTCAGCTACCAGATGAGAAACGCAATTTAGTGAGCTAATATTATTACGGAAGCCATACATTCCAGAAGGGAACATATCATTATTTTCCAACCACCAAACAATTCTGTTCTTCAATATTCTTTCATATGTTTTTCGAATACAGGAAGCAAGAGATATAGGTCGATATGATATATTACTCACAGGAGAGTTAGATTTTTTAACAGGAACCACTAGAAAGTGTAACCAGCTTTCAGGATAGGAGCCAGTATTGAGGAAATGGTTAAAACAATTTAAGAGGATGGTAACAGCAGAGAAGGGAAGGTTGTTTAGTATTCTATAGGTAATACCGTCACAACCAGGAGAAGAGTTTTTTTTGTAAGAAAGAGAGTGTAAAATTTCAGACAATTTTATAGGAGAACATGGAAAATTGGAGTCGTGGACGGTATGTTGTATGGGCATAGGAAAAAGACATTCGGCTTGATTAGGGACATAACTAGGAGCTACAGAATCTACAAAGTGTATGAAAGCTTCAGAGTTGAAGTTGAGATTATAAGTTGAGGAAACTGTTTTACCAGCAAATAATTTAGCTTTATTCCAAATGTAAGATGAGGGTTGAGTACGATTTATAGAAGAAACAAAGTTCTTGCAGGCCTCCCTTTTCTTACTAAGTAAAAAACGACGGGTAATGGCTTTCTGCTTTTTGAATAGGAGGTAATCTCTAATAGAGCGACTCCGTCGAAATTGTTTAAAGTAACCGCTTAAGATATTTTGCTGACTGTAGCAAGAAGAGTCACACCAAGGAGGAGAGTGGAATATTGTATTGGAATTTTTTTTTTGAAAGGCGTAAAGTTGCAAAGCTATATTAAAATTATGCATAAATTTATTGTATAAAGGGATGTCAAAAGTTGAGGCTAAAAGTAAAGGAGTGCACAGTGAATCTAGAAATGAAGAGAAATTACCTATATTATGCTCAGGAAGCAACCATGGATTAGAATATACCGTAAAGTTTTGAACAGAAGAACAAGAAAGGAATTGAATAGTGAGGACAATAGGAAGGTGATCACTACCCAACGGAATAGACTTAACATCCCAATCTGCAAAAAGCACTAGGTTGCTAGACATTAACGATAAATCGAGAACATTAGATGGTCTATGAATATAAGGAATAGTGGTATTGACTACCGTTAAGTTAGTTGAGTCAATAATGTCCAGCATATGCTTTCCACTATTATTGTTTGCAATACTGCCCCAGCTGGAATGTTGGGCATTAAAATCCCCACAACATATTGTGTAAGAGTTTGGTGGTAATTTATGGATAAAATCAATAAAATTATCTTTATTAAAGAAATGGTTGGGCGGACAATAAAAAGAGAAAATATATATGATCTTGGTTGAGAATACAACCTGCAGGCATAATCCATTACAGTTACTGCTATGTAAAATTGAATTAATAGAAAGTAAGGAGTGAGGCACACTACTATGTACTAAAATAGCAACACCTCCATATCCATCCGTTCTATCATCACGAAAACATTGATACCCTGATATTGAGAAATTTTTAGAAATTGAGAGCCAAGTTTCAGATAAAAGGATAACGTGAAAGTTGTTAGTGGAAAGCAATGTTTCTAAGCTAGCTTTATTTTTTAATGCACTGTGACAGTTCCACTGTAGAACTCTTAGGTTAGAATTATTACTAATAGATGACATTAAACAAAAAAAGAAAAAATCCTGGAACTAAAACCAAGAATAATATTAAATGAATACTAAAAAATAATTAGCAACGTGCAAAAAAAAGGAATGGAGGAATATAGGAAATAAAAAAAATAAAATAAAAAAAAATAAAATGGCATGGTGGAGTACAGAAAGAAAAGGAAAAAATGAAATGTTGGGATAAAGGGACGAAAATGAATAGGAATACAGGAAAGAAAAAATATGAAAGGGAGAAGTACAGGAAGAAAATTGGAAAAAAGGAACAAGGGATATAGAAAAGAAAAGAAAAAATTGACTGGAGAAAAGAGGAAAACAGAACAAAAATAGGAAAAAAGGAAATAAAACCGCATGAGTACACATTAAATATTTCATATGAGCTCACTTGCACACGTTTTCCAATATAATATTCTAAATACAAAATATGAAGATAAAAATAGTAATACAGAATTACTTTTTATTCATATTTTTATTCGCTGGGGCTGGTTTTTTGTCGACGTGACCTGATTTATTCTTCGGTGGAAAGGAAGGATGTGAAGACGTTGAAGCTGTAGACGCAGAAGATGATGACGATGTGATTGAAGATCTCTTCATTGTAGTAGACGTTTGCGCTTCTTTATCCGCAGCAGGAATGTTGTCTTGTTGCGGGATCGCATTTTCAGAGGCTGATTTTAAGAAAGATCCTTTTATAAAACTAGAAGATCTACCGGACGGAAAACTTAATAAATTATTGTAATCTGGAAAGTTTCTGTTCGGTGTCGTAGTCTGAAGTGTACGACGCGAGTGAACGAGCGTTGGTCGTTTATTTGGATACGGATGCGAAGGTTTGTCATTATTGGAGCGCGTTATATCCGAGAAAGAAAAAGCGCCACTTACAACGGCAGCTTTCTTTTTTCTGATAGCTTCAGCTCTCGTGATGTTGTCATATGCAATTATTTTTTGGATATTGAGCTGCTCAATATAGACAGGACAACTCTTATCAGATGTTGAGTGATTACCTTTACAGTTAATACAACGTTTAACTTGAACGGATATTCCTGGACTGGACGACATAGAACAGGATTGAGTAGAATGTTCTTCGTGACATACTTGACACTTTGGTTTGGAGCGACATTGTTGAGCAGCATGACCGAATCGGAAACAGTTAAAACATAAACGAGGAGGACGTATGCTAGGTTCAATAGGGGATCTCAATTTGTATAGATAAACATATTGAGGAAGAGTATTTCCCAGAAATTTTATTTCAATCGTAGGTGTAGGAACAAGTTTATCACCTACTTTTCTTTTTATTCTCCTTACACTAGCAAATGAAATGTTACTTTCCAGTTGTTGAATAATTTCGTCATCCGAGAGTTCCACTGGAATACCTCTGATGACGCCAAAACGATATAATAAAGAGTTCGGAACATAAGCCGTAAATTCTTCATTCTTCGCGATTTCAAGAAGAAAATTATTGGCATTTTGAATTGAGTCAAAAATGGCCTTTATTTTGTTAACACCGTTACGCTGAAAGTAAAGCAGGCCTTCGTATTTTGATAAATTCTTGCAAATTGCAATAGGATGCAAATTGGCGAGATTTTTTCCGGGTTCTGCCTGTATAATAATTACGTATGAGCCATCATGAATACCAGGAAGAAATAGTTGTGGCGCGTTAGAAAAGGACGCCATGTGATTATTATTATTGCTATTATTATTATTATTATTATTATTATTATTATTATTATTATTATTATTATTATTATTTCTAATGTTATTAATGATATTATTGTTATTATTGTTATTATTATTATTATTAATATAAATGTTATTTCGGCTACTACCTGAATTTTGGTTATCACTTATCTGTACGATAACATCTGTTTCCATGTTGCTATTAACAAGTAGATAAAGCCCCCCCGGGCTGGCTGCATTCATAGCTGAGTACACTAGTTACTTCTAATATACTCAACCAACAATCCCGAAACAAAATAAATAATATAAAAAAAAAAAATTAAAATAAAACTTAAATGAAAAGCTATGTACACAATAGGCGATCGAAACACGGAATAAAAGACTACACGACACGATACGAAACCGAGTTTATTCGAGAACTGATCTAATTGGTCGCTTTGTTTGATCTTTGTTGACCGTGATCCTCGATGATACCAAGACCTCCCATGAAGGCCGCCTCGTAAATGTCATCAGTTGTCTTGTAACTGCCCCCTGAAGTGTTAACTGCCTAATAAATAAAATCAGAAGGTTTAACTACTCCGTCGATACTGCTGCGAAAAGAAGACGATTAGGAGTTTAATGTGTTAGAAAAAGAAAAGAAATTATTATTTTCACGGTGTGTATATACACTCACAATTACTTTAGAAATACTTAGTTTACTGTACACATACACACTATCTAATTTCTACGTCAAGATTACAAAATGTGAGTTCTATATAGCAGGTATATTCGTTATTCGTCTCTTTCAGTACTTCCCAAAATAATATCTTATCTCCCTGCATTTGTAACTAGTATGAAACTGCACATTGCATACACACACACACGATTGGACGCGAAAATAGCGTAAATATTTAGTTTCATTCATACGAGTTTCAATATAATATAGGTATAATCACGCCAACAATGGCATGCAGTATATATACAGTTTATATTTAATTAGCGATCTAAATATTCGGATGAATTTGATATTGAAACACCTCAAATCGGATTAAACTGATATTTGGTTTAATATTCAGATACTTTTTGAATGTTTGTATGAATACAAAAAAATACCGAATCGTGTTAAAATCAGTTTTCGTAAACACACACACATACATATATATATATATATACGTATATAATTTATACATGTATCTGATGAACGTGTTTATGTTCCTTAAAATAAATGACTTTTATTTTTAACCTATTCCGAAAAACTTGATTTTTTTATTAGTAAAAAAAATTACCTGGAAATATCTCTTTCGTTATTTAAACGTATAAGTAATCTAGCCGATCAGGGAAAGTCTATTATTAAAAGATGATGGAAGCGGCGTTATCAGTGCTGACAATAGACTGATGAACAACAAATCTAAAGAAATTGAAAATATCTATATTCAACCGAAACTAACAGCACCGCTGTTATATTTAACGGTAATTAAATCAATATCTAAAAAAGATCAAGCTGTAACATTCAATGCGCTAGAAAATACAAAAATACAACTGTTATAAAAATTCAATAGTGATGATAGTTAAAAACTAGTTTTAACCCTTTTTTCAATATGTAATAAAATCTATTATGGATGATGAAAATCTCAAAATAAAAAAAGAAAAGAGAATATAAATGGGGCACTTTTTATACTTGAGAAAGCACCACTATTGTGATGAATAAAGGAAATGAAACTGTGAGTGGAGATTTCATACATTTACTTGTGACACGCATAAAATGCATAAATTTAACATCTGTAGCTTTATTTTTTTTTAAAGTGAAGATATATCCAACCTATTTTCAAAGACACAAAGACAAGTTTGTAAACGTTTCCTTCGATTTTTTATATAAATTAAACCACCGAATCATTCTTTTTTATATCTGTATATATATATATATATATAAATTCATCATATTAGAAAAAAGTTGGCTTGCCTCTCAGTAGATTTTAGCTGCTAGGATGTTGGATGTAGATTTTAGCTGCTAGAGTGTTGGACTAACGGACCCTGATGTCGAGTCCTTGAAAATAGGGACTTATAACAATTTCAACATTTGGGACATAATGGGATATACGATCGTCTTATATTCACCTAACAATAAATAAATCAGTGTTTAAGTAGAAAAATTGTTTAATTATTAGTATTATTTGGTGCTTACATATATATAATTTTTTATACACAATATTATATATTTTATAATTTTTCAATTAAAATAGGTATCTCTCGCTTGTATGCGTGATCGCATTTTAAGATTCCTTGCACGCCTGAAATATAATTATATACGTCTCAGAAAGATTGCTCGATACAAACACCATATTAGTACATAATTTTGATATAATAGCAAACAAAGGATTTTATTTATTTATTTATTTATTTAGGTAGAAATTCATTTAAATAGAGTTTAGGTTTAAGTCATTAAATCAACACACGCTATCATGATAGTTGCAAACGGGCATACCAAACTTTTATCATATATCAATGATAATAGTTTAAATTAAAACGCCCTTATAATTGCAGAGAGTTGAAATTAAAAATTGCACATGCACAAAACCAACCTGTAAGTTTGCGTTCGGTCCAGTGACCAGAAAAACGCAAAAAATACCCAATAAAGGAATATATGCCCGCGCAAAAACTTTGTCACATGAATGAAAAAAATGAATGGTGCGCTATACAATAAGAAAAAAAAGCCGAATCCGATGGGATTAAATAAGGATAATTATATATATATATATATATATATATATATATATATATATATATATATATATATATATATGTCTCAAAATAGGGTTCTAACAATAAGAGAAAAAAATGAAACTCGAACGCAGGATTTATGCTGAAGTAGCACAAGGAAAAGGTAAGAGCGAAAATGTTCATTAAGAAAGGAGAATTCAATTCGATTTTGTGAGGTCAACAGGGAGGATGTTGGTTGAGCAGCGTGTAAAAAAGTGACATTAAATATTTCGATTATTGAAGCAGAAATTTGTGAAGTAGAATAGCGGAGGATAAATTAAAGCAGAATAAAAACCAGATTAGTTTTCTCTTTGATTTGTAATTTTTAACCGGTTAACATAAAAGAAGAAGTTTTTTATTAGCGAAAGCATAAAATTATATCGTTGAAATTATTTAAAGAAAAATTAACTCAGTGGTATATAATTAGAAATAATTTGTGTGCAATTATTATCGATATTGCTATTCGAAATTAAATTCATTTTTTTCGTTAAAATTAGATTGATTTCATTGCCTATATTAAATAATGGTGTTAAATAATTCATTTAAGAACTGCATGTGTTTACAGAACGTATTTTATATAGTCGCTCCAAATAAAAAGAAAAGTATGTTCGGTAAAAACCCCGCTCTGATAAAGAATATACAACATCGAAATCGTAGCTAGTACACAGTTTGGGTAACACTGATTTTTCGTCATTTTAATTTTTCCTATACGTCGTCATTTCACATATATGTGTAAAACCCAACGGTTTCTATACGCTAAAAGTATTTCTTTTTCACTCACACACATATGTGAAGACCGTAACTGGTTTAACAGTGAACGGCGATCTAATAGGAGTGATGCGACACGCGGCGAAAGTGATTAATTGTTAGTCGTAAATTTCAGTTCCTTTGAAAATTCCCTTGGTATCATCGACGCCAACAGTGTCTTTGTTACATGTAATAGCTCCTGTTTAATTTCCACATCAAATCTAGATTTTTTTGTTTTGTTTTTGAAAACGTTATATTTGTTTACATTTACAAATAGTACATGCACATTTAGAAATTTTTGAAGAAGAAGAAGAAATATATATTTACAAAACATATAAACAAAATCATGAATACATGAATAATTGAATAATGAAGAATGTTAAGTACCTTATATATATATACCTTAACAGTTAACTTACTAATGTATAACTACATCTAATGTATATGTAATAAAATTAAAATTCAAAACGTAAAATTTAAAGTTTTAAACTTTTAAGTACAGGAAAAAATTAGAAAAAAAATTGCAAGAAAACAATAAAAATAAATACAATAATTAGAACTTAAGTAAAGAGGGAAAACACGTAGTAAATAGGAAAATAATTCTTAAACAAGTAATCTATGTTTAATTCTGCGGTGTTTGTATTTAGAATATCGTACGGTGAGACTATGTCGTAATCGTCTATAGTGTTAATTAATGCGCTGTCATGCATTAAACAATTATGGTAAAATTTACTAGATAATTTGTTTATATAGGTAAGTGTATCTAAAAGGTTAAGCTGCGAATGCATATCACGCAATTTAGTACATCGATGGGCTTTTAATATGATTCTGCAGCAGTGGTTGTTTTTGCAACAGCTGTAATTTTTTATGAGTACTGTTGGAAACCGAAAACCAAACAGGACAGGCGTAAGTTAATCGGGGTAGTAGACGTGTATAATAACGTTTTGTTTGAAATAGATAAAGAAGAATGACGATTAAAAATTCGTGAGAGTATTAAGCGCGTTGTCAATGCAGTTAGTAATATTGTCATTGAACGATAGACGAGAATCTAATATGACTCCTAAGTATCGAACTTGCGTCGACCACTGAATACATTTACCATCGATTGTAACCTCAGGTAACGTTAGTGGGCGTCGTCTTGAAAAAAGTATCGCCTCCGTTTTTTCTGTGTTTATTTTCAGTCTCCAACGTTTGTAGTATTCATTTATATACTAACAGAGAAACACACCTTATAATTAATATTTCTAAATTGTTCGGTCAAACATTTGCACGTCAATCGCTTTACTTATAATTTACATAATCTTAATGTAATTATGTAATAGAAAAAAGAATAAAAATAACAATGGGTACACGCAATTCTGGACCGCGGTATTAATATTAAAATAACAACATTATAGTTTAAACGCACGTATGATAAGAATAATTGTCATAACTTAGATGTATCGAATTACACTCACACTTGTTTCCACTGACACATCATTTGCTCGCATTACTTTTATAACTACTTTTTCTATATTTCCTCCTTTCTGCTCCGGAATTTCTTGTGTACTAATGTTCTAGGTCATATACGTTAATATTTGGACTACCGTTTCTTTATTACTATGCGACGGACACATTCTCTATATTTCCATTTATCCGTTTAATTTCTTATCTTAATTCCCTCATATTATTATGCCGCTTTTTCGACACTATCTAGTTTTACAAATTTTCCTTGCTCGTTATTTAATACTATCAAAACAGATTCGTAATTTCTTTTCTTCGGTACGTGATTTACTTTCCTACTTTTCCACATTGTATTTACACATTTTTAAAAATCTGATTTCGAACGTATTTTCCATCTAGTTTCAGCTATTGGATTACACGTGTTCTAACGGAATAACTTATTACAGATTGAACATTTTGGGAGTATATTTTAGATTCATCCAACACTTTTTCACGTTTATCGCATATAATTATTTTTAATTTATCTTCAAAAAAATATAACTTTGAAGTGGATTAATAAATTAAGAACACGCCTATTTTATTGTTGACGAGAATAATCGTTTAAAGTAAAACCGTTATGATTTTATTCGTAATTCACTGTAAGATTTATTATACTATTATTGATAAATCGCTATAAAAATAAAACGAACCATCGCACGCGTTATCTTAATACATCTGATACATTCCAAATATTTAGCCATTCCTAGTATTGGTGTTAGACAGTCCTTCTGGTTTTTAAGACATGCTTACGCGGATTTATAAAGTTAGCCTCAATTATGGGTTGTACATAAATGCAGTTAAAGCAGAATGTATGTTGGTTGATAAACATAGGCGAGGTACGAACACATCCGCAGGCAGTATTTTATATTAGTTTCGAAATCGAAAGAGTAGCAAAAGTTCAACATCTGGGCACTTGGTTCTGTGAAGAAGTCGATCAGAATTAGAATCGGGATAGAAAAAGCTAGGTCGACTTTTATCTCCATGAAGAAGTTATTTACATGGAAAGATATAAGTCTGTATTTGCGGATGAGGTTAGAACTTATTTTATATAATGTACGTAGTTGAAAGTTGGACAATTACAAAAATACAGACCTTTCGAGATGTATATATATATATATCGACGAATGTTAAAAATTCTGCGGACAGACAGAATAACGAATCATCTTAAACAAGATGTCAAAAGAAAGAGAATTATTATGGACCATTGTCCTTGGCGATTGATATTACATGCAGAAATTGTCGGCAAAAGAATAGGCAGAATGAAACTTAAGTAGTGGGCGGATGTACCGATGCTACCGATATACACAACAAGCGGAATTAAACAATGTGGCCATGTATGAAGTGAAAAATTACTGATCGCCAAACTCCGATCGGAGATGACGTAAGAAGTATATGGATTAAATGCAGTCCATTTTTTCTTCTGTCTCGTGGAAAAATATTTTCTGTTGAAAATTCACCAACTAGTCATATGAAATAAATTTTACGCGCTCTTACATTAGAAACGTTAACGTTTCCCTTCGATTCCAACGGATTGGGTTTAAATACGAACGCGTACATTTAAAACAATGGTTCGGTCGTTTAGAAGACGAAACATTGAGATGAGGCGGATGTAGAGAATTTATGCCGCGTACGTAGTGAAGAACGGTCCATGGGACGTGTTTTTAGACGTTGCCTCCTACACGAATGCCACTCAAACGGCGTATTAAATTCAGTGGCGGCTCGTATGTGTAATCGCTGTACTCGCCGAGTACAGTAGAGAAATGGAAGAATACAGCTTATGAAATTTTATTATAGTTTTCTTTTTCTTCAAAATGAAACTAAATTACATTTGCGAATGCAAAAAGTTTACCAGTGCGGATACATAATAATCTTTAAGAGTAATGGCGCATATACAGTATACACGTTTACCTTACATTTTAAATGATGCACTGTACTCGTACTGGCTGGCGATTATAACAGAACGCAGTTCGCTAGGTTGAAACGCCTTCAATTTGTGCTGTAGATTATAGGATCGATCAAATCATACGATGTATTAACCTGTACTCGTTTTGAAACGCGAGTACCGTATAATAACGCATGACCTTGTCAATACACCAGCCAGAGGAAGCGGAATGTACATCGGCAGTAATAGTTCTCCCTCTTTCTAACTACTTGGAGCATATTTCAGTTATTTTGTAGGAGTTATAATCGCTCTCCTTTAGCGAGTATACACTATAGACGTACATTGTTTGGATTTAGAGACGCGCGCCTGTACATGGTTTGTTTGATTTTTCGTCGTCTTGTAGTGCCGTTTGTAAAAATTTCGCGGTATTCGAATACGATTGTGATTTTTTAAAATTATTAACTATATAAAAAAGACATAATTATGGAACCTTTATTTGAAAAACCATTTAGTTCTCGACCATTTCATGAGAAACTTGCAATAATAAAAACTGGTAAGCCTGAACCACATTTAAGTTTAAAAACCGAAGTAAATGATGGTAAAAAGAAATATTTTCGGAATTTTCGAGTGCAGTGGTACAAAGATTACAGTTGGTTATGCGGATGTTTAAACCCTGAGAAGTTATATTGTTGGCCTTGTTTATTATTTAATACAAAAGAAGAAGATGCATTTGGAAATCTGAATCAAGGTGTTGTCGATATGAGTAACTTTAATAATTTAAGAATCAGACATGAAAAGTTGGTTTCCCATGTTAATGCTATGATTTCTCTAGTTACGTTCGGTAAGAATACAATAGAATCTTGCTTTAATAAAACTCATCAAGAAGAAATTACTAAATTTAATGAAAAAGTTACGCAGAATCGGTATATTCTCAAGTGTTTAATAGATGTAACGTGTTATTTGGCACAACAGGAAATAGCATTTAGGGGCCACAATGAAAAAGTGGATTCGAATAATAAAGGAAATTACGTCGAATTATTGAATCTTTTAGCATTACGAGATGAAAAATTGGCGCATCATTTAAAATTCTCTATTGTTTTTAGCGGCACGTCAAAAACTATTCAAAACGAATTGATCCAGTGCATTAGTACAGTTGTTAAAAATGAAATAAAAACCGAAATTAACAAGTCTACCTTCGTATCTATTATGCTGGATGAAACTGTTGATATTTCTAAAAAATCTCAGCTATCTACAACGGTAAGGTATATTTCGGATGAACATCAAGCTGTTGAAAGATTTATAGATTTTTCAGACGTTAGCAACGCTCGTACTGCTGTTGCATTGTATAATCATATCACCAAGTTTATAAGTGAATACGAATGTGGATGGAAATTAATTGCGCAGACTTACGATGGAGCTGCTGTGATGGCTGGACAACATAATGGATTGCAGAAACTGATGACGGGTAAATATGAACAAGCTCAATTTGTACATTGCTATGCACATCAACTAAATTTGGTGTTAAAACAGAGCGTCAATTCTATTCGTGAATGTAGAGTTTTTTTTGAAACTTTAAATGGATTCTCAGCGTTTTTTTCAAATTCATCGAAACGTTGTCATTTTTTAAATGAACAAATAAAACGAAGATTACCTTCTACATCTGCTGTTAGATGGAACTCTAATAGCAAGTTGGTTGAAGTAGTTTCCGCAGTAAAACAAGACTTAGTAAAATTGTTCGAAAATATGATGGATGAGCCTGATGTGTGGGATAGCGAAACTAGAGCATGCGCTCGAGGATTTCACCATAATCTTCAAGATTTTGAATTCAATTTTGCACTAAAAATTTTTGAAAAGATATTTCCACATGCCACAAAACTTTTTGATATCCTACAGAAAAAAATATTCGATATTCAGTTAGCTTCTAAAGAAGTACAGATACTGAAAACTTTTTTGAACAAACTACGAGATGAATTTCAGATAATTTATGATCAAACTTCGAATGAATGCATCTCCACTATTGGTGTAAAAAGACGACGAACTGGAAATTTTTCAAATGACGAAGATCCGGCTGTAGGATACCGACGACTTTTTTATGAAATCATGGACAATATTACAATGCAAATTGTGGAAAGATTTTCAGAGATTAAAAAACTGGAATATTTAGCGTTATTAGATAAAGACATGTTCATTCAATATGAAAGAAAGTTTCCTGATAATTTATTCAAAGCATTAATGAGACATCCTCATGGCAAGAATTTTGACATGACCAAGTTAAAATCCGAACTGATTGTGGTATACAGCACTCCGGAGTTCCGCCATTATTCAGTTCACGAACTGTATAAACATTTAGAAATTTCTGTTCTTTCTGTTGCTTTGCCAGAAGTTAAAAGATTATGTGCTCTGATTATCACTATACCAGTTACAACTGCAACGACTGAGCGCTCTTTTTCAGCTTTAAAAAGAATAAATACGTATACACGATGCACTCAGAGAGAAGAAAGACTTTCCGAATTAACTGTCCTTTCCATTGAAAAGGATGTCCTGAGCAAGTTGCGTCGCGACGTTACATTTCACGATCGTGTTATAAACGAATTTGTTAAAAATGGTAGAAGAGTGGATTTCATTTATCGATAATTTTTTAGATTAAAACCTGCCTACTTAATTGTTAGCATACTTATTATTTTTTAAATTATTTATTTGTAATTAATTTTGTAATGTCCAAATTTATTTATGTGTAAATTTTTGTATTGAAAAAAATGTTTAGAGTAAATACTTTTATTTCTTTTATGTTCGTGAGGGGGTTGCAGAATTTAAGCGAGTACATGTGAAAAAATTCACGAGCCGCCACTGATTAAATTTGACACGAAATTATTTTTTTTTGTTTTAACGCGATTAACACGCTTTTTGCAAGAGTAAAACTTACAATTCCCTACAGATGTCGCTGTCCGATAAACACGGAAATTAAGTTACAAAATCGTCTTCGTATGGACCTGTTGGCGTAATTTGTAAAAAGAATATACATTTTAATGGAATATGGAAGAAAAAATAAGCGTAATTTAGTGGAATACACGTTAAATTGACAAGTGTGATTATGGCTGCAAGAAAAATGTAGACACAAACATGATTCGTTCAATATGCAGGAAAAGATTAAATAATTTACCGGATAAGCGATGTTAAAAAGATAAAAATGGAACAATATCGACGAATCTTCGAGATAAATTGGAGAGGCGGAAGAATTACATGAATTACATGCAGTAGTTATTTCGTTGCGTTAAAACCGATCAAATTATTAAAAATACACGCGAGGGACACAGAATCGGAACTAATTAAAGCAAATTAAGAATTTAAAAATAGGAAAAGACTGTAAAGCTACATATAGTATATACGGGGGAAATATTAAAATTATAATACAGATGATCCGTCAGTGATGAAATTCATACTAAAATTCTTCAACGGCGTGCATAAATCGGGTAGAACGTATCGGTTAAAGTTTGTGTTTGTACATATAACAAAGAAACTCAGTGCAGCCGACTGCGAAGGCATAACTGTTGTGCCCCGTGATATTTCTTAACATCATTCTTCGATAGATGCGGGAAGAATTCTAGGAAGTGGCAATTTGGATTTAAAAATGGATTTGCAGACATACTAAATATCTTAGCCGGAGAGTGCACGGACCTCAATCATCGTTTGTATATATGCTTCATAGATTACATGAAAGTTATGGACTGTGTTAATCGTGAATTAGTGATATAAATTCTAAATGAAACAATAAAAAATTTATATTGTAATCCGATAGCCATCCGCCCTTTATGAAAACGACAGATGAAATTAAAATCAAAATAGGTTGCGTGTGAACACCTAAATTACTTAATACTTTTCAGAAGATCATTACATTGAAGGAAGGAATCATGACTGAAGAAAAAAAGAGAATATCCAATATGAAGTATGCTGATAATACGGCACTAGTGTGAGGGCGATCTTTCCTGTTTCAAATGTCACATTAATTTGTACGCGTGCACTATGCATACATTTTTAAAAATCAATATAAAGCTTACACGTGATTCCTAATTTATATATATATATATATATATATATATATATATATATATATATATATATATATATATATATATATATATATATATATAATAATAATTAAAAATAATTTCAATATTACACACATATACTCTCTTCTTATAATCGATTTGTCTTATCCGTCTGAAACTCAATTTATTCAATGTTGTAGTAACTGTTCTTATTATTGTTTTTTTTTTCGTATTTTATTTATTTATTTAATTTCTTTTCTAGTCTATTTGTTAAAATCTCTCGTTCTAAATTTGATTATTTTCATGCCCTAACCGTACTTTTAATTTTCTTAAAATGCAAACGATAGGTTTTTATTTAATATAATCTCCCAGTAGTCCTCGTCTTTTACTGGTCCTAAGTAAGAGTTTCACTGAATGACAATGATCTGAGACAATGGTTTGGATAGTTGACGGTTCCGTAACTCTTCAGTTGCGCCACCAGTTTATTGGCTGGAAAGCTGTCTAGGTCTTTGGAAGGAACGGGTCGGCGGTATAAATATAAAGGGACACATAGTTTTTACTTATGGTGTGTCGACTCAGGGAAGGTATAGTGAATAATTCACTGATACTCAAGAACTCTTTTGATTTTCTACTATCTGTTTGTGCCTGTGTCTTTTAATAATGGGTTGACAAAAATGTTTCGCGGTCTGTCCTATCCTCTGTTTTCTTGAAGTTGTACTTCGGTTACTTCACATAGACGGCCGCCGTGTTTGAATACATGTTCCATCCAGATTAATTATCTATCAATGTTTTTTTCCATCTATTTAATGATGTACTTTTTCATTTGTAGCTCCTTCGGTCCAGCCTATTCTTTGTAAATTTCTCCAACACTACATTTCGAAGGCTTGTAGTTTTTTGAGGTTATATCGTTCGGTACTCAAGTTTCAAGTATAGTAATACCGGCCGTCGCACGTAAGTTTTAACAATGCGTTTGAGAAGTTTTCATGATATTGACTTTTCGGGTAATATATTTATATAAATGGCAAACTAAGACATTACAGAACCGTGATAAGACCTCGGGCGTTATATGTTTCTTGTAGCTTAGTAATGAACAGAAAAAGATTATAAATGAACAACTTAAAATCACATAAAAGATAATACGAAGAAAGATACTAGGACTAGATTATAAAAGAATAGCAAACGAAGTTATTAGGGTGTATACCAAAAGTTTACCATTGGGGCGAGGAAAAGAATAATTAGATGTTATGGATATGTTAAAAAAAATGTAGCCTCGTAGACTCGGATGAAGATTGTTTTAAAAATAAATGACACGTGATACAAATTAGAAAGGATATGGATAAATTAAATATAACATCTGAAGATGTAGAGCGACGAAACACCAATAATGAACGAAGTGTATCATTATAAACGATTCGCCAAGAAACAAAGGTAAAAAGACTTTTTGGATTGAAGAAGATCTTTTTTCCTTGTTTTTATTATTATTATAATTTTTATTAAATAGTACAATGAATGTTAAAAATTACAAAGAAGAAAAAAATACGTGCAATTGCACGACGTAAAGTACTCACACACGTTAAAATACATTATTTATGCTTCAGACGATCCTCATTTTTACTCATTTATCAGTTTCTGAGTGTTCGTATTGTTTGGAGCTGTTGCGTGAACCGTATATTTACAAATAAATAAATAAAGTATTAAAATATATATATATTATGTGTAGAAGCGTTCGCTCAGAGGATTTGGCGGGAATAACGAGTATGAAATCATAAGTAACACTTTAATTAGTTATATTATTTTGTTTGCACCTCCTTTTTATTCTAATAATTGAAGATTTTTTATTTTTATTCTTATGTATGAAAATGAACAGGTAACATGTATAAATTACACATACATTACGTATATATATATATATATATATTTATATATGATAAGCAGGAAGCTTCAAAATAGAAAAAGGCACGCATTAAGTATACTAAGTCCAATACTGTTCAATGTATGCAGCGAATTCATAATTAGAAAAGCCTATGCAGAATAGAATGGTGGCGTGAAAATTGGAGAAAAACAAATAACTTAAAATATGCTGTACGCTGATGGTACCAGCTTAATGCTAAAGTATCTTCACAAAACAGAGACGATAAGTCTAGAAGTTGGATTAGAAATAAATAAAGAAAAAACAAAATCGGTGATCATTGATAAACATGATAGAAATAACCATGTAAACATGTCGGTACAAGTGGTATATGCGTGTATATATCTCGGAACCGTTACAGGTGGATGAGGAAATTAAGAGGCGTATTGCAATTGCAAAGACAGCAATGCCATGGTTTTAAAAAAACCTGGAAGAGCCATAACATAAGTATTCCTGCAAAAGTCTATCTGGTTACTACATTAGTAATGTCAATATTTCTATGTGCATTCGAAAAGAAATCCGATAAAAAGTGTACATAAACGTTTTAGAAATATATTACTGGAGAAGAATATTGAGAATACCATGGCTAAGAGATCCAATACCTCAATATTTCAAAAGTTTACAACCATACAGTTGAATGACGTAGTGCAGTGAAGGATTGTGAGATATGTCGGTCATACCTTAAGAAATGTTGGCCTAGAAAAACTGATTGTACAAATTGGAAGGAGCGAGAAAACTCGGAAGAGTTTCATCGAGATATGTTCACCAAATTAAATAATTGATCGATAATATCAATGGATACGATTGGTTGCGGATAGGGATAAATTGCGTACGATGGTTTTGCAGATTGATTCATAATATTCATAACGCACGGATCGAGTCATGCGCGATATTTGTGTCCACGCGTGTATACTTACCGAATAAAGAAATTGGTTAAAGTCGGCCGTTCCTCTGCCCGCTTTATATTCTTGATATTGCGATATAACGCACAACAACGCGTAAACCTATATACCACCGCGTGAAAATTAAATGTTAAGTGTTTGACTTTTATAGCAAATAAAAACATTATTTCGTTTAAATTTTCTTAAAACCATTTTTAAATATTAATGAACGTCTAAGTCGTAGCAACGGTATAATAAATCTATCTAAAAATTTACAAGAATTTAATACTTTTATTAAAAGTTTCATTCAGAAGTTCGTCTATAAATTTAATAAAATGTTATAAGAGTATCATTTATATTATGTATATAAATTAAATGTGCGATTAGTTCGATAAGGATGTCTAGCGCTTACCGTTGAAAATTATATGTGGAAATTTCATTTAGTGTTTCCTTATAAAGGTCAGTTGGCTTATTCAGGCGCCTGACTTCATTGGAGTTATATCCAACAATGCAACGACCAGGCTATTTTTGTGCGGTGCTGTAGCTTTCGACCGTACTGTTCTGCAAACTTTTTGATCTCCTTATGGATTACACTTATATGGAGGTCGGTATGTAATGTATTATTGCTAATGTACCACGGAGCGTTTGTAATTTCTCTTTGGATTTTGTTTTGGTAACGTTGTATTTGCGCAATTTTTATTTTTTTTTTTTAATAGTTGAGTAATACAATCTTAACTACAATCTTAACACTAAGTTAAATAATTATTAACATTAACAAAAGTTACTTAACAAGCAAGTAGAACATGAGTGGAACTATAATCCATTGACTATAGTCCAAAACATATATTATATACATATATACTCTTCACATGGCCAAATCCTGTGGTTTGAAGCGTTTAAGCCTCCTGATGTCCAGCTCAGTGTCGAGAAGTTGTATTGCCTCCACGTTGACGTGTTGATGTAGCCGCTTCTCATGAGCTGTGGCAAAGTCTATGATGACTTCGTTGATCATCTTCATGTTGAGGTCTCTATGAATGTCATCGTTCCTTGAGTAGCGATAAGCATCAACGGCAGCTCGAAGGATGATGTTTTGACGTGCTTGGATCATATACCTATTACTTTTTTTGGCACATCCCCAGATTTGTATGCCATAGGTCCAGATAGGCTTGATAATTTGTTGGTACAAGAGTCGCTTACAGTAGATATCCAGGGTGGATCGTCTACCGATCAGCCAGTATAACTGCCTCATCTTGAGTTTGATCTGATTAGCCTTCTTTTTGACGTGTGTTTTGTAGGTGAGCCTCGAGTCCAGGTGCATACCTAAGTATTTTACGGATGAGCTCTGTGGGATCTGGGTACCATTGAGACTTACACAGTGCTTGCTGTCTATTTGTTTGAGAGCATATGTGACGTGTACTGATTTAAGTTCATTTAATTTAATTTTCCAGTCACAGGTCCATTTGGTGACTTTATCGAGAGCTTTCTGCAGGTTCTCAGTAGCTTCGACCTGTGAGCCACTTACTGCTAATATGGCCGTATCGTCGGCAAATGTAGCTGTGGTAGTGTCTTTAGTCAAAGGTATATCTTGTGTATACATCACGTACAGAAGGGGTCCGAGTACACTGCCCTGTGGTACTCCTGCTCGTATATCGTAGAAGTTTGAGTGAGTTTCTTCATGTACTACTCTGAATTTCCTGTTAGCAAGGTATGACTCAAGTAGCCGACAGTAGTTACCAGGAAGGAGTCTCTTTAACTTAAAGATTAGCCCCTGATACCATACTCTGTCAAAAGCTTGTGATACATCGAGGAAGGCTGCAGAGCAGTATTTCCTTTCTTCCAGCGCTTTCTCAATAATTGATGTAATTCTATGTACTTGATCGATTGTTGAGTGATTATTCCTGAAACCAAATTGATGGTCTGGAATGCCTGTTAATGGTTTGAGACGCTTAAGCAGCAGTTTCTCAAATAATTTTGATATTGCTGGGAGTAGCGATATTGGTCGGTATGACGCTACTTCACTGCTTGGTTTTTCTGGTTTTTTGAGCATGATTATTTGAGCGATTTTAAAGCACTGAGGTACATACTCAAGACGCAGACAGGCGTTAAATAGGTATGTTAGTATAACTATTCCTTTCTTTGATAATTCCTTTAATATCCCAGGAGAGATTTCATCAATTCCAGGCGCTTTTTTCGGATTAATATTATTTTCAATTTCTTTGGCTACTTCAAGTGGAGTGACAAATTTGAAGCCATCGTTGTCCTTATATCGAGCATAAGTGTTTATATTAGATTGGATTTTATGCGGCTGAAATGTCTGATAAAGATGTTTAGCAAATAATTCTGCCTTATCAGCATCTTTTCGTATCCATTTTCCATGCTCGTCCTTTAGTGGTGAAACGTGGACAATGGGGCGTTTCAATCGTCGAGTAGCTTTCCATAATGAGTAATCTTTATCTGCTTCAGGAGAAAGGTTCTGTAGGTGAGTTTCAAATGTTTTTCTTGCTATTTCTTTAATGAGCTGATTTAATCGACGACTAGTTCGGTTGAAGATGGTTTTATCCAGTGGATTTCTGGTTCTATGCCACGTGCGTCGAGTTTTTCGGCGTTCCGCAATAAGTTCACGAACTTCGAGTGGGTAGCTCTTTCCTACTTCGTAGGTTGAGGTAGAGACTGGAGTTGCGGTGGCTGCTGCTTTTTTGATTGCTTCAATAAATTTTTCAGCATGTAAATCCATCTCTGCTTTTTTTTTTAATCTGATTTTGAAATTAATGTTTAGATCTAATTCTTTCCTGAATAAATCCCAGTCTGTCTTTGTACTGGTCAGCATTTTTCTTTTCTGCTTCTTGATGACTGTATCGCTGATGGTCAGCAATATGGGTGTATGATCTGATGTCAAGTCAACAATGTTTACAATGTCCATGAAACTCGCTCCTATTCCTTTAGTGATAAAGAAATCGATGAGGTCAGGCACTTTCCTGCTATCTGTAGGCCAGTAGGTAGGCTTCTGAGCGGATAGAAAACTGCAATGTAGACTGTTGCAAGCCTGGATAAGCTGTCTCCCTTTGGGAGTTATACATCTTGATCCCCAGGCTGTGTGCTTGGCATTGAAATCTCCTCCGACGATAAACCTTGGACCAAATTTGTTAAATATTGATTCAAATTGTTTTTGCTGAATCGAATGTTTGGGTGGGCAGTAAGCTGATGCTATGGTGAGCTCAGTGTTCCCATGTGTTATGGTTACAACAGTGCTTTGGAAGTATTCTTCAGCAATATGATCTTGTAGGCAGTGAGAAATGCTGTTCTTCACTATTATTGCTGCACCAGCGTGAGCACGTCCACTAGGATGTGGAGTGTGGTAGACTTGATATCCATATATCTTAACAACATTTTTTGTTGTAAAATGCGTTTCAGATATCAGTGCAATGTCAATTTTGTTATGGTGTAGGAAAACTTCTAGCTCCTTGCATCGTGCGAGAAGTCCATTGGCATTCCATGCTGCAATTCGAAATGCCGAGTCAGTCATTTCTTATTCTTGAACCGTGGTTGCACCTGTTTGGGCTGCTTACTTTCAAGGCTGTTGAGTCGTGTTTCCACCTTAACGAGTCTTACATTGATCCCCTGAAGCAGTTCCATGACATCAGCCAGTGTGGGTTTTTCCTTACTCTGCTGTTGAGAGGGATTTGGCATCCCAGTTGGTTGCTTCTTTGGCTGGGAGAAAGCTTTAGCAGCATCTGCGAAAGACTTGCCTGCTTGCACTTTTTGTGCTGGAGGTTTATCTTTTTGCTGTAGTCTCTGCGTTGGTTTAATTTTAGGTTTATTCCATATTTCCTTTTTGGCCAGATGTGCAGGACATCCTTTGTAATTGGCAGTATGTTCACCACCACAGTTTGCGCATTTGCACTTGGACTTTTTTGCCTTTTGGCAGTCTGTTGAATCGTGATTACCAGCACATTTGACACATCTAACAGCTTTAAAGCAAAAGCCTTTAGTATGTCCCCATTCTTGGCACTTTTTACATTGTGGAATGTCAGTGTTTTTACGCGGTGGTTCAATTTTTATTTTGTGGTACATTAAGTATTGGATTTCATATATTTCTTTATTATTCTCTTTGGGCTCAAGATCGAGAAAGAACAGAGGATAAGAAACTGTTTTCTTGCCATTTTCCTTGTCGTTTCTGTCAATCCAGACTTTTTTGACTACATTTGTTACTTGTCTTACTATGTGCCCAATCTGAGCTAGTTCTGCCTTGATACTATCGGTATCAGTTGAGGCATGTAATCCTCGAATAACCACACGATAGGGTTTCATTGCTTTACAGCGGTATGTGTGAAAAGCCATCTCGTAGAATGGGGTTTCCTTGCTGTTTCCATATTGCTTTTGCAATTCTTTTAGAACACTGATTGCACTTCGGAAAGTGTCATTATTCGGTGTATTAATTTTAACTTGGTTGTTTGCTAAGGCTTTGTACGTTACTTCTTTTCCCCCGGCATTCTTTAACAAGATTTGTGTAAGTGCATTAATATCTTTAATGTTACTTACGAAAATCGGCGGTGGGTTATCTTTTTTGACTATTGGGTTGACGTTTGTTCGTCTATTGTTACTCTGTGGAGTAGATGAAGTAGACGACGTATTTGTCGTGTTCACCTGGGCAGGAGTTTCTGTGATTTTTGGTGGCCATTCATCCGTTTTAGGTTGCATAGTATTTTGAATTTGCACCAGCTGCTGTATTTGCAGGTCTTGTGAGTTTGTATAAGTATAAGTATCATTTTGCAACAGTTGTGAAGTTTGTTTTGTTTCTAACTGGTGTATTTTATCAACCAGAGAATCAATTTTTAACTTTAGATTGTTTATAGTCATAGCTTGATCTCGACATAATCGTTTTATTTCATGTAGCTGTAAGCTTTCATAATTTTCATCTTCACAATCGTCATGTTGTGCTTTTTTTTGACACACTCTTCATTTCCATTAGTATTCTCGGATAGTTGCCTCTTAATAGAGTATAAACTACCGGTTTTCGTTATTTTTACTGGTGGCACCGCGTGAGAAGTAGCCTTCCTTTCATCATTCGTTTGTAAGTATGCAGTGCTTACTGTCGGCGACGCTGGCCGCGAGGGAGGTGGCGAGCGTTGTACGCTCATTTAGGACTCAAGTGTAAATTGTAGCTAATTAAATCAACAAAGTAGCAACATGCGATGAGAAACTGTAAGCGATAAATATTTATACTAGTCGATAATAATAATCCATACAATATTTTGTAGACTATATGTGGCTGTACTGGCACAGCAACCGAAACGAGAACGATCTTATTTTTAATAATACTAATTTCCCAATACCGTGTAGTATACATACATACGCAACGTTAAAAACGAGATATAACGTGAATTAGTATAGGTAAATAATTTAGACGGACGGTTATACCACTACCGTCTGTGAGTACGTGTTTTGTTCATACACGCTATGTGTTAGTATAGTTACGGTACTATCGATCGACCCGAACGAACAAACGTAAATTCTTCGTCCCGATCTACCGAGAATAGAGATAAGTATACAATTGGTTATTATTAATAAATTGGAATTATCTCACCACGGACGTTGATAGTAGGTAATCAATACGACGATAGCAAGAACAAAAACGGATATATCGTAAGATAACAATGAACGCGAGTAACAAGCATATACTATACACGACGCGAACAAAACAAAACTATTTGCGCAATGAGCGCATCCCTAGAGTTGACATTTCAGTATCTGTTTATATAACAATAATTTGTTTTGCAGATACAGCTCCCATTTTTTTATTTTTATTTTAAACCATAGTAGATTTCTATGTTTTATGTTCGTTTTATTTTGTTTTCTTTTTATATGTGTTTTTCGCGGTAATGTTTTACCTAAATGAAGACTGAGGTACTTTATTGTATCACTATTAGGCACGATCTTATTGTTAATTATAAATATCTGACATATTACAGTTTTTCTGATTTGTGATAAGTTATAATTGTAAGATTTATCTTCGTTGATAGCGATCGTCACGTTTGAACCAAATCGACAAAGTATTAACAGTCGGTTGAAGATTTTGATCACCGAGGTGCCTGTACATAAGATTGCGGTGTCATCTGCAAAAGTAGCTATTTCTGCTTCTGCCGGAACAGGGATATCGGCAGTATATATTAGCGGTCCTAGTATACTATCTTGCGGTACACTTGTCTCGATCTGTAGAGCTCCGATTCTGCCTATTCATACCTGACAGAGAAATTTAACTTAGTTATGATTTTAGCAATTCGAACATTTGACATGAGAGGCTGTAATGTATTTTATGCAGTAATCCTTCATGCCATACTTTGTCGAATGCTTGTTTAATGTCGAGAAACACAGCGTCGCATATTTTTTTACTTTCTAAAGATTCTTCATTTACATTGACTCTGCGATTGTTCTACAGTACTATGTCATTTTCTAAAACCTAACTGGTGCTCCGGTATTGGATTCATGCCATCCAGAAATGGCTTTATTTTTTTTAGTAACAATTTTTCACATAATTTTGAAAGAACAGGAAGTAAAGCTATCGAACGACAAGGTGTAAGTTTTTGAGGTTTTTTGGACCATAATAATTTGCGAAAATTTTGGCTGAACTGGTAAATATCTGAAGCGAATTATAGCATTGAATATATAGGTGAGAATATTAATCCTTTCACTCTTTTATTATTTTTGATGTTATTAAGTGTTCATAGTTTTAATTATTATTATTATTTTTTTACGAGTAGTTATTGCGTATAAGGCTATTACTCGAAATATGAATTAATTATATATTATTACACAGTTTCGAATTTATTATGAAGTTGGTGAGAAGGAGGAGGTTGTTTACATTCGGTACATTTTTCTTCAGCTGATTGCACCGATATTGAGCAAATTTCGGGCAGATAACCACGATATGGTAGACCAGGGGTCGGCAACCTTTTTCGGACGGCGGGCCATTTTCAAAATAAAATTTTTTATGCGGGCCACACTTTCAAATGTACCTTAAATAGTGCTTTTATCTCATATACGAGTGTAAATATTATTAAAAATAAAAATAGAAAACAATTATTTTTTAATAACAATAATGTCAGAGAAAAAATTTTACGATTCTTAAAAGGGGGGAAAAATACAATTCTAATTACATATATATAAATATGTAAATATAAAATATTTAGGAAAATAGTTTTCATTCAAATTCAATGCGCTTTTTGTTCTTGGATATTGTTTGATAATTCATTTAAGTCCGGTTCTGTTTGAGATACTGAGATCCTCAACAAGTTTTGTAAATTTTCGTCTGTCAACCTCGTTCTATATTTTGATTTTATGAAATTCATCCTTGAAAATGTTTGTTCGCATAAGTAGGTGCTTGAAAAAATACGAATCATTGATTTTGCAAAATTTCTTAAATTCGGAAACTTATTTTCTGGTAGATTTGAATAAAATGTAATTAAATTATTTTCATCAAAATTATTTTTATATACAGTGTTAGATTGCAAATCAATTAACTCTAGTTGTAAATTGTCTGGTGCTTTTACAATATCAAATTTTAAAGGATTTTCAAATATTAATATGTCCATTTCTTTCACATAAAAATCTTGAAACCGATGACGAAAATTTTCATCCAGTAGTTTTAGTGATTCGATAAAAATATTGGAAGGACACTGTTTGTCGTTTTTGGTTGATAACGATTGCAAAGTAGGGAAATGACAATAATTATTATTTTCAAGTTGAGAAATAAACAATTTTATTTTAAGCTGGAAACTTTTGATTTCTGTAAATAGCTCGTTGATTAACTTTCCTTTGCCTTGTAGTGTTGTATTTAATTTATTGAGGTAAGTTGTAATGCCCACTAGAAAAGCTAACTCGCTTATTCATTTTAAATTCGATAATTCTGGTATATTATTTCCTTTTTCTGTCAAAAACATTTTAATCTCGTCTATCAACTCGAAAAATCTTTTTAAAACTTTCCCACGGCTGAGCCATCTTACTTCAAAAAAATAAATGATATCTTCATATTCTGCGTCAATTTCATTTAAGAAATTCCGGAATGTTCGATGGTTCATACCGTTTTTGCGAATATAATTGATGGACTACTACAATATTCATAACATTTTTCAAATTTACAACTTTTACGCAAAGTGCATGTTGATGGATAATACAATGAAGTTGTAGAGGAGGCTGCGTAATATTTAATTCTTTCAATTTTTTATTAATCATGCCCACCAAACCAGTATTGTAATCCGTCATGTTCTTTGCACCGTCAGTTGTCACATTTTTTAATTTTTCCCATTTGAAATTGTACATATTGAAAACATCTAATGGTTACAAAAATATATCCTCACCTCTTGTATTCCCATGGAGGCTTTTTAATGCAGCAAGTTCTTCTGTTACACGAAATTGTTCATCAATTCCACGGATAAAAATCAACAATTGAGCGGTGCTAGTTATATCGTTACTTTCATCAAGTGCTAATGAAAAATACTCAAACTGCGAAGAATTTTCTTTTAATTTATTAAACATATTAGTTGATATATTTTCAATACGTCGAACTACTGTATGCGCAGACAAACTAATATCTTCAATTTTTTTAATTTTTTCCGGACAAATTTCGTTAACAGCAGCCAAAATACATTTTTTAATGAACTCTCCATCCGTAAATGGTTTGTTATGTTCAGCAATTAATTTCGAAATATGTAAAGACGTTTTGACTAATGATGAACTTTGTTCCTTACATTTTTCAAAAACGTTTTGTTGTGCTTCTAATCAATTTTATTTTGTCTGAATTTAGATTCAAATTTATCATACTCACTTTTGTGTTTCGTGTCGTAGTGGCGACGTAAATTAAATTCTTTGAATGCGCTTATAGATTCTTTCCAATTTAAGCATAGTGCTTTATTGTAATTATTAATAAAGAAATAATCAAAAGTCCACTTTTTATTAAATTCGCGGTTTTGTTCATTAATTTTTCTCTTCTTTGGTATTTTATACATTTTTCCTACGATAAAATATGAATTATTTTGAAATTTATAATATATATATTTGTTAAAATAAATATATAGCAGTAAAACACCCGTTTCACGTTTAGTGAATTATTTTACCAATAAATTAAAAACAACATCTCATTACCTATTATCAGGGGCGGCTTGTGGCTCTGTTGCAGGTTTGAGCAAACCGATTTCAAAATGATCGAATATTATTATAAAACAAATTACTATTTTTAAATAATTGAAATGGGAACACTGATTTATAAATAATGTTTTTACGTCATAATTTTTAAAACGTTGTAAGTTGAAAACAACAGGAAAATACTCCGTCGATAAACTGTCCCAATGTTGGAATTAAATAGCGACTGGATGCCATACGCGCTGGATTGTTCACTCAAGTAAAGACGTCAACCGGAAATGTACTATGTAAAATCGATGTTAGTAGAGAGCTCGATTGAAGCCTCGAAGAACGCGCCGTATCTTTGTAGTGGTTGTAATCGAATAAAAATTAATGTTAGTAGTAGCAAGCTGGCGAAATAAAAGAATGCTACACTTGCTAAACGAGCCGTCGTATTCGCTGGGGAATGGTGATTAAACTTTCGTAGTAAAGTAGGTTTCCCACTACGCTTCTGTAGAGTACATTTTTGTCACCGGCCACATTTCGTCACGCTCACGCGCTAAGTTTGTTAATTTTTCCCAAAATTATAATTGTGCTTTGGCGGACCGCACAAAAAGTTTGCAAGCCGACCCCTGTAGTAGACTGTTAATGAAGTACAGCACAATTCGCATATTGGTGGTGGTTGGGCACTCAGTAGATAGGAGTGCGTACTCAGCGTGTGATCAATATACACTCGGTTGACGGCTGTTTCCAACCTCGGTGAACAAATTTTACCAATCTTTGATGGCCAGGTTGTTAAATCCTTCTTTATATTTCCAAGTATACTCGGCCGAGAATGGAACGACCGATTCCACGCGTCCAGAGTTTTCTGGCAATAATATTTTGCGTTGTCTTCTTCCAGTACTGTCGGCAGGTAAGCTTGGGTAGTCCCTTGTGCAGCACGATGTATCTCGTCGTGGCCTATTATCCCTCGATGGCTTGGAACCCAGACAAAAGTGATGCCGGTATTAAGTTCACTTAATTTGTAAGCACTGTACCATATTTGGTCTACCATGGACACAGTAGAATTCCTCGCTTCAATGTATTGTAACGCCATAGCTGAGTCGGTCAGTATAACATACGGGTCAGCAGGTAATTTCGCAATTCGTAACAAACACTGGAGCAAGGCAATCATCTCAGCCGCTAGAACTGATGACATGGTCGGTAAATTGAAGGAATGGATCATGCTGCCGATTGAGAAAACACCACCAACATATCGTGATGATTTTGATGCGTCGGTGAAGCAAACGACTGCGTTCGGTTGCTGTTGCAAGACAATCCTAAGCTTCCCATGGATTTCCACCATCGGTTTCATTTTAACATTTGTTAAAAATAAATCCCAACAGATATTCGGACTGAATTGGCTCCAAGGCGGTACAATAACCGGTATTCTACATAAGGTATTGCGTAGCGTCTTTAATGGGTTTTGGATTTGGAGCTGTAGTAGCAGATTTTGTAGATGGATTCGATTTGGATGCTGCTGAAGACTAGCTACCTTCATTGCATACTTAATAGCATTAATTTTATTTCGCCGGGGAATGTAATTTTAATACTGTTGTTTTGATTTATATTGCCGAGGATAGACGGTAGACATTCTATACCGCGGTGAGGTTTGAGTACATCACTTAAGTAATCAAATACTTTCGTCTTTTTTTGACCACTTCGAGCCAATTTACCGTCCGGTTTTCTGATCGGATATGATGTTTCTTTAAAAAATTTCTTCGCTGCGTTTTAGAAAGAATAATTATTTCGTTTCACGAGTGACAAATTTACTCATTAATGATTTGGTTTTTTGTTTGTATATTCAGTCTGGTTTTGTGTAATGGATTCCGGTATATTTGCTGCATTTTTCTTAGTTTCCGTTTTAAGGCTACTTATTTTTCAATTTCTGCAGGATAGAATATAACTGGTTGATTTATATCATTATTTGGAGTAACTGTCCAAGCTGCTCCTTCTACAGTTTTAAGTGGGATTTTTGCATTTATTCTACTTCCTATTATTTCACGAAAAGTAAGCACCATCGGGGTGTGGTCGGATGATAGGTTATTATTATTATTATTAATATATATATATATATATATATATATATATATATATATATATATATATATATATATATATATATATATATATATATATATAAATTTCTTCTTTCTGTGTTGAGCAATGTGAGTACAATTTTGTTGCAAGAGTATATATGTAAGAGTACTACGATAATTGAAATTTAACGTTAATTAATCGTCCGGTGTAATGGTTTATAATTTAACGAAATGAGTTTCTATGAAATAATTTTGTCTTAACGTCTAAAAAATTTACATATTATTGTAATTTTTTTGCATCTTATTCGCGTATACGTTAAAAATTACTTACATTGAGAACAAAAACGAACAACTCCACAGTGAACAGGATACCAGTTACAGGATTAAAGTCTGACTAAATAAAAAAAAATATATAAGTTTTTTAAACATCTCATTATATATACAAATATATATATATGTTCACACGCACACACATACATATATATATATATATATATATATATATATATATATATATATATATATATATATATATATAGTATGCATATATGTTTACGTTTGCACAGTGTGTTACTTTTTAAATAATAAAAAAACCGAGCATATAAATAGTCGTTTTTTCTTAATTATGATATTTCGTTAAAAATTTGACACGCCCGTATTTATTTTATCAGCGAATTTAAATATAGAAAATTTAATTTTATAAATTATTTTTACTACATATTATATCGTTACGATTATATAAGACATCTACTAACCGTGTAAGAATTTTTTTGAACATTCGTTAAGGAGATTAGCCATTTTTTTTTTAAAATTTAATATACATGGGTTGCTACCCGTAAAAAATCTCCAAATAATTTTGTAACTTCAAGTGATAAAAAATGTGTATCTAATTTAACTGACTGAAAAAGATAAATGGATATGTGATTTTAAATATATATCATGAAATAAGTACAACTGTCGATGAAGTATTAAATATGTTTATAAAAATCCTCGAAAACTTAATTTCGTTTTGTAATGCTTTGTTTTGCATAAATTTTTTAAAAAGGCGTGTATTTAATTTTTGCTTATATTATAAGTATACTTAGCGACTCACACACGATTTGTATCTGGGGTGGGCTCGAACATAATCCCCCCCCCAAAAAAAAATTTAAAAAATTCTAAAATAAAAATGAATAAAATGTGTACAGCCGAATGTGTAACAAAATTCGATAGGCAAAACAAACTATAAACGATCATGAACCACAACGAAACAAGTAATAACAACAACAAAAAAACGCACTGGTCACGACCTGGGTCAGATTTGAGTGCCGAACGGCCTAACCAACAGCCATTTTTTCCTTTGTGTTGCACAGTCAGCTGGATTTTAAATGTCATTGGCAGATAAAATGTAAGGAATATTTTCTAACAGTGCTTTTTCCAATCTAGGGTGTTTGCACGCTCTTCAAGATGAGGTTTTATTAGCGATAACGCGAGCTCTTTCAAATATTCTCTTCTGTTTCAGCTATCATTTTAGCTGCAAAATTGTTTGGAGCTTGCAAGTTACGCGCCTTCTTGATATGTATTTTATACTTTTCTAAGCCCTCTGGAAGCTTAAGCCCGATAGCCCCGTGGGTGCGCCACTGAGTATACTTGATTTGTTTAAATAAAATTTGTACACTTATTTTATTTTCATTACATTTTTTTTTTTGCGTACAATCTGTATTTAATAACAATAAGCAGCAGTGAAAATATGTTATTATCAAAAATCAAAAGGTGGATAGCACCCCAATGGGTGTGCTGATCCTATTTATTGATGAATACTTTTACGTTAATTTAATCTGCAATTATAAGAGTAAGATATTATTAGGATCGATGTTGAAGCTGGAGAGGGTGGAATCTGTGTATTCGATTGAATTTAATGCAGTTTGACAACAGGTTCTTTGCTAGTATATTTGAGTGTTAATTGAGTCTTTCTTTGTATCTTGCACTAGAGCTACGGGTTTCATCTTTAACCGAGCTGATCTTCAAGTCCTTAGAAATGTCGTCATTTCTTATGAACCAAGGAGCATTAATAATTAGTATCCCGTACCTCTATGCCATAAGTCCAAATTGGCCTTATTATTGTTTTGTAAAGTAGAATTTTATTTTCTAGTGAAAGAACTGAATTTCTTCCAATCATCCAGTCCATATTTCTCATTTTCAGTCTGATTTGTGTACGTTTAGACGTTATATGTTTATTCCAAGTTAATCAATGGTCGAGATGTAGACCAAGGTATTTCGCACAATTCGCTATTGGAATTTTTTTATTGTTGAGATATATCGGACTGGGCGTTCTGTTTTTCAATGTAAATAAATACATTGAGGCACTTATCTTCGTTAACTTTTATTCTCCACTGTTTGAACCAATTTGTTAGATGGTTTAAGTGATCTTGGACGTAGCTGGCAGCGGTACTGACGTCATTGCGGATTGCTAAAATAGCGGTGTCATCGGCAAATAAGGTGGTTGTAGTATTATTATTTATCGGAAAATCGCTGGGGGTAAATCTGATATAATGTAGGTAGCACTACCTTGGAGAACTCCTGCCTTGATTGGAAATGTGGATGGCCGTGAACCGTCGAAATTAATTTGAAAATATCTCTCCGTGAGATAAGATCTTATTATTTGGAAATACTGATAAGGCAGCTAAAGTTTTATTTTGTAAAGAATACCTTTATGCCATACTTCATCAAAAGCCTTTTCGATGTCCAAAAAACGCAGCAGAGCAATATATTTTTTTTTTCAAAGCATGAATTTATGACATAAACTACTTTATGGATCTCCTCTATGGTACTATAGTTATTTCGGAATCCGAACTGGAAATCTGGAAGTATTGAATGTTCGATGAGTAAAGGCTTTAATCTTTTCAATAGCAATGTTTCAAATATTTTAGCTAATATCGGGAGTAGGCTAATGGGTCTATACGATGACATTTATTCAGTTGGATTACCAGGTTTGTGTATCACTTTTATTACTGCAAATTTCTATTGCACTGGGAAGAAGGAATGTAAGCAGTACAATAGCTTTCCGGGGAATGTGTTTAACCATACTGACTGTAATAGACTCGCAGCCAGGGGCTTTCTTTCTATTTAACTTTTTTTTATATAGTACTTGATTTCCATGGGGGAAAAGACGGAATCGGAGGTGACATCTGGTATGGGCTTTGAAGGAAATTTCTCATTTCCTCTTTAACGTCGGTGATTAAATTGATTTCGTGTGGTTGGAAAATACGTGAAATGTGTTCTGCAAAAACGTGAGCCTTTTCTTGGTTACTCCTTAACCATTCGCAGTTTTTCTTTATAAGAAAGTTTTGTACCTTGTAATTTTTATTTGCTTTACTTACTGCCTTCCATAATGAGTAGTCAGAAGATGCAAAAGGAGATATGGATTTGTAATGTAATTTCGATAACAGGAATTTTTTATTTCAATTATTTTATTTCTCAGCAGGGCTTTATTTGCTTGATTTATCTTACCCAATGAATTTCTAGAGTTATGCCACTTACGCCTTAACTTTCTTTTTTCTCGAATCATTTCTGGAGTTATTTTCGATTGACTTATGGTTTTGTTAAGATCATCTTTTTTCCACGAAGTTGCAAAGAACGCTGAGTCTTGAATATTTTTGTTGAAGTGTTACGTTTCTATTATAATTATTACTATTATATATTTTTTAAAAATATAATTCGTTAATTTTTGCACTTTTTAAAATTAAATCCGTTATTTTGATTCATTTTTCGATAAAATTTGTTAGTTCTTTATTTTTAAAAAAAATTCAGAACGAAAATCGGTAGGTATTTGATTGAATTACCACTCTTCAATTTATCTACCAAATTGTTGCACCCGAACAGAAAAAATTCTGAAGTCGTGTTTGGTTTACATACATTGTAAAATTTTAGTAGTACACACACATACATACGTATACATATGTACATTGTGTGTTATATGTAGATATATGTAAATAATTACAACGCACACGCATCCATTTATAAATAATATACTAAACGTGCATATTACTCTCTCTAAACACGCACATACACACACACACACATATATATATATATATACAGATATACATAAATAATTAATGTTATTTTTATTATTCTTAATAGCAGTAATTTTTTCATTAGAAATGCTTCCAGAAGTTAACGTTTATTCAGAACGCATAAAATAATAATTATTAAGAAATAACGACGACTAAATCATTATCGATTAAAATATTATTAACGATGTTGGTGGCATAAATGTCCCAAATTTACTTACGTCATCTAAACTTAGCCAATAAATAGAATTTGACAAATCAACAATGGAAAACGCGACTACCATTATGATCCAAGGTATCAATAAGTATCTGTTATCCTGTGAACAAGTAATTATTGGCTACCGTCAGTTTGAAACAGTATTGTACATTTCGCAAGTTACATCAAAAATACATATACAATATATATATATATATAGTATAGATATATAAAAATAAAACTGTATCATTTTCGAAAGTTGGTAGATTACGTTATCTGAACAATCCTCATTAACCGAAAAATATGGAGGGTGACGGGCCGAAACCGTTTTCTGGCAATTCGCATCAGGATGGTTTGTCATTGTATTTTCTTTCCCTAGCATGCTGATACTCATTTACCGATCAATTTGATCGACAGATGAGTCGGCTTTATCGAGAAAAATTCACGTCCCCCTTTGAAATTAAGTCGTCCAAGCGGAATGCTAAAACATTCTACATCACGAGGTCGTATAAAATATGAATGCTCGTAACCGTTATTATAATTTTCGTACGGCATGATGTGCGTACATTATGAAGAAATGGAAGACAGTCACGTTCATGTGGATAACTTTGCCAGCACTGGAACAAGTTTGCAGAACATTGCCCTATCTATCGTGCAGAACTGGAGGCGTTCGAAATACGGTGTTATAGAAAAATACGAAAAATTAAACGGACATTATCAATTCTCTCCAATTAATATCGGCATAATACAAATGTTATTCGAATATCGCTTTCTATATGTGTGTACACATCTATGTATATGTATGTATCTATGTGTGCAGGAGTGAATGCATATATTTTTTCTTTTAATAATAATAATGCGTTCTTATCGATAGTTCAATAGTGATAATACTAATAGTATTTACAATCTAGTAATATTTTCGGTGAAAACCACGTCCTGATTATTAAAAAAATTTAACGTTTCGAATGAACTTACACCACTCATCATCAGAAACGAAGTAAATTTCTGATGATTTCGTTTCTGATGATGAGTGGTGTAAGTCCATTCGAAACGTTAAATTTTTTGAACAATCAGGACGTCATTTTCACCGAAAATAATTCTAGACGAATGGAAAACAACCGCGAAAGTTTTAATAAATATATAATCTAGTAATAATTCACCGGGAAGCGTTAGTTAATGAAGAAATTTTTTCCTTCTTTTAATATAAACTAAATTATAATATTCTTAAGTTTTAAATTCGTATATATAATATATTGTGTAATGGTTTGGACTGTGTTTTGTTATTCTGACTGTTATAAGTACACCCTGCAGAGGACTTTTTACACTCACGGTTGAAATAATTATTTATATCTTTATGAATATATAAACGATATATTTAACCGATATATAATTTTCCTATTATCAATCATTTATTATTTTTATTTTTTTTTTTTTAGTTCTTAACGGTCCTTTGTACCTTCATACATACAATTTTTCGAAATATACTACCGTTATTAAAATAATAATAATAATAATAATAATAATAAAGATATATATATGTATAAAAAAATAACTGAAATAACGAGAAAAACCGCTTAAAGTGAATCCAGCAACGTATTTTCAAATATATTAGTAGTAGTAGTAGTAGTAGTAATATAAATTCATTAAACGAATTGTGTAATACGTTACTGTGTGTAAGTAAATTTTGAATAACGCGTATTGTCGAATTTGTTAAAAAAAAGTCCAGTACTGTTGGAAATTAATATAAAGAATAAAAGTATTTTTAGCATTTGGTAAGTTTTTCATACCACACATATATATATATATATATATATATATATATATTATATAATTCAATAATGCGTTACTGAAGTTATAACCGTGTCTTGCTCTGTCTAACTTTGACATTTTTTATGAAAGATTATGTTCACATCAAAGAGAAATATTTAATACAATCGACGATGTGTGAAATAAATAAAAATGACGAATTTTTCACATTGGCGAGCGAGTAATGTAGAAAACGTTCTAATATTATTACTAATGTATCGGAAGAAATATCAAAGGAAACTAAAGCAGCAGCTAAAACTATGATTACAAGATAATATAAATGGAATAATAAGAGATGGAAGATCCGTTTTATGTAACTCGATATAAATAACAATTTATCGTGAATTCGAAGTGGTGCGACAAGTGATAGAAATAAGTTAATATATAGCGTCCGCTACTACTAAATGAGGTAATCGAAATATGGTAAATAAAAAATAGATATGTTTAGGGTGACTACGAATGACTAAAATTGTAGCTGAAATATCGCATATATGAGGTGCGTGTAAATTTTATAAATTAAAGATTTACGATATAATTTTTATGTAACAATATTTTATATGTACATGTTGTAAAATGGTATAGATCAGTCGATAAGCCGAACATATATTACCAACTTAATTATAAAAAAATAAATGCACGAACAGATGCAAATTCCACCTAAAACCGCTTTCGTAAAAAAAAAACCAACTGAAAGACATTAAAAAAAACAAGTTCCCGCCAAAAATTACGGTAAGTGGCATAGACAATTTTAATATATTTAGCAAGTCAATAATAAATACTTTGGGAGATGTTGCCTTCAAACCTATCAACAACAACGTTGATATCATAATTACGGCTAATACCGATGATTACTTCCGTGCATTAGTGACTGAACTGAAAAAAAAAATAACTATGCGTATTACACATACAAGCTAAAAACTGAAAGACCATATCGGGTTGTAGTAATGGGATTCACACCCCACTACTAGGGTACCGATGTATAATCGTAGACAATTTTCGTGAACGAGGCCACGAACCAATTAACGTAACGAACATTGACCATAAAAATCCGAAACAAGGAAAACGTAATTATAAGTCGGAATAAAACAACTTATCCGCTATTTTATGTAGATTTGAAGCCTAAAGATAATAATAATAAGGAGGCATATGAAATAACACATATTGCTCATTGTAAGGTCAAAATAGAACCACCGTATAAAACTAATAAGATACCAACAATGTAATAGATGTCAAAAATGGAATCATACCCAAAAACAATGTAATAGGCCGTTTAAATGTTTCAACAGGTGGACACGAGTCAACTACTTACAAATTAAAGGATCAGTCTAAATTTAAGTGTGTATAAACTGTGTAACGGTAATCATTCCGCAAACTATCAAGGATGCGAAGCTTATCGTAACTTGGAAAAAAATTTAAGAACACAGAACAAAACAGCCGTAGATAGGATACAAGAAATTAAGAAAAAAGAAACAAAACGAGTATAATCTACTACATCGCAAAATATCCAGGAGAAACCACACCCGACTCCTAAAAAACAGATACTCAAAGAACAACGTATTAATGAGGCTACTTTAGCAGATGTTGTAAAGTCATTTTGGGTACCATCACCGAACAAATTGGTAATATTGTAGATCGCCTCGGCAAAATGGAAGCTTTGCAGGAGGTTGAACAATTTACGCCTAAAACAAATGATACACCAAAGAAAAAGAATAACCTTCATTCAAAACGTAAGAAATGATACAATCAATGCTACGAATAATAACATGGAACGCAAACGGCCTCAAGAATCGATTACAAGATCTTGAGATTTTCCTATTTCAAAATAGACTTGATATAGCGCTCATCTCCGAGACACACTGAACTACAAGAAACTATCGCAGAATGAGAGGATACATAATTTATCACACACCGCATCCAGATGGTGGAGCACATGCAGGGTCAGCGGTCATTATTAAAGGAAATATTAGACATTACTTAAAAGATGAATTTTGTAAAAATTACGCTCAAGCTACAGCTGTAGCTGTATATCTTAATAATGCAGAAATTAATGTCGTTGCTGTGTATTTTCTACCACAGCATAACCTTAAATATCACCAATACGTACAATTCATAAGCAATTATGGTAACCGTTGTATTATTGGAGGATAACGCCAAACATGAAATATGGGGCTCTATGAAACTATGGCTCACACCAAAGGGAGAGAGCTGTTACAGGCTATACAGAAGCAAGTTAATTAAGGAAATACAGCAACGGACATTCGCAACCTATGTGGAGCAACTCAATCCATATGCAGATACCGACTACTCTTTGTGGAAGCAACACGCCGAATAAAGCACCGTCCAGTTGCTCGTGTTTCCCCACTTTTGGGTGATAATGGACAATGGGTTCGTCGCGAAGAAAAAAAAAAACTGAGCTGTTTATTCGACATCTTTCGCGCGTATTTCAGCATCACGATTTGCAGTGACATATTGACACCACTGTCACTTATGCAGTAAACCAGCATATAGCTGCAGATCGATGAAAAAATTAATCCTAAAAAATCACCGGAAATTGACAAGATTCCACCGAGTTTACTTAAGGAGTTGTCCCCAAGAAGGGTATTGTCATGCTATCGTATCTGTTTAATGCATGTTTACGTATGGAACATATTCCATCATGTTTTAAAACGGCTGAGATAATAATGATTAAAAAACCAGGGAAACCGGAAGAAGATTTTACATCGTATCGTCCTATTTCATTATTGTCATCATTATCAAAGCTACTAGAAAAATTACTCCTTAAAAGATTGTGGTCGATTATTGACGAAGACTTTCCCACACATCAGTTCGGATTCAGGAAACATCATAACACAATTGAACAAGTGCACCGGGTAGTTTCAACAATCAACAGTGCCTTGGAGGAAAAAAGATATTGCACGCGGCAATATTCCTAGAGATATTGCCCAGACATTTGACAAAGTGTGGCACAAGGGCCTGAAATACAAGCTCAGTCGACTACTGCCGGGAAACTTCTTTCGCCTATTTGAATCGTATATTAGTGGTCGTCGATTCAGAGTTTCCCATGAAAATGCTGTATCATCATACTACACTATACAAGCAGGGATCCCACAGGGCAGCGTGTTGGGACCAATCTTATACATACTGTATACAAAATATTTACCAACAGATGACGATACTACAACCGCGACGTTTGCCGATGATACTGCAGTTCTTGCAGTGGCTAACAATCAGATTGATGCCATAACAAAACTCCAAATTCATCGAATTAGCGATTGGGCAACGAATTGGAGGATCAAAGTTAACGAACTGAAGTCGGTCCATATTACATTTACCAACCGAAACGTTGATCCAAATTACAAAGTGTATTTAGGAAACCTGATGGTCCCTGAGGCATCTTTTGTAAACTTGGAATGTACTCGGACAAAAGACTCACATGGGAAGTCCATGTCAGGATGGATGAAACAAAAGCAAATAAAAAATGAAACTAGAGAACTATACTGGCTCATTGGTCCAGACTCACCATTAAATACGAACCATAAGCTGCTAATTTACAAGCAAATCATCACACCGATTTGGAAATACGGTGCTGCTTTATGGGGATGTACAAGTAATTCGAATTTTAAAAAAATTCAAGCTAGACAGAATATCATTCTGCGTATGATAGTTAATGCGTATCGTTATTCACGCAATGACGATATACATCTCTCCAGATGCCATCCATAAGTGATGTCATAAAGGATATAACAACTAAGCATGAGGAGAGGCTACGACAGCACACTAATAAGGAAGCTGTGGTACAGCTGCTCAATACGAAATTGGACATTAAGCGCCGGCATCCAGCTGACCTAGTCTTACAATTCTTATTTTAATATGTAGAGATATAATGAAAGACCTAATCATTGGACTAGTGTGCCGCAATAATTGTATTTAGTATGTATGTACGTACTAACTGTGTATTAACTTTGTTAATAAATTATTGTAAAATTAAGATTGTAAACAATTAATAGTCTCAGGACTACATAAAAAAAAAAAAATTACAAAAATTAGTTTAAATCACTAAAAGTTTATTTCCTTAAATTTCACAAAGCTTTTCGGCAACTACGCCATTATCAAGCGTTATTTAAATAAAATAAAGATTTAAAAAACACAAACTATTAATTTAAATATAAGTTCAATATATTATCAAAAATGTAAAAAATGTATCGCGATTAATTCGTGTATTATTTGTATTATATAATAGACATATGTTTTTTTGAAAAAATAATACTTGCCTAACAGATTTCTACCGACTTCAATCACTCCACAAATAGGATGCTCGTATACTAATATATATATATATATATATATATATATATATATATATATATATATATATATATATATATATTAATATACTGCACTATTCTTTCTCTCACTCGTCCTTAAATACTTTTCTTTATCTATTTCAGAGATAAACTATAACACGGCCATTCTCTATTTACTGGTTCTTCTTGACTAACTAAAACTCACTGACTTGTTTTTATTATCGATTAAATTAAATATTAGTCCTCATTTCCTAATTTAATTAATTAAATTATCACGACGTGACGACGATCGTCGTAATATATATATATATATATATATTTTTTTATTTTTTTTATGGGGGATGCCTTTACAGCTTACCCAACGTGGTGCCGTAATAATCACTAACTCATATTTTTATGAACTCGGACAACTTCTATATATATATATATATATATATATATATATATATATATATATATATATATATATATATATATATATATATATATATATATATACATATATATATATATATATATATATATATATATATATATATATATATATATATATATATATATATATATATATATATATTATAGTTATTTTTGTAAAGTGATTTCAGGATGAGATATTTCGGAACATTTATTTCGGATTAAATTATCTTTATAAATTATTCTACGTTACACAGTAGAAAACTTATTTACAATCTATAAACGTTACGTAGGCACGTAATATTCTCCAGTTTTTGCCATAATTTGCATCACTTTTCGATTCCATATACGTTTCTCTGCAATAAAACCGGCTTGCTCTACGGCAAACCGCTAGCTAAGCTAAGTTTTTAAACGTTCATTTATATTATCTGTATTAGTATCTTACGTAATGAGAGCCATCGTGCGATAGTTTTCGCAGCATTTAGTAGACCCTTTATTAATTACTTAAAGATGACCATATTTATGTAGGCCTATTCACCGAGGTAAAGCGTTCTAGTATTTTATTATTGAATTTCGTTACCAAGTTTATTTCTTCTGTCTCTAGTGGATGCCAAATGTTACATACGTGTTGTGCATCTAACGGATCGGGTATGCTTGCAGGTAAATTTTCGGAGCGACTATTATATATATATATCTATTATATATATATATATATATATATATATATATATATATATATATATATATATATATAATATTTATTTATTATACTTTGTAGTGGAACTCAGTTAATCCCTTTCTCTTACTTCTGTAAATTTTTGGTGTAATACATAAAACCGGGTCGTTACGTATGCAATATAATAGAATATTACAAACCGATATGTGACTAAAATTCTGAAATATTTAATATCCCCGAAGAGACGGGAAATTTTTGCACATGCGAATAGTTCATTCGCAAATCTGATCATTTACATGCTCTATTTTCAATATTCGCCGATGTTATAATTAATTTTCAAATAATGTTTTATCACGTTTCTAACCTAATCGAATACGCGATATTATTGTCGTTTTTTGTTCTCTCGACATTTATTTTCGTGTCATATTTCTCCGACGCTCGATTTAGCCTGTTCATATAGCACTCTGTCATCTGCATATGCATCCTATTGGATATGCGTTTATTTTGAATTCAGCGTTGATAATTTTTTCGCACTGAATATACGTTGAATAACCTATAATGACCTCCCTCTTGAGGATACTTTGTACCGTCAGGGAACCGGATCTCTAACCGGTATGGGGCGTTTCCACAGGTGGTGGATAATGGAAAGATATTTTGTAAATCGGGTGCGAAGCTAATGTTATTGCAAATCGTATGTACAACATGTTCTGTCTTTTCACCAGCTATTTTGAAAATTTGAGCAGGAATGCTTTGTTCCCGTTTTAAATAGGCTATAGCATTTTGAACCTCGGAGAACAGAATAGAAGGCTCCATCTCATCCACTTGGATGCCCTATCATCATCTCTTGAAAATCTCCTTCCGTGCTGTACAGTACGGCACAATACTTAGACCACGTTTCGAGTACTAGGCTATTTATAATTGTTGCGAATTAAATTTTTGTGCGTCTGCTGTAATTAATGAGCGGCGCTCATTCATTAGCGCAATCAAGTCCGTTAAATGTATAATCATTGGCTATAGCTAGTGGGTTGCTTTGTGGACTCCGGCATGTATCGAAGAAGAGTGAAAAATTCGGTAGAGGTCAGTGTTCTGGTTTGATAAGAAGTATGACTGTAATGGTTGAAGCATTTTTGTGACAAATTCCGTGGTTTTTTTTTTTACCGTTTCTTCGTCTTGATATCACTTTTAGGTACGGGGGAGTGTGAGGATGGATTGAAAGATATTGAGGAAAGAGACCTTTTGCTAAGGAAGACGTTTTATAATAGGAGTACCGTGAGGTATTTCAAGTTGTGAGATGGTGTTAGGAAGTGGAGAAAAGTCGTCTGGAATTTGTTTAGTAGGATAAGTGAGTGGGCTTCGAGTTCCGGATAATCAGGATCTGAGGATTTCGGTTCTGGATGATTAGAAATTAAGGTTGCTTCACAGTGGTCCGCTTTGTACCCGGTACAGTTACATTTAAAGCAGACTAGATCATTCGCTGAGATAAAAATGCGATAACTTTTATCAGAAGTGTCTAACATGAAAGAACTTGGTAATTTTAATTCCTCGTAGTTTGTAATATACACTTGACGACGTCAACTAATTATACGCCCAAAATCCTCATCTAACGGTTTGATTCGTGGTAAGGAAATATTAGAAACTTCATTTGTAAGTTTGAGAAATTTCCGTTTTTATATTGAACAAATATTTTAATTTTTTAATTTTTTATTATTTTATTTTACTGGCTATTAATTTCTTCTTTTCGATTTTAGCCAGCTATGGAAAAACAATGGATGGCGAGATTTTATTTTTCCTTCTCCAATATTCTTTCATATTCAAGCTGTGCCGCGCTTTTCTTTCTTCCGTCCACACGTTAGTGTTCATCTTCACGTTTTCGGCAGAAACCTTTAAACGCGTCGATTTTCTCTCGGAATTTATTTCTATTATTCACTTTTTATGTTCATTTCTGATATCCCTTTTTTGGTTTCTATAAACTATGTAAGTTTATTCTGTGGATTGCAAAGTATTCAAAAAAATGGCTTCAGTTTGTCTATGTGGCTCCATTCTTTTTAGGTGATCGTAAAATCTTATTCTTCTTTTTCTCATTTTGTCCGATTCCAATTTTCTCATATATTTCCTTGTTGCTTTTTAATACCCGTTGTCCATAATGTTCGGTGTCCCAGAATTTTTCTTATAATTTTTCGTTCCTTCTTCTCTATAAGCTCGATTTCTTTTCTTGTGTTCGTATTCAGACATTCTGCCGCATATAGACACATTGCGGTTTAATTATTATTGTTAATTTATAAATTTTATGTTGTTCAACTATTTTTTAATTATTTTTACTGAATATAAATTTGATATTAGACAACTGTTTTTCAATTATTTTTTATTTTACTCACTATCGCTATGTAAAAATTTTTATATTACTGATAGTTGTGTTGTTTACCACATTCATTGTCAGATTGTATTTTTCCGGTTTTTTTTCTTGTGAATTGTAATATTAAATTAATATTTTTTCATTTTATATTTTCTAAATAATTACTTGATAATGGCGTAACGACCGAAAAGGTTTGTGATTTTATCATAAAGAAAAATTTTAGTGATTTTAACTTTTTTTTGCTGTTGTTTATTATAATTTGAAAAGTTTGAATGTAATGTTTTTTTTAATAACAAAAAATGAGTTAAAATCACTATTTTTTTTTTTTACGAAAGATCGCGAAGCTTTTCGGCTGTTTAGTCATTATCAAGTGAATATAAAAAATATAAATTTTAAAAATATATATAAAATTTATAAAAATACAAAATATAAAAATAGTACTTAGACGTACAATTTACAAAAAATATTAATGCGATAAAACGGTATTTTTAAATAATCTGATAGTGAATGTGGTAAACAACGTAATTAGATCTTTAATCATAGTTTTTAGATATATTGTATTAATATCACTATCATTAAGTATATATTTTATTCTAAGGATACGTACGGTTTCATAATTTGAAAAGTTTGGAATGTGGTGATTTAAAAAAAAAAAAAAAAAAAAAAAAATAGGAGTTAAAGTCGCTTAAATTTTTTTTTCTTTTTGAAACGTCATAAAGCTTTTCGACTGTTAAACTATTATAAAATTAATAAAATATAAAAATATGTATAAAAATACAAAATCTAAAAGAAAAACAAATCAGATGTACGATTTACAAAGAGTATAAAAGTGATAAAATAATATTTTAAAATAATCTGAAGTGACTGTGATAAACAACGCATGAAGAAAAAAAATAATGATTTTAACTCATTTTTCGTTGTTTATTTTCCTTTTTTGTATAAATACATACATAAGTATATATGTGTACATATGTGTAGACTTTTTTTTTTTTTTTAATAAGAACGGTGTCTATGTTAATAATTGCGCATTTTCTTTATTATTATTGTTTCAAAAGAAATTTACTTATTTATATATGCAGACGCAAGAATCGACTATCTATTTAGCAGTTTAGTTTAAAAAATTTACAAAGGAGAGAGAACGGTGGCAGGATGGAAACTATTCGATCTTCGATATACAGCCGGGAAATTGTGTTTTACCTTTTCTTTATTTTATTTAATGTTTCTCCTCATAAGATTGCCTGCGTTGTACCGTTTTTTGTGCTCTCTATAGCGCTAGGTCGACAACGTATGCCGGAGGCTAAGTAAGAAATAGAAACAGTTTTCGGTCGTCTAGGCTATACCACTTACCTTATTCATATCCTGAGGGTTCCTTCGTTCAAAATTTCAACTTTCCAAAGCAAATATTTGCGTTAGATGCTTTTACTACATACCGATATTCTGACCTTCCGCTACGGTACCTTATAGGGAGTTATACCCCGATTTTTTTTTTTTTTTTGCAGCGGGGGTCAACTTTTTCTAGTTTTTATTTTTATTTTTTTAAGGGTAAATTACTACCACAGAGGTAAGGATTAGGGCGTTTTTCGATAATTTAAACCCGCTTCATCGTCTTCCATTTTGTAAAATTCGTTTTCAGGGTATTTTTTTAACTTTTGTATTTACGTAGGATGTTGTTTATAGTTCTTTCTCTTCGCCGGCTTTTGAAACCGGGATATTATGTATTTTTCTTATAACATAGATTATTACGGTTTATCATTTAATCATATTTGTCCGATAATCGATTCGATTCTTATCGAGGAGTTATGTTCACGTCGGTGAAAGCATTACTAAGATTTTTATCACTTACCGGATGTTGTAAACTAGTCGTGGGACGTATTATTTCTATACTAGGTACACTTTAGTAGCAAAAATACTCGATCTAAATATCTGTTCCAATTTACAAAACTAGTATTTAATTTTCAACTAGACGAAAAATACCATACAAATTAAGAATTAGTCTGTATTTATTAAAATTCGAATTCAATTCACCCCCGTTAATTTCTTAAATATAAATCTTCTTCGTGTGTCTTTTGACATCGTAGCATTGATATTTCTATTTTCGGCAGCCCGCATCGGCTTTTCAATGCCCATTGCTTTATAGTGTACGGAATTTAATAAATAAAATAAAATAATAGGTAATAGTATATTTAATGTAAATATTTATATTAGTTAATACGTAATAATATGTAATAATATTACATTGTACAAAATGTAAACATACCCTCTCGACAAGTGAAGGTTCGAAGGAATAATTAATTTGTATGACCTTTTGTATATTGAAGTATGCCCGAGTGTACGTTAATTTTTGTGTTAGAGGATCCGAGTGTGTATGTGTTGTACATATTATATTCGCGTTAATATGTTTGTAAATTACGAACGCATCCTGGTACATGATCAACGCAACTTTGCACGAGGTTCTAGGCCATTCCGTACGTATGCGATATTATAAAACAGTATGCCCAAAAGACATAAAGACATGCCGTTGGACTAGAAGATCATTCTAACGTCGGACACTACCAATGACGTGAGGAGATTAAAACCCATTAAACTACTGGATCTAGTTTAGGATAAGAGCTATCGTGGAGTACCGCTGGGTATTTCTTCGCTTCGTTAACAAACACTAAAAATATCGATAAATGGCTAAGCATCGCCAGATTGCGAATAAAATAAAACATAAAAAAATAGGTTTGTATAACGGTAAATAACTGAAATATACGTTTTTAAAAGTACACACACACATATATACATATATATATATATATATATATATATATATATATATATATATATATATTCTTGTATGTGAATAGGCATAGACGAATTATACGCGATAAAAGTTCGCTTACACGAAGGCGACGGTAATATTATTTTTTTCTGTTATTTTTGCACGTAATTTCGGAAGAAAGTTTGCCCTGTCAACCTCATCTCTTCTCCTCCAAAAAAAAAGACCCCACCCCCCAAAAAAAGAACGACTAATAAATTCCATCGCGAGTAGGCCAACGGCGTTTGTTTAGAGGAACATATACACTGCTGTAGCACGCATCAACTTCCGAACTTCCATTATCGTTTTATTTCTACTTTATCATCGCTGTCGTTATCATCATTATCATTATTTTGAGGATTTTTCCTTAAGATTTTATACTCGGAACACACACGTACATTTTAATATATATATATATCTATATATATATATATATATATATATATATATATTGTGTGTGTGTGTGTGGTACACAAGAGCAAAAAGCAGAATGTACAATCACGGATGAATGTGTAGTGTGTATACTACTCAGATGACAGTACACAGTCTGCAAAATATGTTTAGCTTATTTAGCAATATACATTATGTTTGAAATAAACTGTATTTATTTATTTATATATTTTTTATAGTGTTGTGTGTAATTACCCAACATATTTCGGCATTGATGATTTAGCTGTTAGGTGTAGTACATATAGGAAAGAATTGTATAGCCGAGGGAATTAGTTGAAGGACTATGGAGAGGAAATCGTTCTAAACGATGTCTATTTCTGTCAGGAAAAGTTACGACTTGGTTAGTATTAATTTATGCTGCGAAAAGTTTAGCGATATCTAATGAATATCAGTAACATTTTTATCAGTACTTTCTACTTAAGTAGGGCCGTTGTGATTAGAAGGAAAAATATTAAGTGTAGTACATATACCGCTGTTCTGATTTGGGTTTCAATTATTAGATTTTAGGAGGATACACCGTTAAATAATCTTAACTCCTTACGCGGTAATTCCATAGATCGAGAGAGAGCAACGTTCGAATTTTTACATTTGTTATCTCTGTCAGCAGCAACGTTAACTGACAGAGTGTTAGTATTTTTCTTACTCACATTTGTAACAGGTTTTGATACCTTGTTAGTACTTATGGCGGTCTAGGTGGACACTCTCTCCAGACACTAGTGTTAACACTCTAGGGATCAGTAAATCGAATGTAACGTAGATCGATCGAAATGAACGAAATGAAACGAACATAAAACAATGTTTACCACCACACGCTATAAGAATATCTTCTTCTTCTGAATTCGTTAATCTATTAATAGATTGGTGGACAACCATACTTCCATGTTTATCTGCTTTTACATCTCCTTGTATTTGTTTTATGTATTTCTGCCTCGGTCTTCCTCTAGGTCTTTTCCCTTCCATGGTTCGTTCTTACCTAAGTATAAAATAAACTGCCTCGAACTCACCGATTTCAAAGTTAATTATTACAACGAACAGTGAACGCAATAAACATATTCACATTAATAATGAATAAAATAGATTTGACGCCAGATATTTAACACTATTATCACGTTATGTTATCAACCTACCGCTGGGTGTAAGTATATCCTAATAATTCCTATTTTGCGCAACTAGGATCTAGTTGATCTCTGAAATGTTCATAACGTTATTGCGCAACCGTGTTATTGGTCTGCTTTCTTTCCTTTTGAATTGAATGGACACTACTGCAGAATATGTTTTCTCACTTGGCGTTGTTACTGCTCGCAACATGTTTGGTCGACATTAATTTCAGCTGTATTCGTTTCGCTGAATCCACGAATTTTGTCCGGTCTATGATCCAATTATTTTTCTTTCTTTTAGACTGATATTAGGTGTAATTTTTTCAGGCGCTGTTTGTATTTTTCTGATTTTCATAATTAAATCTTATGTAAAGCTCCATGTTTTGGTTCCGTGTGATACATTCATTATAAATATTGCTCTTCAAGTTGTTTGATTTTATTCTAGAAAACGGTTAAATAACTTTACATTATTTCTTTTTTTTAGCTGCTGTTACGTCCTGTCCTAGATAAGTGTACTACTTCAACTGGTCAATATACTTACTGTTCATCTTTATCGATATATTGTTCATAATTTTTGTTTTCGGTATACTTTTTCTTTTTTTTAATGTTATTTTTCTAGATTAAATTTTGGGTTCATTTAACATCGTTCGTAACTCATCTGGTTACACCTTATTGTTTTTTAGGAGGTGTTTCAGCAATTTATTTTCATATAGGATATCTTTTAGTAAACAGTTAGCCTTCAGCATTCAGAGTATTTGTAAATAGTATTTGTCGCTTTTTATTAACCTATTTTATAGTTGGTATAAATTTTGTATGATGTGTAAATAGCGTCAGATTGTCAGCATAAAAAGCAGCATAAAAGGTATTTTAGGAAAACCGTGTAATAATATTAAAGAAAGGTACGGACCCAAAGTACTTCCTTGCAGAACGCCTGTAAAAGCGTTAAATGTAAATGCAGTTGATGAATGTATAATGTTCTATCGCTTAAATACGGCCTAATTAATTTAACGAGATGAAAGGAATAATCGAATTTAATTTGTTCCGAGCGGTGCTAAAGGCTTTCTCAATATCAATTAGTAAACCAGTGCGCTCATTAAAGTTATAATTACCGAATGTCGATTATTCTGCTAACTTAATGCACTGTCGAATGACTAGCCCTAAAACGGAATTGTTCATTTTTGAGAATGTTGTGAGTTATGAGATTGTAACCAGTTCAGTATAACTTTTAGACGACCTTAGTAAAAGTACATAATAAATCAGTGGGACGAATATTAGAAATATCATTAAAATCGTTACCGCGGTTTGGGAGAATATCTTCGCAATTTTCCGTCCAGACCGAAAGTAAGTTACTTTAATGAAAGATATAATATTTACCCGCTTTTAAATATCTGAAAATAACATGAGGATTACTATCGGAAAGAGGAACCAGCGAACAAATCCCGACAAATGATAGAAAAATCATATGAATTTCAACTTGAAGTATATTTATGTTTTTTGTCGTTAGCATTCGATTCTATAATATACCGTAAATTATTGCAAATATTAAAGGAAATGAGAAATACGAAACATAAAATAGATAGACTATTATTAACTTGTATAAAAATAACATAAACTCAATAAGAGTTAATAATTCAAAATCTTTTCAGCTGAGAGCAAGAATTAGGCGTGGATGTTACTCATTCTATTTAATATGTACAATGAAATTGAATGTGCAAAGTGCTGCGAGATTAAAAAGGAGGAATACGAGTAGGAAGATATAAAGGTAAAATAATTTACGTTATCTAGATGATATATTGTAATTTTAACTATCTAAAGACGAATTCCAAGAATACGCATGTGAAAAATATGGTTTACAGGTGAACCAAATATAGAATAAAGTGATGATAATTGACAGAGCCATGATAACCAATTGGAAACTAAAAATATTCCAAGGTATGAAGTTTGACAGATCGAGTGAGGGCACTAACAACATAAAGTGAGCCGAAGGAATTTGTAGTATCAAGTAACTGGGTAAAAAAGAATCGTCGAAGGAATATGATATCAGAATACCTCGCGGTATCTTTTGTCTGTCGTGAAAGGCTACTAAAAGGGGAGCGATTGCCTATCCGATCCCACACCGTTGTCTTGCGGTTAGAATCTTTATCCAATGGCTAAGGAAGACAACTCGGATAAAAAACAAATACAGCTGCCTTGCGAGTTATTTATCCCAAGGTTAAGGGAGTAAACCCTGACAGAAAATCTACAGAAGGCAACGACGAGAAACCACTGGAGTAATTTCCTATGTAAACATGAAATGGTGAAGTTGATATTTTGCCATGTGATCCGGCTGGCATCCTAAATCCAAAAAGCTCCAGGATTAATATACTTGCCGAATTATTGAAACTAGCAGGCGATGATGCGATACGCGTCATATAGTTTGTAATACTGTATCGAAAACTGAGGTATGGCCAACAGATTAGTGCCGGTGAATTTATTTAATAATTCACAAGAAATGATCAGTTGCCGAATTTGAGACTTATTGAATCATATCACTCGCGATCAAAGTAATGCCATTATAATTTATAATCGAAATGAAAGGGGTAACCGATTATTAGAATTCTGTATTACAAATAGCCTATATATAACAAATACTGGCTTTAAAAAACATCCACGTCGATTATATACATGGAAATCGCCATCTGGAAATTCGAGGAACCAGATAGATTATGAGATCAAAATGGAAATCATCATTATTGGATGCAACAACATATCCTAGTGCTGAATGTGGAACTGATCACAACTTACTAGGAGGGAAATTTATAATGCGATTGAAAAGAATTATATGCACATCTCATAAAGATAGGACGATAATAAATAAGCCGGATACTTTCTGTTCCGCCGTAAATAACAATATCGAACAAGATAATCGAAATTATGAATCGCCTAATGATATTTGGCTGAAACTGACCTCAGCGATTGAACGGGCAAAAAAAGATGGATAAAATCCGATGATTATACGGAAAAGGAAAACCTGGATAACTGATGACACAATAAAATTAATTGAAAGACGTAGGAACACAAAAATCCATGGTAATGATGTGGAGTATAGGCAATTATGCAGAGATATCCAACGTGCATGCAGAAAGGATAAGAATAGATACTATGGAGATCTATGTAAACAAATATAAGCTCACAAGGAAACGAATGAAACTAAAGATATGTTTAAAAAAATACGCATAGTTACTAGAGAATTTAAAGCCAAACCATGGGGTATTGTAAACAACACCGGGTCGTTAATAACCGACATACGTGAAATAACGGAATTTTGACGTGATTACTGTCAAAAATTGTATGCAGATATAAATAGAAATACAAATAGAAATTCAACGCAAATAAAGGACAATAAATTTGAACAAGAACCTATGCCTTTACGCGATGAAGTAAAACAAGCAATTGTCAAGCTAAAAAATGGAAAAGCTGAAGGCGAAGACAAAATTTCTGCCGAAATAATTAAAATATTATCCGGAGTCACTTTTGATTTCCTATATAAATTATGCTGTAAAATATGGAATACATGTGAATGGCCGCGTCAGTGGATCACGTCAATTTTAATACCGATACATAAAAAAGGGTCTACAAAAAGTTGCGATAACTATCGTACAATCGCCCTCATTCGACACGCTTCTAAGACATTATTACACGTAATAAATGAGCGTTTAAAGTCTTATCTTAATTGGCAAATTCCTGAAGAACAAGCCGGTTTTGTCACAGGAAAAAGCACGCGGAATCAGATTTTGAAAATGAAACAAATTATAGAAAAAGCCAGAGAATACTACGTGCCTGTATATATATAGCATCTATAGACTATAAAAAGGCTTTTGACAGCGTGATATGGGACAAGCTATGGATAATTTTGTCCGAAATGGGTGTTCTTAATCATCTTATAATGCTAGTGAAATCACTTTACGAAAACAATTATAATACAGTACGAGCAGATAATTATTTCTCTAAACCTTTCAAAATATCAAAAGGTGTTAGACAAGGATGTATCCTATCGCCACTTTTATATAACATATACTCTGAATATATAATGCGACGTACTCTTGCCGCAGAGGAAGGAGGTATTTCAATTGGTGGAGCAAAAATTAATAATTTGAGATATGCCGATGACACGGCAATTTTTGCATCATCTATGGAAGAATTAAGTACAACTTTAAATAAACTGACGACAGTAAGCCATGAATTCGGAATGCGTATAAACAAAAATAAAACAAAAATTATGATAGTGGATCATAATAATGAAAACATATGTAATACTTCACAACAATTACACGGATATGAAGTCGTCAACGAATTTGAATATCTAGGTGTCCGGATCAACAATAAAGGAGGCTCAAGCAAAGAAATAAGGAGACGATCTGCGATGAGTCTAAATGCTATGAATAAGTTGCAACGTATCTGGCGAGATGGAAATATCAATTATTCTACAAAAATACAACTTGTTCGTTCCCTGGTGTTCTCCATCTTTACCTATGGTTCCGAAACATGGGTAATAAACTCCACGGATCAGCAATATATTGATGCATTTGAAATGAAATGCTGGCGCATAATGCTGGGTATAAAATGGCACGATAAACAAACGAACGTCTCGATCATTAAGCGTCTTAATATAGATAAACGATTGTCACAAGACATACGCGATAAAATGCACAAATTTTTCGGTCATATAATGCGTGCACGAGACTTAGACAGGACAGTCACACTAGGAAGAATGAACGGACATAGAAGAAAAGGCCGGCCAATGACCCGATGGACGAAACAAATATGCCGACGTGTTAAACTGTCAATACCAGATTTGGTACACTCGGCAGATGATCGACAACTGTGGAGGAATTTGATTGCTACATAATGGTCACGACGGTCAATTATGATCAATATACGACTGTAGAGATATGCTTTAATAGAGAATAAAATTTCGCCAGAGCAAGCTGGTTTCATGAAAGGCAGAGGTATAAGATAGAAGATACTTAACGCGAGAAAATTAGTTTAAAAAGCAAGCGAGTACAACACAGAATTAGTTCTGTGTTTTGTTTATCATCAACCGTTTGCTTGTGTCCAGTGGAGTAAATTACGGTTGATTCTTCTGGAACACCAAAGCACTTGGTCTCATTAATTGCATACCTATATGACCCGTACGCAGCTAAAGTTAAAGTGGGAAAAACGATATAGTCAAAGTCCAGAGAGGCGTTACACAAGGATGTTTACTTTCGCCACTACTTTTAATTTACATACAGGATATATTATAAGTAGAAGATATCACATTATAATGATAGAAAAGGTGTAACAGACTGGAGCGATGGTTTTCTAACTAGTGGGCAGAAAGTGTCAAACCTCCGATACGCCGAATAATACCACGTTGATAACTGCTAGTAAAACATGATTTGCCTATTTTAATGATTGGAACACACTGGTAAAGAATATGGATTGATAATTAACAAAAAAAAAACAATTAAAATTATCCTAATCAATCATCTAAAGATAACTGTCATAACATAAAACAAATAGACGCTGTAAATGTGGTTCGTAAGTTTAAATACTTAAGATCGATTGTCTAGAACACCGGAGGTTACAAACAAAAAATACGACATTAAAAGCTCTATACATATAATCCGCTTAGAGAAAGACCAAACGGTAAACAGGAAAGTGAAAATTAGATTAGTATTCTGGATTTTCCTTTTTTAATAAAGCGCCGAAACCTGGACGATGCACTGGACTGATTGAATCTCTCGAGCTATGGTACTGGACATAATGCTAGGGTCTAAAGGGTTAACCGAGAAGATGAACAACTCTATATTAATTGAAATTGGCGAACGGAAACCTCTATTAATGGAAGTAACGGTAAGCAGGGGGCCGTTTTTCGGCTATGCGATCCATGCTAACGGGCGGGAGACGATTCTAATCGAGGAAAAACTGTGTGGAAAACATGATCGTGATTCCTCTAAGATGGTCGCGTGAAATTCGTTATATATAGAAAATTCGTTATATAGAACGAGATAAAAAAACTGTTAAAGACGTGTGTACGATGTCACACAAACATCACTAAATTAATTTTTCCTAGGTGAACTTTTTTATCCATATTTTTATATAATTTAAGCGGGATGGTTATATTGGATGGTCATCCAACCTCTTCTAAATAATGTATTGATATTGAAAGAATTATGATTTTACCTCGTTCTTTCCGAACCTTCAACTGACGTGTACATATTTCGAGAATTACTTACCAGAATAGTATCCTCCGTTCATCATGTAGTCTCGGTGTTTTTATTTCAGTTAACTACATTAAACTCGTTTTATTTATTAAGTTTTTGATACATCACGAATAGAAAGTGTTGCTTGGTCATTGCACTAAGTTCAGTATATGTCAACGCATTTACCTATTAGGACTATTACGTATTTATAAAATTTGACGGTTTTAATTAATATTGTAAAAAAATCTGTTATGTTTACAAAAGCAATGCTTTCTTTTATAGAGCGTGTTATTTAGGTCACAGCGATTTCTTCAAGATCTGCCACCTCCTCAGGCTCTATACGACCGTCCATTGTTCGAAGTCTATTTTGTTCTTTACTCATTTTCTGGTAATGCTTTTTGATTGATAGCATTATATCAGAAGTGCTTTCAAGATATATCGTAGGAGTAGTATGAAAATGGTCATGTTACGTCAAAATGTTTTTTGTTCAACCGCTTCGAATGTCTTGCCTTGATATATCATAATAAACGGGTTGTCGGAAAAAATAAAGTTACCTTTGAATATCGGCTTATTACTCTGGCTATTTAACATTGCATCATTTGCGTTTTTGTCCCCCTAGATACACATTATAATATATGTATATATTCTCTCTTTATCTCTTATCGCGTAGATTAATTAGACTGAAACTTGCGATATATATATATATATATATATATATATATATATATATATATATATTATATATATATTTTATATATATATATATATTTTATATATATATATATAATATATATATATATATATATTATATATATATATATATATATATATATATATATATATATATATATATATATATATATATATATATATATATATATATAGTTCTAAATTATGAAGTATGTAATGATAATTAAATTGAATCTTTTTTATTGCTCATTTCTGGCTTTAGATTCGTTAACGTATCAACTAATGCGACATAAACTTGTTCTTTTTTCAGCAAAATTTTTGCTAGATTCTTGGGATTAAGAGTATGTGCGTGCCAAATAAAGGGAATTTCGCATTCGGTGCCGACATTAAACAGTTAAAATGATGTCGAAATATCTAATAAAAGTTGGTAATCTATCTGATAGAATTATGTTGCATCAAAGAAATTTCTTGGATTTAAAAATGGTTTACACTGGTTTTAATAAAGAAGGAAAGAGAGAAAAAAAAATCTAAATTTATTAGTGAACTAAAAAAAATAAAAAAAACAACTTATCATCCTAAGGTATAAAAAAATATAGTGAAGGTAGTAACTAAAAACGAAAGAGGAATTTTGAAGAGGAAACGTACAAATATATATATATATATATATATATACATTACATATGTAGCAAAGAGGACGCTTTTTCAAAGAAAAAGTTATGTTACGCATAGGTTTAGCTTTGGTTTACGAGAAACAAAACATTATTTTTATAAAATCGGGGTGAATGATGAAACGAAATAGTTTCTCTTCCAAATTTGGACTTTAAGCAACGAAGAAAAACTTATATTAGGAAGTTCGTTTCATCTTTGCAGTAATGAAATTTGAAATATAAAGAAAAAAAACATAAATTTTCAGAAATACCCAAGCAGTCTAAAAAGTGCGGCTACATTATTTTATTCTCTCACATTATTGTATCTTAAAAACCGAATAAATTACAAAAAAAAACCAAAAACAATAATAACTTATATATAAATTATATGGGTAGCTATTGGAATGACGTTGGTATATAATATTTGAAACGGTGATAAACGTTCACTTGATATGATTTCACGTTTATTGTTTATATTATTATTTGTACGTTCTGTTATGTTTAAATTCTTGTTTTAACTCACTCTTTTTACTTTTTTTTTTTTTTTTAACCGGAATATACGTATATATATGCATCTATGTGTGTACATATATATATATATATATATATATATATATATATGAATACATGTAGGTGCGTTTGTACATGTCCAATCTGTATCTCCAAATGTGCGTTTTTTCACTTTCAGATGAATTGTAATCTACCTCTAGCTGAAACAGCTAATATGCAATTGAGATGTGACGAATAATAGAATGGACCATAACGCGTGTGGAACGATCGCCCACCGGCTATATTTCAACGAATACGGTGTCGGAGATTGAGTGAAGATAGTCGATTGATTTGCCTGACTTCGTCAATATTATCTGTCAAGTTAATTTGGAGTGCCTATCTAGCCTTTGTAGGTACCGAACGCTGTACGTTCGTATTTCATCTTTGACCTCCAGCTGTGAAGATTATCATTTCGAATGCACCTGGGTGCGTTAACTAGGGATCTCAGTACCTCAGATTGGAATCGCTGAATAATTTTAATCTTGTAAGCAGTTTTCCATAATTGTAGTCCTTAATTCCACACCGGTTTTTGAGCACGGTGTTATAAAGTACCAACTTAGACTGCCGATCGTGATTTCTATATATTTAGTGTTACAACATACATTTAAACGTACGCGTACGTTCATTCTTATACCACGTTTTTGTCCCTCATTTCGATATATGAGTGCTGCTTTCATTACAGATGTTTCTGGCGGAGATGCAAAACAATGCGACGTTTAATTATTAAACCGGAAACATGGTTTTATTAATGATATAGGATTTTTTTTGTCCTTGCGTCGGTCGAACAGTTGTTTTCTTTACCGCTGTTGAGTCGCAGAATCTGCAAGTATCGACTAGTGTGCCTTCTGTTGATTGCAGTTTTTTGAAGGATAACTACGAAGGAAACAGTACTATATGCGTACTGTAAAGGGACTTGCCGCATGCGGTAAAAGTATAGATGCAATTAAATGTTGCAAAAGAACAAATCACTTGATCTAGTAGATACAAACGGAAGACGTGGTTAAAAATGGAAAAGTAATTACATAAAGTGGCGTAGTTGCTACAGTGTTCGACTGTCAACTTGACGGTCGGGGGTTCGAAACCAACAGGCGACATCATAGAAAGTTTTCATCATTATTTAGTTCTTAATTATCCACTCCGTTCATCATATGCATGCTCATCTGCGTTGCATAGAGTGTCTTGAATGCTAGCTCATTTTGTACGTAAAATTAAACGTACAATAGCTAGTCACGACGTTCGGCAACGATACGACAATGATGAATTACATGAAAACGCGACGAAAGTGATAAAGTCGGAGCATTACGAATTTTCTGTTTAAATTTTTAACAGGATATCACGAAGAAGATTACAACCTTAGCTTCATGAGAATCTCTCTAGAGAAGAGTACTGCAAAGGAGTACGACGGACATACAATTAATCGAAAAGGGGCAAGAACGTAAATCTCTATATACCGAAATCAAAAAAGTTTCCCACTCTCTAGGTAGAGAAGAATTCCGTGTATAATTCAAAAGTGACCGAGTCCATAGATAACACTGAACTCTAACTTCATATTGAAATGGACTTTTTCGACATTTTCGCTGGAGTTGGGCTAGGTTGCTTACTCGTGACAATACTTTTTATGGTTCACCAGCTTTATGTAAAATGTAATTTTTGTTTTGATGGAGGTTAATATGTGTATTTATATTATATCAAAAAGAAGGTACTATCAACTAGTGATAATTAATAGAGAATTGGTCAAACAACTCATTATCTTCACCGTCATTTATTTACTTCTCAACACAAGCTGTATTCGTTAAAGATTCTAGTCCCTGGTGGAATTTGAATTCAGGTCATACGTGCGATTGTGAAAGTTTTACACGAAATTAATATACATACAGATATATATATATATATATATACATTTATAGGGTTTTTGAGATGGGGTGGATCGATGGTAGTGTGATTGTCGTGTTATTTCAGCGTATGTATAATCTGTTGTTTATTACTTTTTTTTTTTTTTTTTGTAAATGCCAAATCACCGTGTCACGTTTGACGGTGCTACATGCCACACAGCGTACGCCACGATGGAAATTCTGCATAAACAATTTAAGAAAAGGTTTTTTCTCGCATGAGATTTGACTAGCCTTTTCCCGGCAGGTATATATCAATAAGCTGCAATCAATCGATGTACTTGAAACCAATATTATCAACGTTATCGCTAGAATTCAGCTAGATCTATGTGCGGTAGAGTCATTTGGACCCCTTTTGAACGATGTTGTATTCCATACATGGGATCTATGAAATAAAAAAACATTTTTGTTAATACCTCGTACGCAGCTTGTTTTATTCCATTTTAACATCAACCCGACCAGCTCTTATTATTATATGTGTACATTTTTATATAAGTGAATACTTATGTATACGCAGTGTGCGTGTGATGTATTTTTATATATGCGCGCACGCGTATCTGCGATCTATTTGCATAAATTTATATGATAACTTGTTTAGAATATATATATATATATATCTTATTTTCTATTAAATACATGCAGCGTGTGTATTATCGTGTGTGTGCTTATGTATGCGATTTTTATTCAACTTGTTACGTTTATTGTACATATATACGTTTACGAGACGTCTTTCTTTATTATAACTTCTTGTAGAGATCATCCTGGTCCGGGCAAAAGCTTTATTTCCGTGGACTGTCTATCTATCTGCCGCTATAAAGTTTACTACATAAAGCCGCAGTTAAGGTGGTAATAACGGCGCGATTTCTGGTATTCTGTTAGTAATGGTAGCAATCTATTCAAATTTGCTTCTATGCACGTATGCGTATGTATAACATGTATGTTTACGTATGTGTGGGATATTACTTATTTATATAAGTATTTATGTATGTGTGGGTTTCATTTTCATTCTTGATGTAATAAAATTTTCTAGTAAACAACTAAGCAAGCAAGGAAAAGTTTTATGACTTTTTACGGTAAGCTGATTTAAACGGATAAATACATTAGGTACTCCGTAAATCTAGCGCTTCTTTGTTCTCTTATATCACTATCATTTATATATATATATATATATCTTATTTTTCTTTTGTTTTAAAATTACAGTTTCCAAGTAACTTGGGAAAATTTCTAAATAATTTACATGCCGCTGTAAATACGATAACTGTACACGACGGTTGTCTCTTTTTGTTAGTTTATTTACTTATAAAATGACGTATTTTCAAGTAACATATACCTATCCTGAAACAAGTCCATTAAAATTTAAGATGTAATTTATATGCGTACGTATAAGTGAAATTTCTAAAAGAATCGGGGACGCGAATTTATATTTTGATAATCTAAGACAGGATATAGAGAAAATGATGGAGCTTGTAAAAAAACGCAGAATGAAGAAGCTTCACCGGTAACGAAATAAAAAAGAAAAACTACACGAAGCTGCAAAAATAATGAAGCTGCGGGTCCTGACGAAGAACGGAATGAGATTATAACTGCAAGAAGCGTGTAAGTATTTACGAGAAAATCGAATACCGAACAGAAAAAAGGATATATTTTCGACCTAGACCGATAAGTCTTATGTCTAATCTATATAAATTATTTACTAAGATATTAATAAATATACTCTCGATATTAATCAACCTTTCGAACAAGCAGAATTCAACGAACATACCGAAGGAAAGTTATAAAAAAGTGTCCCAAAAATTCAGACTAACGATGTTTATAGATTTTGAAAAAACCTTCGACTTCATAGAATTAAGTTGCATACTAGAAGCTTCGAATAATTCGAAAATGAATGAAATAAAACTTATAAAATACATTTAGAACAACGCTAATAAAGTCAGTATAAAAAGATGAAGATAAAGCGAACGCATTTGCAGAACATCTCAGCACAGTATTTACACCGTATCCTGAATCTTCTAACAAAAAGTTCGTCAACGCACAATCTTCTCCAAAAGTGTCCTTTGCTCCCAATCTAAATGTCAAATTCTTTACCCCTAAACAGGTGTTCACATGTACTCAGAAAGTACCATTACGGAAAGCTCCCGGTTTCGACAAGATCAATGGGGAAATTATCTCGCGCTTGCCAAGAAAGTCAGCAATTCAGTTGTGTTACATATTTAACGGTATACTGCGGATCGGATATTTTCCCAAATCGTGGAAAAAATCGGTGATAATTATGACTCGTAAACCCAGTAAGCCTCAAACTGATGTAACCTCATACAGACCTATCAGTTTACTTAGCTCGCTATCTAAAGTCCTCGAGCGCCTAATTTTAAATCGTATACATCCGGTTATAAAGAGTAATGAAGTGATACCAAATAACCAGTTTTTCGTGTTAAGCACTCCACGATCCAACTGTGCCATCGACTGGTCGATGCTATCTCTTCAACTCTAGAAAAAAAAGAAGTATGTTCTGCCGTTTTTTTGGACGTCGCCCAGGCGTTTGATAAAGTTTGGCACCCTGGACTACTTCTTAAGCTGGAACAAATTCTTCCGTGTGATCTCTACGTGTTACTTCAGTCATACTTGACTGACAGAACATTTACGGTTAGGATCAAAAACTCTTATTCGAAGGAACATGCAGTCTTAGCATCAGTTCCTCAAGGTAGTCTACTTGGGCCTCTACTATATTCCATCTACACAGCAGATTTACCCACAAGTAATCAAACGATTCTAGCCACATTCGCAGATGACATAGTCATCCTCGCGTCGAATTCGGATGTCAAAGTCAAATATGCAAATTTTGCTGTTCCGAACCACCTGAATCGAATTGTTCAATGGGCTCAATATTGGCGAATACAGTTTAATCCACATAAGTGTTAACATATTATGTTTACTAATAGATCGGTTGAACATATACCTATAACAATTAATAATGACATTATCCCACAAGTTGATTTCGTACGCTATCTCGGATTGTACTTGGATCGAAGGCTCACATGGCGCTTTCACGTGGCGCAAATTAGAAAGACCATTATTGCACGTGTTAGGCTATTATATCCACTGCTGGACCGTCAGTCAACCTTAAATTTAAAAACTAAAAGACGCATTTATCTCACAATTATTGCACCGATTTGGCGTTATGGTATTGAATTATATGGATCAACTAGCGCAAGTAATTTGAACAGAGTGCAGCAGCAGCAGTCAAAGATACTTCGTATAATCACATCAGCCCCATTCTACGTTTCTAATCTAACCCTGCATAATGATTTGAATATTTCATTTGTCCAGGATGTTTACATTAGCCAGTACGAGAAATTATTTAACAAACTCAAAAACATAGCACTAATCCCAATATTTTCATCATTAGAACTTCCAGGCAATCCAACTAGGAGACTGAGAAGGAAGTGGTGCCGAGATGCTCTCCCGATTACCTAGTAACCGGAATTATCCTTCCTGATCGTTACATTTCCTTACATTTCTTTACTATATTACTTACATTAATTCAATACTTCTAAAAGGCGTTCTTTAATCAATATTTATCTCACACATTACTCTCGCGTTATATCTTAATTATCCATACTTATTAATTATTTTATTGTATTGCAATGTAATGTCTCATTGGAGACGTTAGTTTAATACCCTAAATTTATCGCGATCACCGTTGTTTATGGTTCTTCTTACCGGTACAATGTATATAAAAAGAATAAAAAAAAAAACAACAAACTAGTCGATACGTGCAAATAGGAATCACACGAAGCGATGCGTTTTCTACAAAACTATTCGACGTTGCTCTCCGAGAAATAATGAAAATTTTAAATTGGCAGGATACGGAAATCCAGATAGGAGACGACAGTTTAACGTAACTGAGATATGCTGATGATAGAGTACTCCTGGGGGGGGAAACGGCCAGGAAGTAGAAAAAATGACGAATCAACTACGAGTGGCAAGTGAGAAGAACAGTCTTAAAATAAATGCGGAAAAAAAATGAAAGTTACGTATAATAAATATGCTATTGAAGAAATAATAATAAATAATGTAACAATTGAAACGGTTGAATCATAACATAATTGCGAATAATGATATAAAAAATGAATTAAAAAATACAAATAACACGCACAAGAAAATATTAGAAGAAAAGAAAATATTAGAAGAAAAGAAAATACCCGTGTGCTTAAAAAGAAAGTTGTTTAATCAGTCCTGCCAGTAATGGTATAAGCAACACGGAGCCTAACTAAATTAGTAAAACAAAAATGAAGAATTGAGAGAAAAATGTCGGGGTAACTTTACAAGATAAGGTAAAAATATCTGAAATAAGGAAAAGAACCAAAGTAAAAGACGCTAAAAAAAGTAAATGGAGATGCACATTTCATTTTGTTAATCACGCTTTTCGAACCGGTATTAATAAGGTAATTTCCGCGAAGATTCGAGTCCATTAAAATTGACACGCAGTACTGCTGCAGATTGCGCAGTAAATACCGACCATTGTCGGCTTAATACATATTATTGAAAGCTAGAATGAACACTGCTGCTCCGGTTCCTCGAGTTGACTTTAATATCCATCTATATAAATAAAGCTGCGTAATGCTTTTGGAGATAATATTATTGAAAGTGACCATGGATTAGTCTGTAAATCTACCTAGGCGTCCCGCGCCTAGGTAGATTTACAGACTAATCCATGGTCACTTTCAATAATATTATCTCCAAAAGCATTACGCAGCTTTATTTATATAGATGGATATTAAAGTCAACTCGAGGAACCGGAGCAGCAGTGTTCATTCTAGCTTTCAATAATATGTATTAAGCCGACAATGGTCGGTATTTACTGCGCAATCTGCAGCAGTACTGCGTGTCAATTTTAATGGACTCGAATCTTCGCGGAAATTACCTTATTAATACCGGTTCGAAAAGCGTGATTAACAAAATGAAATGTGTCAGTTACATTAGTTGTGGAACGTGTGTGGGAATATTTGTTGGTAAAACAAACAATGAACTGACTCATTGGCTAAAGATGTATCATCCAATGGCGTAGAACTGTCCGTAGTGTCTCGATTCAATCTATTCAAGCGGATAATAAGGATCACCGGAACCTGATGTACAGTGACAGAATTAGTCCATCGTCGTTTACTTATTACTATCAACTTTAACCGCGTCTCCTCAAACTTCCGTCGTCTTATTTCTTTAAGAAGATTAATCGCAGAAAAATTCTATATTTATCAGTAGATTACGATTTGGACATCATTTGTTACCTGACCGTCTCTGCTGTAAAGAGCTTAAAGAAAACCAATTTGTTGTCCGCTCTATTCTGAACAGGTAGTCTGCAATTCCGATACTTTTCTTTCGAAATTAGCATCTTTGATTAAAATACAAAATAATCCCCACAGTATCATGTAGGTCGTAAAGGCATCTCCCAATTTTAAAAAGAAATTACGACAGATAGACGGTGTCAGATCGATTAAATGATAAAATAAGGATACATTGAAAATGTAGACAAGAACTGGTGAGTTATTGCATCGAAACGCATGGAAATATAAAGAAGAGGCGTAGTAGATTCACAATATAAGGAAGTGGAATATATGTAAGTGTATATATAAGATTGTTGTAACAATATAGACGGATATTATTCTGGAAATTACCGGACTATTATTCGTGAAATGCAAGATAGAAAATTAAAAAATTATTTATGAATAAGGGGGTTACATATCGGGATAACGACAACGGTTAACGCCATTATGTATGATTTAAGTAGAAATTGAAAAATGTCGATGTTGAAGTTTAGCAATAACGGTGGTAATTAATTTTTTAGCGAAATGTCGTATTAATTTAAACCGGTATGGAATGTACTGATTTTTAAGAAAAAAGGAACAATAAAAACGTAGTTAAAAATCACGAAATTTTTCTAAATTAAAACGCAAAACCAATTTTATAACAACAAAATGTAAATAATAAAAGAAAGATTATAATAATTTATTAAATTCGGACACATATTTTGATGAAGTTCTAAGAAGTTAGAAGATATAGATAAACAAAAACGTAAATATCTAGCGCATAAAATTCATTGCTGTTCAAGGGAAAATCGACAAAAAACCCAATAAAAGGTCGCAGGAAACTGGAATGGACGACAGCAGGCAGGCGTGCAAAAAAGTTTGAAGCCGCAACAGACGATCGACCTAGCAAGGAGTCGCGATGATGAACTTTTTAATAGTACCTGTCAATTCACTAAAAACAGCTTACTTATATAGAGACGGGTTAATTAAATCAAAAAGTAACGAAGTTATTTCGTTATTTATCGCTATTAATCGCGTTCGATATTGAATAATTACAGATTTCGTTCGAATTTGAAAACTTTACGATGATCGAGTCGAAGAATTTTTAGTCCGAATTTAGAACGTGTTTCGAAATAGTTTACTTTGGAAAAAGTTTTCGAATGAGTTTGTTCTTTCGGCGATGTGATACTATTATAACTATCAGTAGGTTTTTACTCCTACGTTGTAAATATAAATTTATTAAATTTCGATTTGTCCTTGTCCATAATATTATTATTATTATTTTATTTATTAATATTATTATTATTATTATTGTCACCAGAGAAGATTAGGAAAAGGATGAGAGGTTTATAAGAAAATTCTTTTGGGTAAACTTTATCGTCTCTTATATACGGATCCGGAAAGTACATGGAAAGTTACTAATCGCAACTTTTAATGGAACTTAGTATTATGTATATATATATATATATATAAATATATATGTATATATATAAATATATATGTATATATATATATAAATAATATATACATATGTATATATGTATATATATATATAAATAATATATACATAATATATAAAATGAAGGAATAAGTTTCTCCCTAATCGAATAAAAAGGAAAGATAATCTTTAGCCAGTAGTGAAATTTATTGTTTGGACGTTGTTGCTAAAAAAAGTTTACCAGTTTAAAAGCACGCCAGTTATTTTAAGCGCTTCCGGTTAAATGTTGGTCAATAGTAAAATTTCCGAACATTAGTTTTTCCTGTGTGTATGTGTGCATATATATATACACACACACATATGTATATATTATTTTTATATATATATATATATGTATATATATATATATATATATATATATAATTCATTCGTGTACCCTATATTGGACATGCTTGCATCGTATACGTATATAAATGTATATTAACTTGTACGGGGATGTTCATTTGAGGATTGTACACAACGTTAATATTTAGAATATATTACTGGTTTTTAAAGAGACGAACTTATATAGTAAATGCAAATATTAAAAAAATATTAAAAAACTTGTAGAATAAATGAAAAAAGTTACGAATGAGAATGTTCGCTAAGACTTATATAATTAATTTCATGACTGACCGGACTTGGAACGTGTACGCCTTATGGAGAATTGTATTAAAGTAAATAAGGTCCCATTAACTGGAGTTAAATTATTCTCGTCTACTAGAAGATTGATGATGAACCGGGCTAGGTTTCCTGTTACCGCCTTGATATTTTGGGTGCTGCTTACTTACCGACCGACTAGATGGATAGATGGATGAATAAGTAATTTAGCGAAAGGTATTTTTTTTAGGGATACAATCCATGTCGGTGTCTGAAAACGTAAGCAACATGAGCGAAAAATCAATATACTAGTGGAAGCTGTACCAAGGACCAAAACATAGGTGAATAATTTTGCAGATACAGAATGTAGTTGGCCACGCGACGAAGGTTTAATTTTAGAAAAACTAGATGGAAAGAATGGAAAGATTTCCATTCCAGGAAGACTGTTTCTCGCGAATGCCCGACAACAGTACATACCAGGACTAGATGACGATACGAGAAAATAATTCTATAAATACTTACAGCAGTGTGTGATTATGACGATTGTCAAAACCATTAAGACTGATGATGAACTCGTGGAAATGCTCGCGCAGAAAAGATGTGAACAATAGGTTGAACTAATTGAAAACGTTGATCATTAAGAAGAGTAATAAAACTAAGCTGAACGTTGAAAAAAAAATACAAACCCATTGCAATATAACACTAAATCAGATTGCCTTCCAAATAGTAAAGAACGGCATTTTATTACAAAAAAACAAAAAATAGAATATAATTAGCGATTAACGGACATATTTAACATGTTAAATCTGGTCAAGCACCAAATCTTTGGAAGAAGGCATATGTTTTAGGACATACTAAAACCTGAGAAAGATACTGTGAATGCAGCGAATTATAGACCGATTGCTTTATTATCTCAAACGCTGAAGATATTTGAATGATTAATACTACACGAGATTTGAGGAGACTATCGTGCCAAACTAATTTCGAAAGAAGTAGGTTTTAGAAAGAGGAAATTCTGTTGATCCAAGTGCGAACGTAACACAGCATTTAGTTAAAGTATATGGCCCGAAAAAGATCACTGGATCGATATAGTTCCGTACGTTAACTGCACTCTCCTATTAAATACTTTTTATTACAAGATGACAAAAGACTATACCCCGAAGTTTACTAAATGGTAGAAAGTTCCACGTATCACATCAGGGGAAAACAGTCGATGTAAATGGCAATAATATAGCCTATCACGTGGAAGTTTTTTTTTTTGGTCACCTATTCTATTTAATATGTTCACCAGAGCCGGTTGACACTGAAACAAAATACTTTTTGGTTGCGGATGACTCGGTGCTGAATTGGGAGTTGCACTATCAGGCTTTTACGGCGGCCTGAGCTCGTCGAAGATGAGACAATCACACGATTTTTAAAGATTGAAAACCACAAATGATACGCAACCTGTTCGGTCATAAACCTGCGCCTCGAAAAGGCTAAAATCGCGGAGAGAATTCTTTAATAACACAACAGAAGGTTCAGCTGACTAAATGGAAGGAATTACAACTGGACTAGAACCATCACAAGATATAAAAATGGGATAGAAATTAAACTGGGTTCGATGAAAAGCGTTGAATGAATTACGAATCGGTAATACTGGGAGAAATCAGGTTAAATGGTTTTTTCTCGGACAGTAGCTTGTGCTAATGTCAGCAAGAACAAGATCAAAACTATTTATGTCGATTCCCGGGAATAAAAACTGATCTAACCTAAATCGTCAAACTGATCGATAGTTGAATAGGAAAGATATAAAATTCCGCCGTATACACACGAAAAAGAAGAAGACCGTAATGAGTTCTTGTGAGCTTAGGTCGTGTGAGCAGAATGCGAGTAAGTTACCGCCACGCCGCGAGGTGTATTTTTAGACTTGTACAGATTTTTTTTACACCAACTTTACGGGTTAATTGCAAGAGTGTTTGTTTCACGTACACGGCAATATAAAAAGATATGTATCATCTGGGCAAGCCACAGTGTTAAGAAGACAATACATCGGATCATGATGATGATGATGATATGTATATAAGCGCGTACGTATATATTCGCAGACATTGGTACTTAATTATCGATTAATTACAGCAGTTTCAGGTTTTAGCAATTTATCATTTCACCGAACGTATTAGAATTATAATTAGTAGCTCGTCTAAATGTTCGCTGTTCTTTATCCGTATCGTTGGTAGACTCGCCTGAAGACGTTGAAACGATTTCATAAAAGAAGTTAGTATTTTCGAAAAATCATTAATCACTCTTAATCGTCTCGAATTTGTTGTTAACGCGCGAAGTTATCTACGTTTCCCTCTTTCTCTATTAGTGTTCGAAAATGTTTTAATCGTAAATTGGAAGAATTCTGTGTATATCCGACTTTGATCGAGATCGTTATACAGAATTCACACGGGCGGTGTTGCGGTGTTCGATCGTTCGAGAGTATAACACTTTATTTCCAGATGACGTAATGGGAATGGAAATTTAGCGTGGAAAATAAAAAGACCGCTACAGGGGAAATAAGCAGACATCTATACAGGAATTCCACCGACCACCCGGCCGTCGTTTTTCTTTTTAATTCGACCTTAAGAAAATGACTTTAACCGGGTGATTGATTGCGTGCTTAGCGTGAAATTCATTTTAAGTCGCACGCGGCTTTTATATTACCGTAAAGAACGCGTTTCGTTCTAAATGGAAAACAACACCGTCAATGAGAAACTGTTTCTTTTCTATAGATTTGGTCGCGCTGTTGTTGCTGCTCACGCCTACATTATAAAGTTCGATGTACACCGACGCTTGTATCCATCCGGACATCTTATTACAGCCGGGCTTTGATAGAACTTTATATATAGATATTAAGCTATATATATATATATATATATAAAAAACCGTTAGCTTTCTATAAAAGAAGATTTCCTTTCATGATCCTATTTATTTACTTTAAGTAACTAACGAATTCGTTCGTCCGTAATAATAATAATAATAATAATAATAATAATAATAATGTTAACAGACTAGTTGTTTGTTTTAAACGTGTCGTCATTGGCTAGTGTACAGGCTGCAACATTGTGTTGTTCTTAAGGATAAAAACGGTAAAAGCCTCCATAGTTAATATCTGACAACCGACAACCAACGACCGACCGACTGGTATTATCCGTTATTAGAGGGTTAACGCATTTATTATTTTGACGTCTGACCTGGAGGGCCATCAGGGGAACACGTGATTAAAGTTCAAATAAAACCATTAACATTTTATCCTCCTAAATATATTATATATATATATATATATATATATATATATATAAAATCTCCAGGCTGCGGGACGTCCAAATTTTATTATATTTATATTGTGGATGATTCGGATTTATATGTAGAAGGTATCACACAGGTGAAATAGATAGTACCTCGTGACGTGGCAGTAAAAATATGATTACGGGTGAGAATTAAAAAAACCTCTCTCTACAGCCATCGGGAATGTAGAATTAAAATAAATACACGATGATGGTGATGATGATAATTAAAGAAATGCCGAGTTGTGCGGTTAGAACGCGATTAAAAAAATCTGCGACAGATGGAAAATGTTGAATACGCGATCGAAATAAATTAAAATAATACATGTTTAAAATAATATAATAAATATGACATCAACAACAATAATAATAATAATATTAATTGTTATATCATAAATGGAACACTACTTCATCATGAGCATAAGCATGAGCATGCGTGTGAAGTATCACGAAAAAGATAAAAGGTAAAAACTCGACATTCAAAATGGTTATTTAATTTTCGGTTTAAAAGATAATTATTTTTATAGTAATTAATAATAGGAGACACGCTGTTGGTATAGACGTCCACAAAGTATAAAGCAAGACAAAGTTGTGACATACTACTTAACGGTACATAATTTTGATGAAAATAGTACTTTTCGGGGCTCACATTTAAGAAAACTCAAAATCATATAGATTTTTTCTGAGAATTACGAAACCTCCTCCTCTGCCATTTAGTCTGTTCATTACGAATTATGCTGCCCACTTCATACTTTTGATTTTTGTAACCAGGTTTCGAACATTCCACATATTTGTTTTGTAAGGTGTAATTCTAATTCATGTCTGTTGGAATATATAGATCCATAACATCTAAAGGATTTCATCGTTATTTATTATTATTATTATTTCGCGGTAAAGCACGCAGTTTTTTTCCTTTTTAATATATATATACACATATATTTGTATTTATTCATTTTTTATATGCATTCGTACACGCACACATACATTTATACGTACATATACAGTATACACATAAATAAATATACATTTTATATATAATCATGAATCAGCCTACACAAGTATTTTAAAACATTTTATTATCATCTACTTTGATTTATTTTCATCATTATCATTATTTTCTAACTGGTCCGATGTTCTTCGGTAAATTTTCTCTCTTAATTGTCAGTTTAATATTGTTTCGCGCTTAATTGATATTTATGCGTCCCGGACGTTCTGTTATTACGTTAACACTGTCTTAGAATTTATCTGCACCGACCATAACTTCTTGATTTGCATTTGTAGACGTTTGTTTTTTTTTGTATTATTATATACTTATCTCGAAGGTCGTTGTGTATGAAAAGGGAAAGATTATTTTCTCTTCTGGCTTTTCTTATTATTATGGGACTTGTTGAGTCATGTAGTCGTTTGTTGCCTCTAGACCCGACCAATTGTTCTTCTGTATACGTCTCCTCCTTTTTAAACTGGTGGGACTCGATTCGATATCCGTATTTTGAGATTGGGGTTTTTTCATAGTTCGTATATACGCTTCGTTATTCATTTCGCGATAATTTTGTAGTACCGGGAATTCGTCGCCTGCTTGCAAAATGCTGAAGCGATTCGATAATCCGTTTCTATCGCTTAAATACGATGATTCCTTATTAAATTTTATTCGCGATGAATATGCGTGTTCCTCTGTTTAAAGGTGGTACTTCATCAGAAGCTTTCGAATAACTTCAATTTTCTCATTAGTGTTTAATATCATTCTTCTTAACATATGCATGTCCGGTTTGGTCTTCAGTTTCGAATGCCAGTTTTAAGAGATTACAAATGTCTCAGATGTATTCTTAATGTCCCCATATACAACAAAGTGTCCATATATGCACTGTATACTGCAGATTCCGCACGTAAAAGACTACATACTTAAATTATCAAAAAAAATTTTTGACAGTTGTAGTTCGCATCACAATGATTTGCTTTCAGTGATTGCACAAATTACGATTCCAGGCAACTAAGTGTTAGGTAGACTAAATATAAGCACCGACGAATTAAACATAATTTCTCTGTTATTTATTTATTTTGTTTCATTATTTTCCCGTTATATATAATATTTCCTTTTATCAACGTAAAATTATTTATCTATATTATAATTAATCTTTTATTTTTTTTTGCGGTGGTTTTTATTATTAATTTTTCCACCATACAATGTTATATGACATACTATTATTATTTCAATAATGTAAGAATTTTATTTCATAAATGGAGAGGAACATCATTTCCGGCACATTTATTATACGGTTATTGGCGCACATATCTGTAAATTGTAAAATTAATGTCAAATATACTTTCTTTCTTTCTTTCTGTCTGTGGGCAGTCTGTTGTAGTTGGTGAATGCAAAATTTATTTATCTCACAGCGAGTTCCTTAGTGAGAGTCCGATGAGTAATTAACGCGTCTGTTTTTATTAGTCTTACAGTTAGTTGCCGTGTGAGAATATCTAAAATATTGATAACATCGACGTACAGGGGCTATATATGGCTCGACTTGGAATGTTACTCTATTCATATAAACATATTTAGGGATATTTTAACCATTAATAAATATTTGAACAGGTTTAGATGGTGCAAACGTGGCGTTTCCATCGTGGTAGAATTTCTTATTTAATCTCACGATCTTACTAACCGTATATGTAATCCGCAGTGTCCAGTTTGTCCAAAATTTCATTCTCAGACACGCCTACGTCCACATCTCTGACAACAACAGATCTAAGTAGAAGAAACGGACGTATTATCGTTTAACTACGTAGTCTGTAAACCTGCGGTCTAACACTGTCCGTTAGTTTAACGATTAACAATTACGTTAATTCTACCGTTATTTTTTATTTTATTTCAACTATTCCTTCTAAGTATTCTAAAGTTTTTGAAATTTTCGCGACTTTTAAACTGATTATATTAACTTCTTGACTGCAACGTTCGAACATTACTTTAAATGAATCGACGTCATTGTCCTAAAATCGCTATATTTAAATCTTAATTATAATTATTATTATGATTACTAACGTTATTTATACTATTATTACTATTTACATCAGAATTGTGATAAGTATTACCTGCGTAACTGACATCGCGTACAGTTTTTTTGTAAAATCGTATATTTGAATAATTTTTTTTCCTTACAATTACACAGTCGTATTAGCGCACATACATGCAAATAAATAACACGTATGTAACACTATTTCCACACACACACACACGCAACATATATAAACTGACGCTATAAAATCATCTACATATATTCAGATTAAAAATTACACGTGTATAATTATATTTTACCTCATACCGTCAAGCTTTCGCTTGTCAACAGGTATCAAATTAATTAATTAATATTCATATACAAATATACATACACATATACACACACACACATATATGCATATACACATACAACTATATACATAATTTTAACAGTTTACTAACTGAATATAGTATTCCACTCATTCTAAAAAGTCATTTATACGCCTCACTAATTTTCTAGAAATTTACACCGACATTTTTACTTATTCCCGGCAGTAGCCCCCTGATATCCAAGTTGTCTATCCCTTTTTCTCGCAATTTTCCATTCTAGATATTTTTTTTTAAATATTTTATGTATAATTCTATTTTCTTGTAACCATTCTTTGAGTTTTTCTTTTAAAATCGCTGTATTTTTTTCATTTATTACATCGTCAGGTATTATAAGTAGAATCGATATTTCCCATTTTATCGCTTGCATAATGATTCTTGAGTCTTCACTCTGCACCGTACCTACTCCGCTATCTGGGGGACGATCTACATCCCCCCACCAAAACTTCGTCCATCCGTTAGAAAAAGTCGATGTATTCAATAATAAGTACGTGTGATAGAACAAATTTAAGTAAAAGGTAAAAACAGTTAAGCAAAAATAATGATATTGATAATAACACGAAACGTATAATATAGCTATACGAGATACGCACATAATGTTAATAATACTAAGAATTCATAAATGAAATATAAAAAAAGGAAAAAAAATATAAAAGAAAGAAAAAATGGATAAACAGAAAAATAAAATGTGCATCCACTTAGTTATCGGAGTATAATTAAATTCTAAATATTAATTAAATTAAAGTAATAGTGAATTTATTATATGGAATATTAAATTAAATTTATATATATATATATATATATATATATATATATATATATATATATATATATATATATTTATTATATATAATACCGTGCTATGTACTGCAATAAGGGCCAGACGCACGGAGAAAGGAGCTTTTAGATTAGATTATGTAGGTTACATGACTTAAGGAAACATAGGAATCTTTTTTCAGAAGAAGATGTGTTTTGAAGGATTAGTGGACTAGGCATGTTTAGGGAGGAACGAATATTTGTATATAAAGGGCGGAGAATTATTATATGTAGGATAGTTAGGTGAGTGTTACAAAGATGACAGGGAGGACGGCTTACATGTTACAGCAAATAAGCGTGTGTTAATATGGTGTGACCCGTGTGAAGGTGAGACAAAATCACTTCATTTCGTCATACAAGTATAGTGGTGGTTGTAGAATTGTTTTCAGAAGACGAAGCGAATTTTATTCCATTGGAATGTTGGCCCATCTCTGTATTCACTGCTCTTGAATAACGGATAAGAGGAGCGCTTGAATATCACTAAATGGCCTTCCACAAGGTTCAGTGTTGGCGCCAATTTTATTTAACTTATATATACATGATATAAGCGGAGAATTTCCAGTATGCAGACGACATTGTACTTGCAACTCAAAGCAAGCACTTAAAAAATGGAGAGGACGTACTCACAAAAGATTTACACAGCTTGGATGAATACTGTGCTAAATGGAGACTCAGGTTAAACCCGGTAAAAACAGAAACTTCGGTGTTTCACCTCAACTCACAGATGGCAAAAGCTAAAATATATGTTAAACTCAACGGTAAAGATTTACCTTTTAACCCAACGCCAAAATATCTAGGCGTCGTTCTTGATCGAACTCTCACATATAAAGAGAACTCCGAAAAAATAGTTCAAAAAGTGAAGACAAGAATAAACCTTATCTCTCGCCTTGCAGGTACAGCATTGCTGCCCCGTTTGGATTGCCAGCTCGCATGCTAAGAAGATCGATACACAACTGAACGTAGCACTACGCTTAGTAACCGATACGCTAAAATCTACTCCTACTATGTGGCTTCCCGTGCTGGCAAATATATTTCCACCGCACATCCGCAGAGAAGAAACATTCAAACGAGAATGGGCTAAATACAACAGTATGCACTCTCACGTAGAAAAATTTATCAAAGGTCCCCCACCTACACGTCTCAGCAGCAGGAAACCAGCATGGCTGACGGCTAACGAACTACAGAGCAGTGTCGACGTAACTACGAAATGGAAGGAAATATGGGTTAAGCAGACTCCAACAAACGGACAATTAATATCAAATCCGGCTAGCAGGGTGCCAGGATTTGGTCTCAACAGAAAAACATGGTGCAATTTAAATCGCGTCAGAACCAACCAGGGTCGTTGCAAATATTTAATGAACAAACGGAAACTGTCGGAAACGGAGCTGTGCAGCTGTGGCGAGATCCAAACGATGTCACACTTTATAAATTCGTGTAAAGTAAATAGTTTTGATAAAGGACTGATTGGGCTACATTCACTAGAAGATGGCGCAGAAGACTGGCTGTCGAACGTGAATTTATAATGCAGGATATCTCTAAATAAGCGCGTAATTGATACGATAAAAATAATAAAACTAGCAGGTATTGGAATTTTCGGAACAGTGTCCATGAAGCGCGATAATTTTGCTACTTTGTCTGCTTGCGCGCTGATACATAAATTCGTATTGCCTGGAATCCATGGTTTTCCCAATCATGGCATAGATTTTATGAATTCGCGTTGTTTTTCTGAGTTGCGTTCGACAGCGTCTAAAGAATCTATGCGGATAAGTAAGTTTGTGTGTCTGGTATATGGCACAGTTAATGTTAAAAATATGCCGTATAATTCACACGAGAGCACACTGAATGTTTTAACGGAAGAGGGGTGAACCGTAAAATTTTCATGGATCAAAGTACATCCACAATTATCGTCTTTCTTAGCATCGTCGGTGTAGTAAACTGTAAAGTCATTATATTTAGTCAGTAGTTGGTTGAACTTCGACGATAGATTGGAGTTAGATGTGGTAGTATTTGTTTCTGTAAGCGACGTGTCTGTCTGGATATTGGAATACCACGATGGTACTTTTGACCGTACAGATTTGTAAATTGCTAGAAATGAATTGAAATTGAATAAAATTGATTGAATTATGTGACGGATAATTTGTTTTGCACGAGGCTGATTATAAGATGCGGATGCTGTTTATTCCGTAGGCGAGTCTTGAATCGAGTGTAAACAGATAAAAATTTTTAGTAAAAGACAGCCTCTGTGTAGATCAGGCGATAGCTCACCAGCTTCATGATAGAGATTAACTATTGTAGTATATCCGAAAGCTCCAAGAGCCAACCGTAAGGCATTATGAATTGGATTAAGTGAACAAAGAAGTATGTTTTTTGACGAGGAATATGCCGGAAATCAGTAGTCACGTTTGGATCGTATGAGTGTTCGATAACTCTTCAGGAATTCTATCCGCTACATAATTTTAGATAAGTGTTATCTCATTATTATATTCGGTTTAAATTTTAAATGATTTATATTTAATAAACGTCATTGGATAAGGCTAGGCTGTGAATTTACAGCTGTCTCTCACGACTAATATCAATTATAAATTATAATTTAAATCTTAATTTAAATTTCAAATTTTGTTAATATAGTAAATTCTGTATAATAAAATATTTACACCGTGTTTAATTTCATCTGGTTTGGATAGTAATCTCCGAATATACCTATAGAGGTGGAGATTGTTTGTGAAAATTTAGGATTTCCTCTACAGCATCTCCTTATTAAAAAGTGAAAAATATTTAAATTCAAGTTTATCAATAATATTAACAATAATAATTAAAAACAAAAAACAAAAAACTCAACTCTTGAAGCTGTTCAAGTTGGAACTTGCGATTAGAGAGAAGAAATAGTAGCAATTAGTAATTTGTACGTGGAATTTATTTACATAGAAAAACAAAAACTTGTTCGATAGATTCGATTCCAACACACAAGCCCGAACAAATTTAATTAAACTCTCGCTTCGATTTTACACTATTTCGTCTTTCTCTCTTCGTCTTTAATTTTTCTCAATTTTCGTCCAGTTTGTGTTTAATCAAATCTCTTATCGTCTATCTGTCTGCCCTCTTCTTTGGATATATATATATATATATACATATAAATGTATATCGCTTGTCTGTACACTCTAATTATTACTCATCCAATTTATAACATTTATTTACACTCCATTTGTTCCACATTTTTCTTCCAAAAATTCGAATTATTTTTGCCAGTCATCGTAAGTTTTAAGTATTTGTTCCAGTTAACTACTATATAGGCATGTGTATGTATATATATATATATATATATATGTGTACACATGAATACACATATTTAAGTATATATACATGTATATAAGCGTATATTAGTGATAAAGTATTCGTGCGTGAAAGTTCGAAACTTTTAATACTCTACCAAAACAAAAATGGGATGTTAAAAGTTTTCAACTTTAACGAAAAAAAAAGAAGAGGAATTAATTTTTATTAGGTCTGTGTCTCGGTCTTGGAGAAGGTAATATAATAAGCTATTGTGAAAAAAGGAAAAAATGAACATTACGTATATATATATATATATTTCTGACTGATATTATTCGCGCGTGCTGAAATTAATCACAATTATAAGCTTTATTTTCTTTTGATGCCTAAATATTAATATTATGTTAATTTTCGGCGTTATGCAAATTTCTTATATTTCTTTTCAGTAGCCATTTTTCCTGCTACTCATACATGCGCGTAACTCAATCGCCACCTTGGGCATTATTTAGCGAAGTGTATATTTAAAATTAAAAATTCTAAGCTTATTATTCAAGGGAAGATCAGCCGTCCGCAAGGCTGTTTGTTAGTAGAATTATTCTGTTCAGTCGTTTGAAAAGCCTGCGAATCATCGAGCTCCATGTAGGAGATTATGTACGAAGAAATATCGTTTAAAAATTACACTTCCGATAATTTTTGACATTTTTTTTTTTTAAAAATACGGCATTTATTTTTTTTAAATATGGTCGTTTCTAGAGTTATAAAATTCATATAAATACCCGATGGTACAATAAAATTCTGGAGCTTCAATTGTCTTTGAAGTACATTTGTAAAAAAAAGGTGTATTATGTAGGCTCTACTAAGAGAGAGCTTTAACACGTTCGGTTATACATTACAAAATGTTTTCACAAAATTATAAAATTTCAGACGGGTGTTTATTATAGAATTCCGCTTTTCAGGCGAACTGTAGATAATGTTCGATGTATTTATATAAATATTTTAAAATTGAGACATTTCGCGTCAACGAGAAAATAAAAATTTTATTTAGCATTAAAATTTCACGATGTACCGTGAAACGGACATCGTAACTGAAATAAGGTGTCTATAGATAGAAATTATTAATAAATTATTACGTCTAAAAGATTAAAAATTATCTTAAATTAATTACCCCGTTTTTGGGGGTGGAATTTTCAGGCGTATAATATATATATATATATATATATATATATTTTCGTGTACCGACCAAGAGGTCATAAATACAATATCTAAATTAAAATTCTTCTTCTTACAGAACAACTTGTCCCAATAGGTTGTTTTGCTGTCTTTGTGTCAGTTCAGGCCAGGCACTATTTAATCTTAATCAACTCCAAGGACATCTCGGAACTGTTTTTTTTTCAGTCGTCTTGAAGGCTCAAAGTGAATGTTGACATCCGTGTTATAAGCGGATTTGAACTGTGACCAAATTTTTCATGCATTTTCTTATACTGATGTTTGTATATAGTCGCAACCGGTAGGTATATCCAGATTGTTGTGTACGATGCTGTTGCGAACATAATAGGGCGCATTTACGATTGCCCTCAGCGTTTTGGACTAAAATTGACGTATCTTGCATGTGATTTAGCAGTTGATTCGTATAATTCAAGTGCATACTTCCAAACAGGAGCAATAAGAGTGTTATATAATTGTACTTGATTTGCAAGGCTTAGCTTAGAGGTTCGACCTAGAAGTGGGTACATTTGTATGCAAGTTTTTTCCCAATAACGTGAGGGTTCTATGTTAAACCCCGGTCTAAAATGAGCCCTAAATATTTTACTCGGCGTACTTGTGGTATAGCGTGACCATTATAAAATACTGGTGAGCAATTTTGACGTCGTTTTGTGAAAGTAACAATTTTTGATTGCTGACTTCAATTTTAACCGGCCACAGCTGAATGCTATTAAGATGGTGCTTGTATAAATCTGGATGCTTCTCGAGGATCTTCGTGGCTTACTAAAATTAAGATGTCATCTGCAAAAGTAGCCTGCATAGTAACCAGAGACATTCGTCTGCAGTTATTATAAAGTAACGAACCCAATACGTTTCCCTGAGGAACCGACGCTTTTATAATCCGTATGCTTGACGTAACTAACCTACTTTTACTTGAAATCGTCTGTTACTTAGATATGATTTAAGAAGGTGGTATAATTCTAGAGGTAATATTTCATAGAACTTATATAGTAGTCCTTCATACCAGACTCGGTCAAACGCTTTGGCCACATCTAAGAAAACTGCGTAACAGTATAAACCACGTAAAATTATTTTTAGGAACCACGGAATCTCTTTTTCAGAGCCATTTGTTTTGATAACGCCAAATTCCTCCGCTATTTTAACAGTTGTCAGAGTATAGACGAAGTCTACTCTATCCCCTATGTAAAGTAAAGAAAATAAAAACTCGCAGAATCTCACTTGTATTTATGTGGCGGTGCTAAATGCAGTTTTTAAGTACACGAATTTCTTCACTTTGACTATACGCGCACAGTTATTCATTACACAGTTCGATGCAGTGTTACCGCCGGTAGTATGTAGTAGGATTTTTTCTAAATATCATAGACGTTTTTAACTAAATGATTTAGAAGTTCCTTATAGACTCCAATATATAACAGAAATACAAGCAGATGATTTGCCGGAGAGCGTTAAATAAGGAGATCTTAAATCATTCTCAGGCAGTACTTTAATTTTATTCAATTGATTTTCTATATTCTTCGGTGTAACGTGAGATACTCCATTTTTTAAAAATCTCAGTAGACGGAAAATTTGCTGCTATTAGGGACAGTTCGTGATTTATTGCTGCTTTCAGATTAACGAGTATTTTATATTAAATTAAAATCGCTAAATCAGTAGCGACATTAATTCGTTTTACAGTTTTAAAGCAATTTTGTGTAAATTGATTTCATTTCGTCCTATTCGGAAATAAGTTTAATACTTTTGATCTGTAAAGAATAAAAAGCCGAAAACTATGTGATATACTCGAGGAATTAAGTTTATCTATAAGTGATTTTTTTGTGATGAAGCATACTGAAAAAAGCGCTTTCTTGGTACGTAATAACATGTATCTAAGAAAAAAAAATATATATATAAATAAAAACACTTTTGTTACAACTGAAATTTTGTTTATTTAAAAAGATTGCGTTAAAATGTTTTTATCTTCTCAAAACTTTTTTTTCCCGTAATATTTTTTGTTTCATCCGTTTTAATATTTACAGTCGAACAAGATTGAGTTATATTAGTCACGTTGTTTCATAATCGACTAATAAAATTACCGTAAATTTATTTTATACAATTATTAAACAAAAAAATTATTCTTCGGCACCTTAATTATGGCCCCGGGGAATTGTAACAAATTATTCTATCGTTCGATTTAATTTTAAAATTTAATCGTATTAAAAATTTTTGTTCATTTTTTAATTATCGGATCGCCACTCGTCGAATATAATTTTTATACTAAGAAACGATACATTCTACGTGGAGCAAAATATTCAACGCTCCGTTTAATATCGGAGGATGGAGGATATTAAGCGTGGAATTGGACGCAGAGCCGTGTAATGGTGGCAGAATAACCGGTCAGGGTGTACAAAAAGTTATGTCGAGGGGTTAGAAACAAGTTCTCTCCGTTTTGTGCAATGCTTCGTTTTATGATAAACGTCAACGCTCAAGGAGTACGGTTAAGGCCAAGAAGAAGATCAAGAAACGTGTTTATTGATTTCTCGGCAAATTACTCCTAAAACCTGTTGATGTAGTGATATTGATTTTAGAGATTCGTCGCACGTACGTAGGTTATGTGTCTGTAAATTTAGATATCCGTTTAATAGCGTATTTAATTTTTAAGAAATATTGAGAGTTCTATATTCACGGCTGTATACTAAAATTATTGTACGAGATAATTTGTTTTATATTACGTCGACGCTCTATATTTTTTTGATTCTGTAATAATTTAAAACAAAAATTTTAATTTTCAATATAGCTTATTTTAAACGGCAATTACGATGAAAAGACAAATATTTATAAAAGAAGAAACTCAACATAAAAATAAACAACAAAAATGTAATAAAAATCACCGTAATTTTTTATATATATATAACAGGACCATAAAGCTTTTCGGCTATTAAGCCATTATCAGGCGCTGGAAAAATGTAAAATATAAAAATATATATAATTTATAAAAAAAATACGGAAGGACGAACGAAAAATAGAATAACTCGTAAAAAATTAATTAATTTACATGTACAATATACTACGGAATATAGCAAAAGTAATAAACGGTATTTATAAAATAATTCGATAGCGAATACTAAAAATTTAATAATTTTTAATTCTTTTTTTTTTTTTGTTAATTTTTTAAAAATCACTATTAAAAGAATCTAATAATCTGAACGACTACATTTAAGATGCGAATCTAAAAACCAATAAAAACCGATAGGCGATATGGAACACGTGAAAAACATACTATTGGAGGTAAATTTTGTAATCTATCCAGTGTGCCGTTATCGGAGGTTCGTCTATGAAGTTTAGTTTTGCACTTACTGGAGAAGTTTCCGGCCTTTATAAGTCCTTTGTTCGTTTCCTTTCAATTTTTTCTCGGAGCATTAATCGTGGTCGTTCGCATTATATGTCCTAAATATCTGATCTTTTGTTGATTTTACTGCCGGGATTATTTTCGTTTCATCTCGTTGCCGTTTTTTAAATAGCCACATATCGAATTCTCGTCGTGTGCGGACGTCAATCGTTGAACGCATGAACGTATTTCGTAAAGCTTATTTTAACCATACGCTTGTGCGATCTGTGTGGCAAGCTATCCAGGTCGCAATAGATCGAGCGATAGATAGATAAATTTCTGACTTGCCTCTAGAAAAGCAGCCGAACGATGTTTAATTTTTTTAAAAAAGTTTTTGTACCAGATGAATTCAAACTGATTATTTCGTTTTTCCCGAATTGGAGTAATAAGTAATTGAAAAAAAAATTGATAACATCGATAATAATCTAATCAGTCGGTAGGAGAATATTTAGTGAATTTTTCTAGTTCGGAATCATTACCACTTGCGTTTCCAGTATGAAAGGTGGTAGTACGGATTATCAAATATAGATGTAATAAATATCAATATAATTTTAATTCCAATTATCGAGTTATTATGTATTATATGAAATTATTTAATAAAATTTTTATTTCATACGGGGATTACGATTTTATAAGAAGGTTTGCGACCGAACACGAACATTCGGTTCCGGTTTTATTTCTTCGTAGATCTTACGTATCGTATTAGTTGGATGTGGTTTTTTATAAATGCCATTTTAGATAGGGCGATACTGATACTTCGTAATGCCATTTATCTCTCGATATTAGCCTACGTAAATATTTAATGACATCTTATTTGACGCTGATGACTTGTGTTTTCAGATGCAATACCCTTCGTAGATACCATAACGTGTGGATGTGGGAATGTTTCCGTTGAAATCAGTACGTCACACGTCTTTGAAATGTTTAACTGTAATGATGACAGAAACGGGTGGTAAAATGATAAAAAACCTGGACAGTCGCACTTTCACGCTGTTACTACTTGCGTTATATTCAGAACGGTACAACATCCCTTCCAGTATGTAACGATGTTTCTTGACGAAATTATATATATATATAGATTTTTTTTTGTCCACATTCTAAAGTTACAGTAGCACATTTCGTGTATTTCTACGGAGGCAGTTTTAAGTCCGTCGTTCCAGTTAAACGATTTGTAAGAAAATTATTTCTATACGATTAAATTAGACATTTTCTACTTCTTTACTTTTAATAATTACAACTAGTCCTTCTGGACTATAATGTCCGATATTAGAAAGATATATAACGTGAATAGGTTAATCCAGTGACAGAAGCCTCAGAAGGAATGAATAAAATAACTAAATAACGTCGTAATTCCGTTCTTGTGTTATACAGATTGTCTAATATAGTAATTGCTTCCGTATTCGAATGCCTAATCTGTCATCGTGACGAAGTTCTAATTTCTGCAATTACAGTATTAGGTCTCTATGCAAGTCGTCGTTTCTTACGAACCAGGGCGCATTCGTTATTATATTGTTTCGGCATCTTCGAATTATTTTGATGCGAATGGTTTTCGCACAACCCCACAACTGAGCGCCGTAGCACCAAGTTGGTTTGATAATCGCTTTCAACAGATTTATTGTCTATCCGTTAAGGTCGAGTTTCTTCCAATAAATACGTGGAAGCTATTAATCGATTAATCTCTTTTTAGAAATGACGCGCTGTTTCCATGTAAGTCTCTGATACCGTACCTAAATATTTGGTCTCATGCAGTATATTTGATTATGGTTCATTGTAACCGGTGCACTATTTGTTTTTCCGTTTGCGAATATTACGTGAGCTGATTTGTTTTCATTTATGCTTATTTTCCACTGTTTTGTCCAGTTATATATCTGATCTAGGGAATTCTGAAAGTTTCTAGCGGTAACGTTTTCGGAGGCATCGAAAGCTAACAGCGGTATCATCTGCAAAAGTAGCAGTTAGTGTGCTATTTGAAGTCGGAAGGTCAGCTGTATAAAGTATGTAAAACAGATTAGATTCTCCTTCCTGAACTTTTACTTTGAAAAATCGTTCGTTTAAGTAAGATAAAATTAGCTTGGACATATTGTAGGGCAGAATTTTTTAATGAATTAAAATATTTTTTCATTCGTAACATTATCTTTTACCGGTCCATATATATATATATATATATATATATATATATATATATATATATATGCGGGTGCGCAACCACACACATACATACGTATATTATATATCGAAATAATTATAATCCAGATCGAAAAAATTAGCGCTATTACTCTGAAATATCAAATTATTTCCGAAATTTTATCCGCTTTAGTTTCGTGAAATTTGATAAATTTTTTATTTATTCAACAAATGCAACCTTCTTGCCTGCGAGGAAGGGGGTTGGTTAGTTTTGAATTTAAAATTATAATCCGAGGACGAAATTTAATTATTATTACTATTATTGTTGTTGTTGTTGGTTTTACGATGGTTTATTGTCCATTATTAATTAACCGAAGTAGTTATTATCGTTCATTCTTATTTTAACCATCATTATTTACGATTTATAATTATTTACAAATATTTACATTATTATTATTATTGTTATCAAGTATTACTCGTGAATGTAGGTACAGGTTATAATGGTGCTATATTATATAATTTTTTACCAGTAACAGAATTGATCTCAAAAATGTTATGCAACATCGAAGGAAAATTTTGGTGTACTACAAAAAAAAATAGAAAATAAAAAGTTTAACACATTTGTTTATTCAAATATGCGTATTCTATAATCATGTGGCTGCTAGAGTGGGTGTATTATAGATGTGTTTAGAGTGCTCGACAGGGATTGACGTTGCGTTGATGCGATATGAATGTTTGGGTGCAGTGTAATATGAAGGAAACACACGCGCTAATTTTTATGATCGTACATACACATGTCAAAGTATGGTTTAAGTATTAGCGCGCTTGATGTAAAGAAATAATTTATTTCGTTTACTTCGATTTTTATTTATTATTATTATTATTATTTATCATTAATTATATTATTCGTATTTATTGTTTTAATTATTTGCTGTACATAATTTTGATGTTTATAAAATGCGTATGTTATTTTAACGTTACTTGGCGATTAAGTTTGGTACTCGCGCAATTTTGCGCATAGCTAGGTTTTGTGAATGGCGTGTATTTTGTTTATATGTATATATAAAGAGTTTATTTGGTATTTATCATTCTCCCGATAAAGTTTAATTTGATTTGATCAATTAGCTTATTTCAAATTTAAGCGTCCTTGTCAGAAACTTCTAGAGAAATTTATGGAAGGAGTGGAGTGTATAAGCCGATAAAAATCGCAATAGACAATAACACGTGCCTGAATTTTTCTGTCTTTACGTTAAATCGGTATTTATTTAAAACTAAATTGAAACTGGATGTATATATATTCATGTTTTGTGTTATATATGTGTAGCAATGTATTCATGTATACGCGTGGTGTACACATATATTTTTATTATCGCTGTTGGTTATTGGCTCGTTATTGAATTTTATGTTTGTTCGAAGAAATATATTTGTAACGCAATGTATATATATGTGTGTATGTGAGTGTGTGCATGTAACCTTTAAAGTTATCGTAGACTGCAATTATTATTATTACTATTACGTAAAGTTATCTTTAAATATATATATATATATATATATATTTAAAGACAACTTTAAAACTCAATTTAGCGCAGAGTATTTTATTCGCTGGTCGACGTTCATAATTTTTGTTAATGTACAGAGATATACGTAAGTGCACCTAAGGTATCTGCACGAATATCATGAATGCATGTGCCTCCCTATTTTCAATATATACATCTGTAAATATATAGAGATGTGAATAATAAAATTTCGCTTAAATTCGATTAATGAAAATAAAAAAATTACATTTGTTCCGCTCCCCTCCACTTTACTATGAAATTATTTTGCTCTCTGTCGTACACGCGTTCCAATTTTTACAAAAATAAAAAATAAATTCCGTTTCTATTGCTGCATCTGCTTATGTTAAACTTTTGATACGATTCTTTGCATAATTACGTGACGTGAGGTGCAAAGCGCAGTTCGCCGACAGTTTGTGTCATATTCTCGGATTCCTCATTTGGATAAATAATATTTTCGGGCGCTGTTTTTTTCGGCATTTTTCCCGTGCCGCATGAATAACGTAATATTCATTTTTAATTCTGTTAACTTTCTAGGCTTTATTCGTACTAATGTGATTTTCCGATACTGACCACAAAATATACCAATAGTACTACAAACGGAATATTCAAACAAGTACAAAACTAAAACGGAGAGATATCTTATTTTAAGGTAGACCTTGTACAAATTGCAACCTCGAAATAGAAAATAATTACCTACGATGGAAATCTCATGTCAAATATTCAAGTCTTATATCCTTCATAATAAACTAACTTTTTCAAAGTATATTGATCATGTTATCGATAAAGCCGAGATTGTATATACGCTTTATAAAATTTTCAATAAACCATCTAAACTTAATATTATTAATAAATATTTAATTTACGAATCTTATATATACCTTCTCTCTTATTATATTCGTCTTCTATGTGGAGCGATGCAAATAAAACTTCTACTTTAATAAACTGTAAATATTTCAGAATAAATGTCTGCGAATCGTATCGAATTTCCCGCATTACACGTAAACAAATATACGATTTGCATTAGAAATCGGCATCCTTGCATATGTCGGATTATTATTAGAAACCAAGCGGGAAATTTTCGCAATAAATATCTTACCGGTTCCTTATCATTTTATTAGAAATTATAAACAAAATCATAACGCAGTTTAATCACTATAAAATAAAAGTTTTCTATTGCAAAGCTTCTCGACAGTTACGTCATTATCAGGCATACACGATAAACGTTACATATAAATTACCTCAATATCGCGTGTACTTTTGATAATGACTGTTGAAAAGCTTTGCATTAGAAAACTTTTATTTCATAGTAATTAAACAGTGTCATGATTTTGTTTATAATTCATAAAATCGCTATTCTCCGATATATCGACATTTTATTAGACAAATAGGTATACAAGTTCTCTTCTATCAAAGTACCAAAAAAAAAAATATAAGCACGAGCGCATCAAGAATTTGCTTCTCTGAACTAGGCTGCGCAGTTTCAAATATGATTAAGTTATAATTTCTAAGTACCGAATCTAATAAGTATTTACATTGCATCTATAATTGCTATTATAATTATACATAATTTTAGATAATTTGCTTCAAATCTACTATTAATATGCGCAGTATGAGCAGAAGCTCAGTATGTGTTTATATTTTATGTCACTTATAACAATTATAAAATATATACTTTTGTTCATTCGTTCATTTACGTGCGAAATAATTCATAAATAAATTCTCTTTCTTCTTCTAGGCACCGGACGAATACGTGACATGAAGCGTGCTCAACTTAAAAAAAAAACAGATTAAACAGCGATATGACAGTTGTCTTCCGTTTCAATAATCGGCTATCGTCAAGAAAGAAACTAAGCATCGAGCGCAAGTTAAAGAAAGAACATATTAAATGAGCACCTATCGCAAAAAACGTGTGGAGAAAACAACGGCCAAACTCAGCAGGAACAGCGTAGTCTTTTCGTCAGTTTATTTAGTGGCAACTTCAGTTTGACTGACTTAGAAATATCGCCATCCTAAAGGAATTTTCATGTAAAATACTTAAATCAACCACGGTGATCAATGTTAGCGTACATTATAGCTCATATTCGAAGAAAAACTGCGGCTATTAAAAAAAAGGCACCTAAATGATGTAAATTACCGATACACCGAGATCTATCAGAAAGACCAACAGAAAGCCAATTTATAGGTTGACTGAAAACTCTTATCATAGGGTTTTACGGAAAGAAGATCGAAATTAAAAGAAATCATATCGAAATAGAATGATATACACATCGGATTGTAGACTATTGCACTTTTACCTAGGACGAAAAAGTTGGCTGAGTCTGACATGGATCTACAATGACATACTCTGCTTATATGCTCGTAAAGCGAGGTTTCAAAAATGATCCATCCGTTTAAACTGGAAGATCACACAACGGATCATATACTTAATGTATGCGAGGTCTGTAAGATATTTGAGCAGAATCAGGCGCGACTATAATACGGTTACAATTGATATTTAAGCTACCCATAGACATACGATATAACGTTTTTTTTTCATATACTTATATTAACTGGTTTCATTGTATCGTCAATTTAAGGTATAGATAAAAATATTATCATTATTATTAAACCAAACGATAAACGAGTAAAATATTATACTTACTATGTAAAGCCCTATTATCATACCGATGGAACTGACAGCTCCCAATCCGGATAGAAACAATAGAATCAGGTAAAAAATTACCGTTGCTGTAACAAAAAAAAAAAAAGAGATACATCTCGAATTGTGAAGCGAATGACTACTAATATTTGATATCCTTTTAAATATTATACGCCGTTATTGAAACGCTTGCCTTCAAAGTGAACATGACAGTTTCATTTATAGCTTTCAGGCTTTCGAAAATATAGGACGAAATTTGACTACGACCGTTTTTTCGGTAAATTTTTATTCGAGGCAAGAGTTCATTATATTTTAAAATATATGACATCAACCATGACCTAACTAGTAAAAAAAAAAAAAATACACTGAAGTGGTTACGTGGTAGAAAACACACACATATATATATATATATATATATATATATATATATATATAAATGAATTTTAAATTCCACGTCGTGGTTGGCAATTTATAATGAAATTTTAAAAGTTTATTAAAAATTGTGTAACGTACTTAAATCCCACGTAGTGATCGCCAATTTATAATGAATTTAATTATATTATTAGTCCGCCTAATCCTCTATTCTGCCGTGTGGAGGAAGTTTATAATGAAATTTTAAGTTATAATATTATTTACATGTTCATTATTATTTATTAAGTTTTTGTTAATTATAATTATGTATTAAATTTATTTATAACTATTAGAATGATCGCGATCGAGCCGACCGTGACTATCGATATAAAACAATTAGAAAAGAGCATCTAAGTACACAAGCTTGCTCTCTCGGTAGCCAACCTATATCATCTTAATGATATTTATTTCAGGAAAATAAAATGTTAAATGTTTTAATTATTATTATTATTATTTTGTATATAAACATTCAAATAAATTCGCCAAATTTTGACATATGTGTGTATAACGAAAAACACGTGTAAATAATACGAATGACATAATTATCATATATCGCGATAAGCCTTTGTCTATCCACTGCTTGATGAAAGTTTCCCCAACGTCTTTCACCCACTTCTGTACTGCGCTTTCCTCAACCAACTTTGCTATATTATTGTGCTACCGCATCATTGGCCTTCCTTGTTTCCTTTTTCCGTCCATTTGCCATCACTGTAAGATCCGCTTTGACCATCTACTATCTTTTCTTCGAGCCACGTGGCCAGCTCAATTCCACTTTGTTATAGCCATCCGCTCCACTGCATCATCCAACCGTGTTTGTTTACGTATCCATGCATATATCCATCATTCTCTCATGTGCCGTCCGAGCTTTTCTTATCCTTTTTAAATTTGTTTTTGTATATGGCCATGTTTCCGAACCATATATATAATAATCGAAAATACACGTTGAATGTTTTTTTATCGCGTAATAACTAGGTGTAATATTGTAGGGGGCAGAAGATAAAATGAAAAATTATAATCATATAGAAAAGTGTGCAGGTGTATCTGAAAATAAAATAAAAACACGATGTATGTAGTAGTCCTCTGCGAAGTGTAGTTAATATCTCATGTTTACTTGATAAACTACACAGTCCGGTCATCCACCATGTGTGTATGTGTGTGCAAAGGTGAATTTGTGACAATGCGTGATAGAAATTAGAACAGTGAACTTAAAATACACTATTGCTAACCAATTTGTACATATTATATTATGCAAGTGCTAATAAAATTATAAAGAAAACTTATTCGTAAACGAAACAAAATAAATCTTATAAAATAAATATATACAATTTTTTACAAATAAAAACAACACGAAGTTAAAATGAGTATATGGAATTATAATTATTTTCTTTTTTAAATAATATTCGTACTTGTAAGGATAAAAGAGCAAAATCATTATTAATAATAGAGAAGTAATTACATTTTATAAAAACAAAATAAAACAAAAAAAAACAAAAAATTAAGTTATATAACAAAGCTAGTGTAGGTGTATAGTGTATATTGTGTGAGGAGTGTATGTGTAGGCAGTTAGTGAGAAGCATAGACCACACTATTGTTACGATTTCACGTTTGAATTAAGTGTTCAAGAAAAATAATTTACTATTGTCCGAACTTCTTACACATGGCAGACTCCATATGCAACAGAGATTTTTGGAATTAGATTTATTAATGATTATTGGTTTTGTGGAATTAATTCTGAGACCGAAGCTCAGAGAAATAAGGGATGTGATATAATAAATGTTCAAAATCATCGACGGCACCAAAAGGTACACAAGGTGCAACAAGGGTCACTTATAAGATGGAACCTATGTAAATAGCAACCAAATTTTCCATCGAGAGCACCTACGCATTATAAAAATTAATGTTTACATTTTTCAGTTTCATTCGATCGGAAACTTTCGGAAAAAACACATAGGTCTTCCTTCCAGTTTTACATCTATCCTACCTCCCCTGTCATGCTGCAATAAATGAGTTTTTAGTGATTTTTTTAGAATTTTAATATTAGGATTGTTCCTTAAGCAAAAGGTTTCAACATTTAAGAACTGGAAACTCCAACACAGGAAATAGCCTCAACCACCCTGTATTCAGAGATGATTGAGGAACCCGTGACAAGAAGATCCAGTGGAAGAATGTTAGAGATAACATTGGCAGCAGACGTTGGGAAGGTTCGATATAGAGATGAAACATTTAAAAGTCATTTCCTCTGGTGCCGGTTAACAAGATTAACGGTTGTTTTATTGATATTATATAAGAGAGCCATACCTATACAGAGACTCAATAAGTCCCTTATAAACGATTCTCCCTATATCGCAGACCGAAAGTGTTAGGTTGAAAACGTCTAAGTATAGACGCCATCACATTTACGATGGATATACTCTACATGTGGTAGGAAGGTAAGTCTATAATCCAGGATGAGACCTACATATTTCAACTGTTTAGTATCAGGAATTGGTTGGCCAGATATTATCCTAAGTTCTTCTACTTTGTTTACTATTCTCTGGTCACCAAACACAATAAATTGACATTTGGGAGCAGAGAAAGCAAGACCTAATTTGTTAATAATAGATTCCAGATGTAGACAAATTTCAATTAGTTTGAAATCATAACGCCTATCAATACTGAACGAGATGCATATGAGTGGTCTGCGTAGGAGACAAGCTCAATACATTTGATGGTATAAGAAATTAATTTATCTATTTGAGGATGAACACGGGAATAGAGAATATTCTAGAGTTTGGGTCCTAGGACAGAACCATGAGGAACACCACACTGGAAATCTTCTGTCGGCGACAGAGTCATTAATAATGTTAAGAATCGCATGTCTGTTTTGGAAATAATTAATAATTACGTTAATGATGAAAGGGTTAATATTAAATTGTTTTAAAATAGTAATGATCGCTGACCACCTACAGCTATCAAAAGCTCCCTTGACATAAAAGAAGATGGCAACTGTAGAATGATCAGCAGTCAGTTGTAATTCCAGATATACCAGCTTGTAGAGAGCAGTCTCAGTAGAGAATCCCCTCCTGAAACCAAACTAGTTCTGGTGAAAAATATTAAGGTTATCAGCTTCTTTAAAGAGGATTTCATTGATAACCTTTTCATAAAATTTATCAATGGAGTTCAGTAAAGAAAATATGCAGAGAGATAGTACGAAGTACCTTCAACTGTTGCTATTGTATTTTTCGAAGATTACTTTTACAGGTACTTTCATACAGCTCTATTCCATAATACGGAGTGGGGAAATCATTGAAAGGTTTTAGTCGCTAAATTTAAAATAGATTAACCTGCCCTTGAATCCATTTTGTTTCAATTGAAATTATTGTTTTATTAGTTTTTTGCTTAAAGTACACATTGGTTATATAGTTTACGTTTCGGATTAATCGGTATTTGTTTATTGCGGAATACTATGCGTAATTTTTCCAGCGCAACCCACGATAGTGATATTCTCCTTGCCACTTCATGCAGTACCTTGTGTAGAGTACCTGTAGTGATACCGGCTTGGAGCCAATTTAGTCCGAGTATCTGTTGGAACCTGTTTTCAACAGACGTTAAAATGAAACTGAATGTGAAAATCCATAGAAACCTTTTGATTGTCTTACAACAGCAGCCCAATGCACTCGTTTTCTTCACCGACGCATATAAAACATCACAATATGTTGGAGGTGCCTTCTCAATCGGAAGCAAGATCCATTCTTTCAGTCTACCGATCATGTTATCAGTCCTAGCGGCTGAGATGATAGCCTTGCTTCAGTGTCTGCTACGAATTGCAGATTTACCTGCTGGCCAGTAACTCAGTTCTGGCATTACAGTGCATTGAAGCGAGAAATATTACTCTGGCAATGGTGGACCAAATATTGCACAGTGTTCTAGAATTAAGTGAACGTAACACCGGCATCACTTTCGTCTGGATTCCAAGTCATCGAGGGATAATAAGCCACGATGAGGTACACCGTGCGGCACAAGGGCCTACCCAAATTTATTTGCCGATAACGTTAAGACAACGCAAAATGTTATAGCCAGAAAATTCTAGACGCGCGGAATCAGTGTTCCATATCCGGCCAAGTATACTTGGAAATATAAAGAAGGATTTAGCAATTTGGTCTTCAAAAATTAGTAAAATATGTTCATCGAGGTTGGAAACAGCTGTCAACAGAATATATATTGGTCACACGCTGAGTACGCGCTAGTATCTACTGAGTTTCCAACCACCGTCAATATGTGAAGTTTGCTGTTTACCAGTATCATATTGTTGTAATCTGCTATAAATATACTCAATATCGTTGCAATCAGTTGAAAACAAGTGTCCCGGATGTAAACAATCTCCACCATCTCACCAACTTTATAAAAAATGCTAAACTCTGTAATTATCTCTAAGTAATTGATAATTCCAGTAATAGCCTTATAGGCAATAGGTACTCGTAGAAAAAAATGAATTGAAATATGTAGGCATCCAAGATATCCATTAGAGTGCGCTATTAGTGGTGTTATGCACATCATATGTACTGATTACGTTATTGCTTGTAAAGAATTTATAAAGAATATTTAATATTTGAAGTTATCGTACTGAAACTCGACACCATTTTAAATACGTAAGCGCATCGAGAGCTAATTATTCTTCAATATTCCCGCCATGGCAAGTCCATCCCCAAAGGTTTCATAATAATATCTTTTGTACTATTTATATAACTATATATATAAATGTATATCTCATTTGTAATTTTAGCTGTAACTTTAAGCAGATATATCATCCCAGATGTATATTGAGTTTATCTCCTGTAGCCGAAATTTTAAAAATCTAACTGGAAGACAAATATCCCGTTTGGTTGTTAATGTAACATGAACGTATTTTGCTTATCTTAATCATCCAGTTGTGTGATCAGCCTTGAAAGCTATCCAAATCACAATAGATAGAGCGATGCTAGTCCTTACTTGCGTCTAAAAAAGCAGCTGAACAATATTTAATTTTTTGTTTATATCTTTGTACCAGATGAATTTGTGCCAAACGGATAATACGCAATAACTATGGACTGAAACCGTGGTGTAAAGATCGGAGGAAAACGAATAAATAATTTATTTTAATCGAAAAAGATGAGATATTAGGATTTTTTACTTAAAAGCTGTAAGTCGGGAAATCTGACTTGAAATAAATGAAAGCAACATAAAATTGTGATTATCGACAGACAAATTGAAAATAACCGTATACAGCGGACGGGAGATATGTAAGTGGTAGACGACGAATATATGTATATCTTGAGACGGTTATCGCCAGCACAAGAGGATACTCTGAAGAAATTAAAAAACGAATTTTTCAAAAGACAGCAACAGAGCCACGACGTAGGTATGTTTACGAAAATAATACATTAGTAATGTTTCCTCTAAGCTTCGTAATATTGGACCATCGAGGAAAAATACATTCACATCATAAATAATGGACTGCTGGAGGCGAATGCTCAGGGTACCGTCGACGGCCAAGCGATCTAACATCTCAATACTGTAGGAGCTTGGAATAGAAATACGGAATGCTATTTACGTAGTGTATATCTTAAGGAGTGACGATCTTGAAGAGCAGATTGTACAGAAGGTAGCAGAAAACACGAAAGAGCACACCGTTAAGATATACTGACGAAATAAAACTCGACTGGCCGAAACTATATCAGTGGATAAGATTGGTCGCAGAATTTAGATTCATGAAGCTCACGATACCAAGAAGAAAACGGTTGAAAACCAAAAAAATTCGTAATCAATTTTTTTCCGGAATTTTTTTTTTTGTTATTTCATACTACGAAATAATTCATAAATGAAACGATAAGATAATAATAAATAAATAATACAAAAATATATAAAAATTGTACTTCTATAAACTACGTCTCTTAGTTACGTTAACCCTTTTAGTCATAATGTACACTATATGGGACATGACATTTTAATGTTGAAAAAAATGTTTACACATGAAATATCTCAATTTTAAAAATATTTTTGTATAAATACATTGAACAATTATCTACGCTTCACCCAAGAAGCAGTATTTTATAATAAACACATCCCTATAACATTTAGAATTTAATGTTAAGATTTTATAATGTTTGAGCGGGTTAAATCGGACTCGGCTTCAAACGATAAATACTAGGCATAGCTGTGCCAACTTGATTTAACCGTAATTAACGCGACGGTAATACAAGGGGGTTTGGTAAAATTTGAACGTGGTTTTATGCAGATGTCTACTGACACATAAAATTACATTAGCGTTTCGTTATTCAGACCGTCTGAATAATGATAACGATGATAATGATAATGATGGCGTTACATTAGGCCCATTTTTCAGTTTAAACGAGCGTATTTCACCCTAATTTCTTCGCTCATATATATGTATGACTCGCATAAATCATTCCCATAAATTATCACTAATATTCGTTGCACGCGAATTTCAGTAGCTCCATAAGCGAGAACGGTTTAAAATGGAGAAAAATTGTCTCCGAAATGCATTCCGGTTCAACTAGGCAAAATTAATACAAATACCCAAAGGCTCCGACGGTATAAATCACAGGAGACCGGAGGAGAACAGAAATAGCGTCTACGGAATTATAAGATTGTTAGCGGCGGCGTTTTCGCCTTTAAATATTAACCAGGAGCTAAATTTTGTTTTCGTCTTTATTTAATTCCCAGGAGCAGTTTTACAGATTATCATGGACTTCGGTTTTTACACGTCGCAAACGAGATTATTACTTCGCGTGGTCGTTTTACGAAATTATCTTTTAAAATTAGTTAAGTTCGTAAATTGTTTTTTTCTCTCTTTTAAATCTGTTTCGTGTTGATTCTATTTTTAATTATATTCGAATTTTTTCATATTTCCGCGATAAAATCGTATCAGCACTAAATTCTGCAAATATTCCGGATAAAAAAGGACAGGCGTTAATGTAATGCATCCATTGAAGCATAACATTGTGAGAAAAGAAGAAGAAGTAATAGGATGGGAAAGAAATTGAGAAGACTAAGAATGATCGCGTACAAAAAAAAACACAAGCTATCGTCTGATGAAAGTGAAGTAAAACCGGTGTCCGTTAGGTGATCGGAATAGCATCACGGCACCACTTTCTTCTTAAACGTCTTAGTAGATTGTCTGGAAGACTTGTTGTATGCATCCTGCGGGCGATAGCATTGTTGCTATCTTCGAACTTGTCAAATAATCTCTTGTATTGTTGAGTGTGTATGTTACTGATATATGGACTCTTAAGATCATTATGTAATGTCATATTAAAGACGTAGACTGGAGCCGACGTGATAGTACGAAGTACCTTCAACTGTTGCTGTTGTATTTTTCGAAGATTACTTTTACAGGTACTTTCATACAGTTCTATTCCATAATACGGAGTGGGGAAATCATTGAAAGGTTTTAATCGCTAAATTTAAAATAGATTTCTGCCCTCGAATCCATTTTGAAATTATTGTTTTATTAGTTTTTTGCTTAATGTATTTCAACGATATAATAATTATCCTTTTACTTATCATCGTCTTGCAATGATTACAATGTAAACATTTCAAATACACACACACATATATATATATATAAATATATGTGTACATATGTACATTATATATATATATATTTTGCCGTGTCCCAATTATTGCGTTTGAATCTCCAATAATCATCGTTAACTGCACCGATCTTTATCCAGTGAATCTCGTAGTGTTTCATAGAATTCATCTATTAATTCATCTGGGTACGTACTATTGGTGCATAAGGTTAGCGTACTTCAATATTTTATTATTACACCGTTTATTAATTAAGAAACCTATTTCATTTACGTGCTCTTTTGCTTATCCTTTATAATACAATATTCTTTGTGACTGCAATCTCATATTCTTATCTTTGATTCTTCGGACCTCGCCTAATCCCAATATATCCCAGTTTATTTTATTTATTCCTCCTTCGAGTTCCGCGAACTTGTCGTCACTTGTCAACGTCCTAACATTATATGTGCCGATAAACATTAAATGTTTCTCTTTTTCATATTATGATTAGTTTTTTGTTATATCCGGGTAGTTGTTTTAGTGGTTGCCTCCTTTGTTTATATTTTTATTGGGAGATAAGGAGGCATGTGACAATTCCAGTTGCCCATTCATTGGCTGCTAGGGCGTTTCTTTTTTCTTACTGTCGTCCGGGGAATGCCAGCCTAATCACTCGTGCTGGCTAGGAAAATTGGGTGATGCATTTTATTTCTACTGCCACGTTCTATTTTCTGACAGGGTTTGTTCCCTTAGACTTTGGGTAAAAACCATATTGCTACTGAGGAGGTAGCGTTCTAAGATTTTGACAACGACCAAATCTCGCTGATGGTGAGACGATACGAAACTTTTAACGGGCAGTCCCTGAAGCTGCATCGCCTGCTTGAGACTTTCTACCAGTAGCCGCTTGTGTTCCGTTAATGCTTATTCGACTGACGTCTTATTCGCAGCCGACCTACATATCTGCAGGCCACTCCACCATCGGTCGCCCGCAATGGAAATGTCAAGAGAATGAAAGATGAACTAAACAGATTTTACAGTGGTGGCCGATTGGCAACGTCAACGAGGGATGCCTTTGGCTGGGTGGCGTGATGATATTGTTAAATGGACAGGAATCAATTGGATCCGAGCCGCACAAGATAGGAGTCGTCGGATTAGTTTGGGGACTGCCTACACGCAGTAGTGGGTTGATATAGGCATATCGTTATATATATATACATTCTTTTTCTTTATGTGTCCTCTCCTCCAAGGACGGTGCCGATCATCTACTATTCTAATATATCTTCTTTAGGCGTTCCTCTGGAAGAGTGATGTGCAATATATAGGCCTAATACCAGACTCCATTAGTCTCTCCTCTTCTACCTCACACCCGCCTTCCGTGATGGCCCCTGGTACGCAGAGTAACCTAGAGCAACACTGGAACTTACCCCAGTAGTAATCTAGGTCTGCAAACAAAGGAATGATTGAGGATCTAGAGGCTAGCATTATCAGATATCATGAGAATTGATAGCTTCTAGGTGGGTGAGAACAGAGATAGGTTTACCATCATGAGGTAGAGGAGCGAAAGATCTCTAAAGGCAACGATGTCGTACCCAGCTCGAGTCAGCAGAGTTACGATCGACCCCCTTTCCAGTACGAACTGGGTTATCGTGGGAAGGTAAGACCTAATACCGCTCAAATATGAAAGTACAAATCCTGCACAGAAATGCCAGATAATGACAAAGGATCCTGGATTGTCGATAAAGTTGCGGAAATCTGGACATGCGACCCTAAATAATAAAAAAGGTAACGACGAAAATATTAATGGTAATAATAAGCAGAGATAACGATAATCATAAAACTACATTAATGATAGCTACCTACAATGTTCGTTCGCTAGCAACAACTGATAGATTCGAATACCTGAAGTATGAATTTGACAAAATGAAATGACACATATTGGGATTGTGCGAGGTGAGAAGGCTTGAAGAAGAAGAAATTTTATTAAACGGTTGCCACATAGTATTACTGGAAAGGCAACGACACAAAATATCACGATGTAGGCTTGGTAGTACATAAATAAATAAAAAATAATATTACAAAATACGTTGGGATATCGGATAGGCTGGCACACTTTATAATAAGAATTAACGAGAATACAACAACACAACACTATAGGTAATACAAGTGTACAACTATATAATAGCTAGTGAAGATACTGAAGTAGAAGAATTATATGCAAACTTGGAAAAATGATGGAAATAGAGAAAACGAATTATAAGATCGTTATGGGTGATTTTAACGCTAAGCTTGGCGAAAACGAATCAGAAGATAAAAATAATTACACAGATAATAATAACGGACTGGGTGAGAGAAACGAGCGAGGGAATATGCTAGCATCAGCAGCAATAAACTATATACAGTTAACACATACTTCAAAAAGAAACCACAACGAAAATGGAGCAAAATAAAAACTGAAACTGACAATATATTATTCTCAAACGTCAGTAGATTAATAAGATGCAAGGTGGTTCTCAACAAACAACTAGACAGATTTAAAAGATTTATTAATCGAACTGCTTCATAATAGGAAGGACGATTATAATAGAAGATTAAATATAAAATTGGAAGAATTAAAGAACGCAACGAAAAGGATAACACTAGACGAATGGGCACAAGAACGTACAAAAATAATAAAAGAAGAAAGCATCAATATAACTGCGTATAAAACAGGTTGGAAAGGAAAACTCACCGAATCTACTATACAATTAATGAAAAGACGTAGGGATATTATAAATCAAAAGGGGTAGACACTCCATAGAGCACATAGAAATTAAAAAAATTATATTCAATAATGAGGATATCGTTATATCTATAAGGTTTTCCAATAACGGCGATTTGGAACGATGTTGAAATAGAATAAAAAAAGCTGCATATTAAGTATTAACGGAAAACTTTTTATTTGAAAAGCCCATGGGATATAACATCGTTCAAATACCCTCCGAATGGTCCAATTGTAAACGACTCTGCCGCATAGACCTGGTTAAATTTTGAGTGATAACATCGGTAATGTCGACTTTAAGGAAATTGAAGCCTAGAACTGCAACTTTAAAATCCAGCGAGGTTAAACCGCACCATTTTGTTGGCTAATTCGTGTCATTTCTACGGGAGATAATCTTACTCTGAAATCGTTCATGCAGGTCCATTGTGACGTGCGCTGAGTAACATGCGACGCCTTTAAAATTGACCTGATGATTCGCCGTTTGTAACGGAATAATAGACAACAGATTACACATAGGCCACCGAAACAACTGCTACTAAAAAAGGTTAAAATTGAGAGAATTAATTAATTTTATTTTATTTTTTGGAAAATAGACCAAGAATAGAAGTACTTACTGCGTGAAACGCCGCTCGGTTCCAGTATGCTGGTAGTTAACGGTTCGATAGCGTTTCCTTTTAGATAAGCGATGTCGTGCGAAACGGTTACACCCATTATGATGAACGTTATGGAAAAATACGTCTGCTGAAAATAATAAAAAATAAACGTTATTATTTATTACAATTTTAAGTTCTATTATTATTATTATTATTATTATACGGGGTACGATATTTGAAAAAAAAGAGGTGGTACTCGAATTCGTTCATTCGCCGATGATCTAGGTAAAGCAGAAAATTTCTCTCAAATTTAAATTCAAAACTTAAATTTATTTCTGTATTAAAAAAATTATTTGTACAATTTTATAGCGTTAATTTTTTTTATCATTGTGCAAGTAAAATAGCTAGTTGAAATCATGTTGGATAATTTTTCACGCAAAATTTTCTACAGTACTTTGCTTTTTAGTGAAAATATTATACATTAAAACGATACTAATTGTTAACGACGCGGCACAGATATGTACCGTATACTTCAAGAAATTATCACCCACAATCTAATTGAGTTAAAGGAACAATTTTCAATTGATTTAGAAAGAGGGAGCCAGAGGTTTTTCTAAAAGTTAAACTTCTATTGGCGCGGTATATATGGGGAGTTAACACGCAAAACGTGCAAGCGAGCGAGTGGAAATAACAGACGCATATATATATATATATATATATATATATATATATATATACATACATGTGTACACATACATAACAGACGGATATATATATTTATCTATCTATTTATCTATATATCTACCTATCTATCTATCTATCTATCTATCTATCTACCTATATATATATATATATATATATATATATATATATATATATATATATATATATATATATATATATATATATGTATGTATATATATATCCCATTCGCATGTACCGCGTTACCAACACCCGTCTTAAAACCACGTTTTGTAACTTTATGTGCACGGAATTATACAAATAGGTAGGCTTTCTTTTATATATATATATATATATATATATATATATATATATATATGTGTGTGTGTGTGTGCGCGTTCGTGTATGTGTGTGTTTATATATATTATTATGAAATAGTACTCTCTAAACTCGTCGTTGTCTGCCAACTTAATATAAACGAGGCTAAATCCTCTCGCTCTGATTGACAATTTAATTACGGAATTAGATGGCAGATAATCTATTATGAATTAGAGGGCTTTATTTCGTAATACGATTAAAACAATTATAAAAATCGCGGTCGCCAGTGCTTATTAGGGAACGTTAAAATTATAATTATTTAATTAATTGAAAATTCTACTTTTATTATTATTATTTAATAGATTATTATGGGACTAGATGTGAATAATTGAGTGCCTAACCGGAAACCCTGCGTATAGAACCAGCAGCCGGTATTAGTATATTCAAAAAATGACTAGTAAATGATAATTGAATTTAATCTATTCTATTTTACACTATTACACGTATATAAAAATTGTATACAAATAATATTCACAACATAACTCATTTACAACACATAATTACGATTTATTCACAATTTAAATACATATACTAAAATTACTAGAATTGATAATATATAATAAAGCAAATAATAAAAAATCGTACGACCTTGTGGTACCACAGGTATTCGCGATGGCTGGCTCCGGATGGTGCTGAAATATCCTAATCGACTGCCGTCATCGTAGGTCCGTACTCGATGATATATCGTTCTTCGTAAATATTATTTTAATGAATTTCTTTTAAAATGTTCTATTTTTATTACCATTTATTGAATTACAAATATATGCTTCCTTTACATTAATTTCAAATATGAAGCAAATTTTCGTTATATTTTATCGATGTCTCGTGATATACGAGTACTACCAAAGACTAGAAAAAACTGACCAGTCGTTACCATCATCGACGTAAGAGAGATTAGACTAGAATAACCTACAAGCTTCACGGTTAAAGAACGAAAGTATATCTATCTCGATCGATAAGTTTATTCACACACATATATATACAACACGCGATTACCGGTTGCGGGCTCTATCCGCCGTTATTCCCCGGTTTTTCCTTCATAACCTGGCGATCCGCATTTAATTAAATAGTATTTATTATTTCCCAGGTTATTGCTTTCATCATTGTATTCATTATGCCTCTATGTTAAAACTTATCAGTTTTGACGATTTAAAACTATCCTGATGGAAATACCTCGGTTATTGACCGATATTATATTACGTTAATCATTGTCGAAACTTTATTTTTATTTTTATTTTTTATTTTATTTTTATTTTTATTTTTTCCATTCTTAGATCGTCATAATATATAGGAGTAAACATTAAAAAAAACTTTGTATCGAATTTAGTTAAAATGTCTTTAAGTTTTACCTTCTTCCCTGCACTCCGAGGTGCAGATGTTATTTTTTTCATACACCTATTTTATTTCGACAAGTTATAACCAATCCGTTCAGTGTCATGTATACGGTATATAAACTTTTAACGCTAAACGGAATTCGGTTTACATAGAAAATTGAAGCTGTCAATTGTTCTAAAAATATTTATATAACGTATTAAGAATTTTCACCAAAACGTCCGTCTTTTCATTGTCCCCCTACATAAGTTAACAGCACGAAGATAATAGCGCTCGATAAGTATTTAATTCGCCCTGTATTTATTAACATCGCGTAATGGGCGCATATAACTTGAAAAATAATTACGTATTCCCATTTAACAAATTAATTTGGTTGATAATTCGATAATATATATCAGATCAATTTGTTCCGAAATAATAAATGATGTAAAAAACAAAACAAATACAAAACTAACACCGTTCAACAATCAGATTAATAATAATAATAATAATAATAATAATAATAACCCCCTGTGGGGACCTTTGTACCTTCCGGGATCGGGAGCTGTAACCGGAATGGGGCGCGTCCACAGTTGGCGGATAGTGGAATGACGTACACATATGTAGGTTAGCTGTGAATAAGACATCATATGAAAAACTTACAGAGCAAATGAAAAACGAATGATTAAACTGGATGTTGTAAAGATTGTACCATTGGTAATTGGAAACAATGGGATTATATTGAGCAGTTTAGGTAACAGCATAAAGAACCTAGGACTATCACCATATACGATTGGAAAAATTCAAAAATCAGTATTATTGAACACTGTTTCCAATATGAGAACCTTCTTTAACCATCAAGATAAAGGAATTGCTAATTAGAAGCCGTAATACAAACTCAAACCAGCATGGTTGTGAAGATTGCGGATAATAATAATAATACCCCCCCCCGGGGGTACCTTTGTACCTTCCGGGATCCGGAGCTGTAACCGAAATAGGGTGCGTCCGTAGGTGTCGGATTGTGGAATGGCGTACACATATGTAGGTTAGCTGTGAATAAGACATCAGTCGAATAAACAGTCGCGGACCAACAGCGGCTACTGGCGGAAAGTCTCTAGCAGACGGATCCAGTAGTGACAGTGCAAGGAGACACGAGGATGTAGATGGTCAGCTTGAGAAAATGACCAATAAAAGCCTGCATAAATCTTATGACTGTCTCTCCCTCGACGGGTTTAGGTCACCGGAAAAACCTAACACTGTTACCTCCTCAGTAACAAACTGCTGCCCTGCGGTTAGGGTTTTTACCCAAAGACTAAGGGAGACAACCCTGAAAATAAACAAATCCGCTGCCTTGCGGTTAGGATATTTATCCGAAGGCTAAGGGAGTAAACCCCGACAGAAAATCCGGTGGAAGAAAATGGAAAACCACCACCGTATATCCATAGCCCAAGAAATATATCCATCTAAAGCAATAACTACATAATATGTAAAATATTTTTCCAATAATATTGAATGGACAACTGTATCGAATTGCATATATCGAAATAGATAACGGATCTCGGCTCTTATAAATTTTCAATAATGTAAGAGTTATGACGAAATAATGCATCATCAGTTTCTTTACCCGATAAGAAACCAAATTGATTTGAACTAAAAAAAAAAGTTTATATGATCTCTAAGTAATTCGACATAATTTTCTTTATACATTTCTCAAATATTTTGGAAATAGTGGATAAAATGCAGACTGGCCTATAATTCCAAATGTTCAGCTTGTCTCCGCTTTTATAAATTGGTGTAATAATACCTAATTTTAAAATTTCTGGAAACTCACCCGCTTGAATAGATTCGTTGAATAATTATGTTAATGGTTCGATGAAATAATCAGTGTTGTCCTTAATTACCGTAATTGAAATTTTGTCAAAACCGAAGGAAATTTTGTTGCGTATGGAAAGAATAGAATTTCGTACGACGTCGTGTGTAAATTTGTAAAAAGCGAAAGAATCTAGACAATTGTTCAGAAGTGTTACAGAAGAAGAACTAGTCTGCGCGGCAAAACCATGACTATGTAATAATAATAATAATAATAATAATAATAGTGATAATAATAATAGTGATAATAAATGTTGGCGTTTTTGTACCACTTTTTTTTTTTGTTTTATTTTATTTCGGTTTTCGTCGTCATTCTCATCATCGTGGATGTTTTTTGAATAAATTACTTTTTCCCGGATCGGGGGTGTGTAAGAAATTTTTAAAACAGTTTATTGCAATTGCCGTCTTCCGAGCTGAGAGCTGCTACCGTTTTTATTTTCCGCGAGAGTTGAATATCACCCGCCGACGGATGATTTTCCTCAGAAATAATCTTCCGACTATATTTCCTTTCTCGCCAGAATTTGTTCGTGACAGTTAAGACAACTGAGTAGCGTGTAGAATGCAATTCGAATTGCAAATCAGTTTTTAAATTAAAAATTCGTTCGATCGAACTTCTACGCGTTCGATAATAATGTCGTCGTAATAGGAGGAACGAAATATAAATTTCAATGAATATTCCAACTTTTATCAAGAATTTGCGAACACGTCAATCAATTTTCCTTTTAATACAATATGTAACTTCTAGCACTCTCGGAAATGATTATACGAAATATCTTTTTTTTTTAAGTATTCAATTTCAAGATGATAATTTTGAACCGAAAATAATCTATACGATCTTGTGTTAGTATCCGTATGAATTATTAGAGAAAATAAACGAAATACGTACGATAATAGTACACAATGTTTCATACTGCGCGTATATATTCATCGCAAACGTACTCGGAAGGCAACATTTTAAAAAGGCGATAACGGAAAACCGCTAAAGAATATTAGATTTGATTATCGAAATTATGGTTCATCCGGATAATAAATTTTAACTTTCATCGGATGGCGGTATTTCTACGATTAGCGAAACTTTTACAAAAATTTACCGAAGAAATCAGTTTGGTACGAAAAATTTCTAGTATGCAATCAACATTGTCCAGATTGAATGATTTAGACTTGACGGAAGATGAAACTTGATGCGTAGATTTGAATAGTCGGCGTAGTTTAGCAGTAATTATTGAATAGTTATTTGCTTATCGTACAGTGTATATATATACTGTGCACTGGCTGCCAGTATTTACTTTAAGTTACTATTTACAGCTTGTCGTCTCTAGTTACGCGAATGTCCGGAATTGAAGCGAGATGAATATGAAATCTAGACACAATTTCGATCCGTCAAAACTTGAGGATTATCTCACCCGGGTCACTTATGGATGTTAAAGTTGTTCTTCACGCTAATCTTGCGTTATTTATTACTTCTATCCTAATGCATGAATACGCCAATACTCTATTTTGAAACAAAAAGTTCAAACGCGAATGACTTTACTGTATTTCTTTCCTACTCAAATGTTTCACTATGAATGGTTTTATTACATTACAAACGACCTAGCTGTTATGATGAGAGGATTCCTCGTTAACCAAATATATCGTGATACATTTCTGTAGGTTACTAACTCGTTTCCACGATGTTAAGCCTATCTTAATTTCTGATGTCATAAAATACTTTAGACTGATATTTGATCTTAGATAATATAGAAATTCCATATTAAATTATATATTTCCGTACTATCTATTCCTTCTCCTGGTAAAGATGAGCGCGGACTTACCTAAAGTTTAAGAAAGCTCGCGTCGAAATGGGATCTATAATTAAACCGGGCTAAGTGGAAATCACATAGCTAGATTTAACTTGTACGATTACTCCATCGATGTCATAATCTGTGTTCTTATGTAACTTTTTCAGTATTTAACACACAACATGGGCTGTATTTAAACTGATTCTTACCAGTCGAAATTGTTCCATTTAAATTGTAAATAAATCTACATCCTTTCCGCCTTCAAATAATGGTATACTTCAGAGCTCAGTGTCGAGTCCTTTCAATGTCACCGTTAATTACCTAATAGAAATGAATAGTTCCCCCAATAAAAATTTATTGTATACTGACCATTTCACAATCTTTTTGTGCTGCAGAATAAAATCCACTGGAGAACGCGTTCTTCACTAGCTACTGGTGTTTCAATATTGATTTATGTTTCTCAAGCTGTAAATCTGTTGCTTTGTAAATGTCACGTAAAGTATAAAACATTCTTCAGGATAAGACGTTTCTAATGAGTTACCAGTCTACTAACTTGGATTGGTACTAGACTCAAAATTTTCCTAGTATTCTCAACTAAGTTATGTTAAAAAAAAATGCTGTTTAAAGGAAATGAATATTCTAGGGCAATGATGTCCACGTTGCTGAACAAATCTTTTTATTGATGGTTTATCGCTGCTTGATCCGATCGAAAATCGAATATGGAACCGCAATATAATCTACAAGTAACTAATTTACTCCTAAGATCATCGATGTTATACGAAATTCTGCTTTACGATTGGCTACTGAAATATTTTGGACGTACGAATTAATAGGTCAAATCGTTAGAGTAACCCTCTTGAATATTGTCGCTGGTTTCTGTCGGTCAGTTTTGTAGTGCAGTCTAAGGCTTTCGGATTTTTGAGTTCAAAACGTTTGTCTTCTAATTCATCTTTCTCGAATATTCGACAGTCAGTTCTATCATTCTTTAACAATACCTTAGCATAAATGTTTCAAAACCTAACAGTGCAATGTTGTCTCCCTCGCAAGATAATCCAATTAGATTGGATCTGTTAATACACAATGTAAGTAGAGGCCCAACGAAGAAATCAATAAAGAATTCGTATTACATACCATAGATTTCCCACGTTTTACACAGACGTATCCCTGTTCAATGGATTTGTTGTTTGATCTGTTAAGTTTAGTTATTTCAGCTGAGTTATATGCGATATACGTCACTGTGGAATCCTTAATGAGCTTCGATGTAGATAATTGTGAAGCTCTTTGCAATTTCTTTAACCACAATCGGTATCCTCAAAAAAAAAAAAAAAAAAAAAAGTGGTAAATTTAGTATTGGCGGGGCTATATCAGAGAGTGACGTTCCTGTAGATTTCAACTTAAACTGGGATTTATGGGAATGAACTGGCTAATAACGGGTCTATAGGAGCTGCTGCATTTTTGCTAGTTCCACACGTTCGAGTTCTGACATCTGATGTTAAAAAGAACATCCAGGACTTTTGCAGTGTATGGCAAAAGTATTGTCAGCTGACTTCAGTAGACTTATGCATATCTTATCGACAGAACTTCAGCTTCAGTGTACTCATGTGACGTTATCCTATTTGTCTTTCGTATGTTGACTGTTTATACACATAATTTAAACTTCCCCTATTACATTCCTTCACCAGTCTTATCTCCATTCCTCGATCTAACCTTCTTTTCCTACCGCGCCTCCAGTATTACTCGCTGTCCACGGCATGCTGATCTAATTTAATAATAATCATATTTAATAATCAATATATAATTAAAACTCATCCTTGCTAGGATGTACATTTTCAAAGCATATTATATATATACAGTCGAAGCCGCTTATAAGGGACACATCGGGCAGAAGTCACTTGTCCCTTATAACCGGCTGCCCCTTAAAAGCGAATTTTTAAAAATCTCTTATTGAAGCGAGTGGGTGTTAGAATATATACGAGCTTCAGCAACCTCTGGGTTTTTACCTTCTCTTTTCCGTTTCCTCTGCGCCACCTGACTGCCCTTTTCAGTACTACTCCATTTTTTACGTAAGTTTTGTTCGCCTGTTTTTAAACGAGAGATGTTGTTTTTGGAGACGCCCATAATTTCTGCTAACTCCCGAATAGGCATATTGGGAGGTTGAATTTCGATTTTGTCTAAAATAGAAATTCTTTCCTTTAATGATAAACATTTAGGTGACATTTTATTCATAAAAAAAATTCACCAGAACTAAAAAAAGAAAAGAAAATTTTTGTAAGGAAAAAAAATAAAACCGTAGGACGCACTACAGTTTTTGCAGAACTAAACTAAGAACATAATAAGCTATCCGAGAGAGCATAATTAATAAACGTACAGAGCAACAAACCAGCATCAATGAAAGAATGTCAACACAAGGACATCTCAAACAAAACGAAGAAAAAACAAAATTGTTCAGGTAAACAAAAAATGAATTGTAAAAATGATTAAAATATTTTAGTCATTTTTATTCAATTTTTGTTTATGTGCGTCATTTTATAACTCGCCTCGCGTATCACCCATCTCATTATTTATTGCCTTGAAAGTCTATTAATCTTTGTCCCTTTAACCGACGCGTTGTACCACTAAAGCGAACTAAAACAACATTCATTTGATACATTTTTTCGGGGTTTTGCTGATTGTCCCTTATAAACGGCTGCCCCTCTTATCCGGCGTCCCTTAAAAGCGGCTTTGACTGTATATATATATATATATATATCACTGTTTTAACGAAAGTTCAGTATTAGGGGGCTTGTATTCCGCGAGTGAGGTGTGTGTGTAACGTTTATGATTTAATAATTTTAAATGAAAGATCGTTCGGTATCTTTAAAAATATTATAGTTTATGTTTCTGTTTATTTACTTTTTCTTCTGTTTTGTATTATAATTTTTAAAATTTAATTAATACTTCTCATACGTATACTATATACGTATGTAAATTTTAATACTTCCTTTTTTGATGCGTGAGATTTTCTACCAAGTATTTTGCTTAACATACGTTTGCAATTGTATATGTATATGTGTTTATTTATTTTTATTGGTCTTTTATTATTATTATATTTAATAATTTAGTATATATATTTTTATCTTGTTGGCTTTAATTCCACTTTACATTTGTACTCGTTTATTAATTGATTAATGTTCAGACTGTGATTGGTATTATTTGTTATTTGAACTATCTATCTATCTATCTATCTATTTATGTATCTCTCTCTCTCTCTCTCTCTCTCTCTCTATATATATATATATATATATATATATATATATATATATATATATATATATATACATGGTTCGTGTGTTTATGTGTATATAGGTCTTAAATACTATATTGACAATTTTATACAATATTTTATACAGTACGTGTTAAAAAATATTTACATGGGATAATATGCAATTTTTTTGGGACAGACGTTATAGAGAGAAACGTTTTTTCTCATTCATCACTACGATACATAAGCATCTTCATTATCATCCTCTTAGTCGAAATGCCCCTCACATTGTTTCCTCCCCGGATATTTCAATTCGAAGTGATTTATTATGAAAGTTGTTTAACAGTTCCGACGGATTTATATTTAGTTTCGGAGTCTATTTCTTCGTATTTTTGAAAAATTTATTTTTATTAATGACCAAACGTGTCGGAGATATTTGTTCGCTTAAACTTTTAAACGATGGACCGTTTAAAGAATAAATTAGTTTAGCTTTGAGAAGAGACAGTTTGAAAAGTAACACCGCCGAACACCGATGTGGCGATAGTGGTAGGTAACGATAGAGTTATTTTGCTAGTGTGATAGTAGGAATATTAATTAATCCAGATCGGGAAGGGGTATTATACTTTTCCGAAAAAAAAGGACAACACAAAATGAGAGATAGAAATTTTGAACGATGTGTTCGAGCATCGGCTTCAAAATTAGCGCTTAACCGATCGTTCAATCAATCCAACATTCACATATACGCATGTACCTATATATATATATATATAAAAGGTAGGAAGAGATAGTATAACAAACTCAAATGTTCTCAGTAAACAGTGCCGCTCTCTACTACGTATACACCGCTAAAACTAAATGTACATCTTTATAATGTCGATTTTCATACAATACAAATCGAAAGTAGACACAAGAATAGGAACTAGAACGGTTTTAGGGTGGAGGATTCGCAATTATTATTTGTGTAAACAGCTTAAAGATAAACGCCGTACGAGTGAAAGCCGCTTAATTTTGAGCCTAGTCATCGAACAAATAAGGAAATTCCACATATCCAGCTTTGCCGAAGTTTGATATCTAGCACGTGTGAGACGAAGCACCTCAGTGCGAGTGTGTTTAGAACACATAACGCGCTCGCCAGACGAAACTGTACGATGGTAGCGAACTGAAATTTTGATGAAATAAACGAAGCGAACTTTATTTCGAAAGAATAATATAATCCTACCTCGTGTTCGCTAACGTCTATTTACCGCGTACTTACTAACTCTATAGGGACTAATAAAATGACCTATATATGTATGTATCTGATAGTAATAAATAACAATAGGAAGAAAATGGTATAGAGAAAACGGTCAAATGTACACGTTTGAATGTAACACACATACACACATACAATTAATATATATATATATATATAAATTCACTCGCCTTGTTTTAGCATTTTTGTAATGGTTTAAAGGAATTCATCTTTTTCGCGATATCGAAGATAGTCTCGCAAATTTCATTTATTGCCAAGAAGATACCTTCATATTATATGCATACATGATTACCGAAGGAATAATTTATTACCACCTACCTACCAACACTCATCGCATTTAGAATGTTTTCTAGTATTAAGTCTTGCATCGAACTAACGACCGAGCGCTTTAATGTATATAGTAATAAAGTTATCCTAGCCGGGCTATAGCCGCATTCGTTTTCCGCTAAACGCTGAAAGGGCACATCAACCTGGACCACGTCTGAAGTCACAGACGACGTACAAATCTCTAGAAAAATTCTTCTATCATTTCGTATATGCTTTGCCCCGCTTATAATTTGGATAAATACGGTTGACTTTTTATCAGAAATGAGTCACGCATAATGTGATTTAATTATATGAAATAAAATTAAAAAGATTAAATTTAAAAAAAAAAATAGATTAAATAATTATTTTATTATAACCCCGGGTATGTTCGTAATGTACTTAAAAATGTCGATTAAAAAGATATGAACTTAGCAATAGGTACGAAATAATTGGTAATAATTAATTTCTATAATAAACCGTCGTGTCAAACTTTGTCAAAAGCACATCGAACATCGAGAAATGTAGCTTTACATATTTATCTCGAGCATTAGTTTTACTAGGAGATCAGACGATAATTACGGAATGCAGATTTTTCCCTGTTCGATGCAGATCCCGTTCTTTTGTTTACTTTGACGAAACATAAAAGTCAAATAACTTGGAACGTGGTTAGACCGTCGTTTGTGCTGGAAAGAGCATATTCTGAAGAAAAGTAAGGAAATAAGACTCGAATCAACAAGATATATTGGCTTTTGGGGAAGGAAATCTCAGCTTTATCCGAGTTGGAACTTTAGTCATGCTCAAACCGGTGTGGACTTATGAACTATAATTATAGGGAACAGGTTTCAAGAATTAACTTTGTTAATCGATTTCAATCTCAGATCATTAGTAAACGCACCCTGGTACATTCGAAATGATACACGAACGTACAGATGTCAAAGATGAAATACAAACGTACAGCGCTCGGTACTACCCGAAGAGACTAGATCTCTAAATTGCTGGCTATTAATTTTTCCAGATAATAGTGACGAAGTCATTGACCGATCTCATCGTAATCGTTAACTGATAGTGATAGTACGGAATGTCATCAGTTGTCGATAACTCCACACGCGTTTTGGTCCGTTCTATTATGCTTCAAATCTAAATTGCTTATTAGAATTTATTATTTGAAAGTGAAAAAATTTCATAATTACGGCAATTTGCGAAATAATATTAACGAAGTATTGAATTACATGTAAACGTCGACAGCATTATAGCAGGTCGACGTGGAAGTTTTTGCAATAATTCGACGTTGATTAAAAACGTTTTTAATTTTCATCCTTACATTTCACACCGCGAGGTCATGCTGATTTGTTTGGGGAAAATAATCGTACAGCGCTTTTTTGAAAGTCGTCGATTTCGGTAGCAGTTGGTAAATTGCTGTCGGGTATCTGGAAAATAAATTCGCTTTTCCATTTTGATCCTTCGCCGAAGACCTGTTGCCATATCTTATCAGGGTTGATGTATCGATTCGATTATTTAATTTTTTATACACTTCCACGAGTTGTACTCATCATCTTTCTAATGGTAAGAGTGAAATTAAATGATTTTTAAAAATTTTATTTTTAATTTCAGCTATTTTTCGCACACCTTTATTATTAAACACAGTTTCTTGTCTGATGGACTCTCGGTACGAAAGGATAATAATTTTTTTTGTGCTTGTTCGAGGAAGTGCTCGCGACATAGTATTCCTCAAATGGATCCCAGTCAGTTTTATATCGGTTCATATTTATTTATTACGTACGATAGAGTGTTCTGAATAGAGATGAAGGGAGAATTAATTTTTGCATAGTAATGAACATGTTCGGCAATAAAAAAAAAATCTAAAAGATTACGATTATCAGTTGGTCAATATGTTGGTTCTCTTTTGTTATACAGTTATCATGTGTTTTTTTTTCATACTTCTTTGAACATATGTTCCCTTGATGCTAGAACCCTACATTCAGATTCTACTTTAATTCTTGTATAACAGAGAGATTTTAAATTAAAAATGTCCGTACAGTTCTCTGTCGATCCGACAAAAAAACTGTAGAGAAACGACCGTTTCTAGATATGATGTTGTTTTATATTATCGAACATTGCGATCTTAAAACCGAATTATTCTCGAATTTGGATCGATTGAATGATGTAAGTTCTTCATCACGACCTCATAAGCGCGTTACTGCTTAGGGTATGGTCATGTGGCCTATAATTGTTTTAAAAATTGTAAATGTCTAAAATGCGGTGGACCGCACTATTTTAAGAACTGTATGAATGAAAATATTTTAAAATGTGCTAACTGCAACGGTAATCATACAGCTAATTCTAAGAACTGCGCAGTTTGTAATAAAATATCGGGCATCGTCATTAACAAAAGGTCACGTCGTAATGTAGCTAACGTAAATAATAATTCAGTTGACCTAAACAATCCCAATATCACACGAAACAACTCGTATAATCGAAATTCATTTAGCAATACTAATGTAAATAATAATGATAGAAATGGTATTAATTATTCACGCACTTATGCTCAAGTGGCGTCTAATAAAAAAAAATAATACGAATAATTATATTATTAATACTCACAGTAATAGTAATAGTAACGCTAACGATTTATCTCAAATTATAAATTTACTTAAAACAATTAGTTTAAATAAGATACTTTTTTGTTTAAGAAATATCATTTCTAAGTTAAAATCGAGTCGCAGCTCGGACATTTTTAATATAATCACAACCATTATCGAATGTGTTACCGACACCTTCGTAATGGATTAATATTTATTCTCATTCTAGGCAAATAACGAAAAACGATATTAGCATTATCGGATGGAAGGCAAAATCACTAATAAAATGATTGAACTAGAACATTTCATTTGCACAAATAATGTTAAAATTGCAGGAATTTCAGAAACTAAAGTAGATGAGAGCACTTACACTATCATTAAATCCGTAATAATAAAACCCGGAGCAGTGGAGGTGTAGCTTTACTAATACATAATAGCATACAGTGCGAAGAAATACCCACCCCACAAACAAAGCACGTTCAGGCTGTTGGAGCTAAAGTCTGTGTAGATGGCAAATTGCTAACTATTTATACAGTTTATAGGCCACCAACAAAACCGATAAACTTTCAAACTGATATCAAATTTCTTATGCATTCTGCCGAAAGAGTTTTATTAATCGGAGATTTTAATGCGAAACATCGTACCTGGAACTGTTACAATGGTAACAGGCTGGAAATGAGTTACTAAACTTGTCTGCAACCTTAAACTTTCAAATAAAAGCACCCAATGAACCTACGTTTTTCTGGGCCACCCGTCTTCAAAACCTAGCATAATTGATCTGGTCCTTACAAAAAACTACTATGAAATTACCGAACCTATATCAATTGGTAAGCTGTCTTCCAATCATAATCCAATAATATGTTCTCTCGGTGGTACGATAAGGCGAATTGTAACACAACCAAATTTTGATTACTCATAAGCAAACTGGAGAAAATATCAACAACACATACAAAACGAAGTCAAAATTCCAATAACCTTACACAATCCTTCTTATGTAGATGGTTACATTCGTTATCTTAACTCTATTATCTTAAAGGCCGCAGAAAGCTCCGTCCCATTATTAAAAGGGAATGTTAAAAATTTTTCGATCTCCCCCTGGCACTTTGCAAATAATAAAAATTAAAAATTATTATAGGAAACTTTATCAGAGATATCATAATGAAAATATGTATATATTTAAACAACTATACGATAGTTTGAATAAATTAGTTAAAAGACGACTGTTACAAGAAAAAATGCTCATTACAACGCGTTTCTCAGTAATATACCACAAATTAATAATCGTAAACAAATATTTTTCCCGGGGACAAACAAACTTGCCTCCTATTAAAAAACCTGGAAGTGTCGATATAGTAGCGTACTCAAACGAAGATAAAGCTGAGCTTATAGCAGAACACTTTCAGAATATACATGAACAGAATAAAGCAATGTCCACACGATACCACGAACGGAAATTAAAACAAACAATAAATACATTTTTAACAAATAACGTACCTGCAATAAACTATGCTGACTTAACCTCACCGAAAGAGGTCAAGAACTGCATTAGATCACTAAGAAATACATACTCTACCGGACACGATAAAATTAGCGTAAAAATGATTAAAAATTTATCTCGTAAAGGTGTAGTTGCTCTCACAGTGTTATTTAATTCCTGCATTCGTTTGTGCTACTACCCTCTGTCGTGGAGACTGTCCTTAATTGTACCTCTTCCTAAACCTGGCAAGGATGCTTCCTTGATGAAAAATATACGACCTGTTAGCCTGCTCAGTAACATTAGCAAAATTTTTGAGAAAATATTACTCATTACATTTAGAAAACATAGCGATTTAAATGGTATTCTTAATAAGTTCCAATTCGGCTTTCGACCGAATTTAAACACTACCACGCAGCTAGTAAAAATTTGTGATCTAATTACTGATAATTTTAATAAAAATAAGCACACTGGGCTAGCACTGCTAGACATTGAAAAAGCTTTCGACACTACTTGGCACGATGGAATTCTGTATAAATCAATAAAATATGGTTTTCCATATCAACTAGTTTCCATGACTAAAGCATATTTACATAACAGGAATATGTGAAAATTAAAAATCAGAATTCTAAAGTCAGATATGCATCGGCAGGAGTACCTCAGGGCAGCATCCTTGGTCCATTCTTGTTTATTATTTACATAAATGATATTAGTACAATCAAAAAAGTTGATGTTAATTTATATGCTGATGATACTGCTCTGCTGACGTCATCATACCGTATTGATACGATTAGCAACAGATTAACCGCTGCAATTAACAAAATGTCCAAATACTTTCATAAGTGGAAAATTAAAATTAATGATAGTAAAACAGAGACTATTATTTTCACAAAGCGTAAACCTGGTACTTAGACTGGAAATCTAAAGTAAATTATCTCGGTGTAACACTAGATAGTAAGCTAACTTTTACTAAACATATTAACGAGTGTATCTACAGAGGACATAAAAAAATGAGTGCGCTGTTTCCAATATTTAACAGGAAATCTACGCTATCACCGATGAGCAAGCTTTTGATTTATAATCAGGTAACTCAACCTAAAATTCTTTATGCTAATCCTGTATGGTCGAACACCTGCCTAAGTAATATGAAAAAATTACAACGATTACAAAATCATTGCCTAAGAATAGTGTTGAACAAATCCAGATACACGCCCATTAAAACAATGCATGACATTTTGAACTATCCCTATATACAAGAAATAATAAAAAACAGGACCTTAAAATTTTTTAATGCATAATGTCTGCTGACCGAAATGTCAATGAAATTGGAAACTACGATTATCAGTCTCTACGACACAGGTATAAAAAATATAAACATAGACGAATTAAACATATCTTATTAGGGTAGCATTTAAAATTCAATGATATTATACATAATTTTATTTTATATATTTTTTTTTGTATTTTTTTTTCTTCTCTTTAAATTTTATAAATTATTTCAACCATTGTGTTTAAAATTTACTTATGAATTACACGTTGCAGGTTTAATTTTTCCTGTAAATTTCATTAAGCCATGAATGTTTATCACTCGTGTATATTTTTTAAAATTATTATTAAGTTTATCGGTTAATTCATTATATTTAGGAACGATAGAACGCTATATATTATAAGTTATTATTTTCTTGTAAAATTTAATCAATCAAAATATACTTTTCTTCTTCTTCTTCTTCTTCTTCTTGTTGTTCAATTTGATTGTGAAAGATGTTTTTTTGTTCCACAAATACTTAATTTACGATACACGACGTATTTTTTCTTGATCGTTCTTCAAGTGCTTTTACATAATAGTCAGATTTTTAATTACTAGATCTATTTTTTTCTCGCCTTTTTTTTTTAAATTTTAATTTCCACGCCTGGACTTGGTTTCTTTATCAAAGTTATATTCATCACCATCACTTGAGAGACGTTCGTATCTATGTAACAAATTTATATTTATCTCGATTAGCAGTGGCGAACTGTCGTTTTTTTTTTCCAGTTATTATTATTTACGTCGTTATAGTTAACTCGTGTCATTTATTCATTGCACATTTGTTTATGATAAAAAAGGAAAAATGTTAATTATAATTACAATAATTACAATTTTGGTTAACTAGACCGTTTTTAATTTGCATTAAATATTGCTAAAACAAGTATAGATTGTGACACGGGAATACCTACTGACGACCACTTTGTAGGAGACTTTGAATGGCGGAGCAGAGGCAGATGGTCGCATTACGTAAAAGTAGAAGTGTTCCGCAACATTTCCTTTTGTTCTGTACGTATACCGCGCGAATGATAAAGTGATCGTGTAAATTGGCGCAGTCACTGTTACTCTCGTAACAATGAGAACTTACATTTCTATTTATATATGTACTTCTTCTTTTATCCTCAGTCCCTAGTTTGATGGATCTTTTGTGATTATCTATTCTTGTTAAACTAGCGTTAGAATTCCTTTAGTTCGGCCTTTCGTTTTAAAAACTGCATAGCTCGCTATCTTTTATCATTTGCTCGATGTATATTTTCTTGGATCTCCCTCTGCATATTATTCGTAATAACGTCCGATTGTGAACGGAATAAATGTCTTCTATTCACTGAACTCTTTTTGACACGTATTCACGAGTATCCTGACTCGCGTACTATTTTTAGTATCTTCTCACTTATTCCTTTCTCGAACTAGCTGACTTTTTGCATCGTCCCCCAGTACTATATTTCGAAGGCTTCTATTCTGTAGTACATTTGTTTGTTAATCGTCCGTGTTTTCTGATCCGTACAGCGGTATATTCCATATGTATGCTTTTAAAAAGTACTTCTTAGTTTACTAGTTTATACTTTTGCCGTCAGTAAGGATTGCTTTTTATGCCGTTTTAGCTAGGTTAATTCACAATTTCTCCATCTCTCGTCCTGGGTTATTAAGCTTCTAAAATATCTCTGTCGCTATTCATTTGCTTTAGTGTTTTTCATTTTTTGTATGTTTACTATTCCTTATTTCTTAATTTCATCGCCACTCTTTTTTTTTTTCTTCGTTTATTACCACATTACACTTTTTAATTATTTCCTGTCAAATATCGGTGCTTCCAATTCTTCTTCATTATTCCCCATTAATTGTTATTATTGCTATTTTAAAGCTATAATCTATTTCGTCCTTCGTAATAGGCGGATCGGATTTAATCTCTGCTTGCCAACGTTACATATTGTCTTACGTTATTTTTCCACTTTGATACGATGTCTTCTCCTGTGATTATTATTTTCCCGTTTCCGTCTTCTGTTCCATCAGATTTACTTACGAATTTTTTTAAAAACGTTTTCTTATACTATTGTGTTCCCCCTTTTCTGATGTTATCTTCAATTTGTGCAAATTAAAAACCATAAATTTACATATTATAACATCTAATATTAAGCAAAATGTAAATTTTTAAACTACGAACTTTTGGAAACGCATCAAATTCTTAACGCGTGTTTAAAAAATTTAAACGCATATATACGCGTAGATACCCGGGATCACACTATCTATGGATGTAAACCGCAAAATAAATCTTTTAACCGTACGTAAATTAAAACAGACACTAAACGACAAAACTGTTTTGATGATTCTCCTCACTTCTGTAAAGAAATCATAATTATTAGAAACGTAAATTTATATATTTTATGTTTGTTGTACTTTTATATGTTATCCGTACTATGCGAGGACCTACTATGACACTCTTGTTATGAACTATTATCTATTGTAAAGTAAAACATATATATGTTCACATACCAATTACAGTGTATGTACTTACAGAATAATTATAAAGTACAAGTATGAACAAAAATAAAACAACATCACATTCACATAACACGCTAATTAATATAAATAATTTAAAATAATATTAAGAATTGAAAAATAAATTACTAATACCAACGGAAAAATGATATTAATGAAATACAACACCCACCTACAAGCACACATCCGAAACATAAAACAGAAATATACCAGTCATACACCCATACTCTCATGTAAACAAATTGTCCAATCGAGACACGTACGTATGACCGAAATAAAACTTACTGAAAAGTAACAAGTTAAATATAGAGTTTAAAAAAATTGATTATATACAAATTGACCATCGAAATGAATATCTAACTGTGTACGAATGTTTAGTACGTTATTATATGGACGCAAGGTGGATGGAAATCATGAATTATAACCTAAATTTGTACGAGCATGAGATTCATATAAAATACGATGTGACCTACTACCGACAACACTGGTGACCATAAATAAGATTTTAGATAATAAATAATTGTCATCTATACGAACGTTACAACGATCATGCAGGAACCTTAGCTTACTTATCTTCTAGCACTCGAGGGTTTAATACGTAGAAAATCACATAAAAAATTATAACTCAAAAATGTAGGATAGACACCAGCAGTTTGACGGTAATAAATATACCTCAAAAATTGAGATTGAACTTTTTTCACCATATTAATATATTTAGCGTAGAAAGGATCCCAAACCCGCAGATGCGTATTCTCAATTGCGATCTTGCAAGAGTGTTGAATAGTCCTAGGATCACGAATACGTATGAATTTCTAATGATGCTGTAAGCATTTTTGGTAACATTAGCAATATCAGTTGCAAATTTCAGCTCGTTGTCGACATAAATCCCGAACACAAGTTACATTATAAACTGGAACATTGCCCATAGAAATATTTATTTTTTGCACGACAAACTCGAATAAAAACACATTTCTTATAATCGAAAAGTAAATAATTATTGTCACTCCATGTCGCCAATCTACACAGATCATCTTGCAACAATGCACAATCAGTAACAGTTTTAATTGATCTAAAAATGTTTAAATCATCAGCAAATAATAGAAATTTTGAACGTAAGTTAATTCCTATTTACATTTATGAAAATATTAAATAATAGTGGAAGACCCCTGTCGGAAGTAGGAGTACATTGCATGGATTGGTGTCCGTTAATTAATACGTAGCACACACGCGAAATTAAATATAATCTAAATAACCGTATGTAATCGTCAGAAAATTCATAATTATGCGATTTAACCAGAATTAAACTATAGCTGAATTTGTCAAAAAAATCTGACTAAAGTCCGTATAAATACAATCAACATGAAGACGCTGCTGCAACCAGTCTGTAATTAATTCTGTATATGTGTATATATATATATATATATATATATATATATATATATATAATCAATTTCAACGATAATAATTACGTGCCAAAAATTAATTCAATTCCGAATAATTTAGCAAAAATAATTACGTGTAAAAAGTCACGTTACCTGTGATTATATTTTAAAAAATCTATCTTTAAATAATTTAAACGGTTATTGATAACAAAGAAATAATTTGCAGAATAACGACGGCCAGACAGGCGTTTGGAAATCTAGAAAAAGTTCTGAAAAACAGAAAGATGGATTTAGGAGAACAAGAAAACGAATATTACTTTGCTACGGTTGGCCCGTGTTGCTTCATTCAACGGAAACCTAGTAAATGCAGATTTCGAAAGAAGAATTAACGCCGTTGAAATGCGGCCATATCGACGCGTATTAAGAATTCCGTGGGCAAATAAGGTGACCAACCGTGAAGTGCTGAGTAGGTGCAATATCAACAAGTTGCAATTAACAGATGACATAAAAAGAAGAAAAATTAAATATATATGGTTCATAAAATCCGAGAAGGGCTTTAGCAGCGCAGGGTAAAATTTTAGGAAAGGCACTTAGAGAAAGAAAAATAATGGAATTACCATAAATACAGAAATTAAGGATTTCGTCAAATTAATTGAAACATAGAGTTCGTGATGTGCAACCTCTCGAATGGGAGATGCTACTTTTATGATGATTATATATATATATATATATATATATATATATATATATATATATATATATATATATATATATATATATATATATATATATATATAATACTTTCGCCGATGAAAAATTCTGTTTACGTTAAAAAAGTTAAGAATTAAAAGAAATTCAGAAGAAAACAAACCTGATTTGCGATGTGATTTAAGTTACCTGGTAGCTGATTCTGTAATTTTATGTTTCAATAAACATGGTAATATTCCTTGATAATTATTTTCCAGCATAATCGGAATATTTATTACTTTTTACACTTACATATCACTTTACTCCGTTTGTGAAGCGCTTCTTCCTTGTGGGTATTAGATCGCTTTGAGATCTCGAGCAGTAGTTTCGATGACAGCTACTAATTTTCTACTACCTCATACTGCTATTAATCTTCATTTTCTTTTTCATCATCGTGGGACGGAGTTCGCACGGGCAGACTCTCCGTTATTGAGTATTTTCTCTCGTTTTCCCGTTCGCTGGAGCACACGTAAACCAGTAGGATTGTTCAGGCTCGAGCGCGATTTTTAATTTCGACTCTCTTTGAAATTATAGAAGCGTTTCGATAATTTGAATTATATTATTATCATTGCTCGATAATAATAGTTCACTTATCTGAAACCGGGTATTAAGACGATTATTATGATTAAAACTGTATGTACGATACGTCCGTGGCCGTTATTTTATTTAAATGAATTTCTAACTATAACTAATTAAATAAATAAATTTTTTTATTTGCTATTATATCGGAAATTATCGCTAAATACTATTCTCTGTTGTATATTAAACTTATACGGTGTTTTTTGAGACGTATATAATTATGTTTAAGGCGCGACAAGATTTTCGAAAACCAATCTGGACTTTTGATTCGATTATCATTTTAAATTTTTCTTCTAATTCTTAATTTATATTTTCGTTTATTTACCGAACTTTATGTTTTTGGGTAAATATTTCTTTGCAAGCTGTTTTAAACGATTTTTTTTCTTTCTAATGTGCAACTTCGGGTGTGGTTTAATTGTTGATAGTATCGACGCTTTGTTTGGCGCTTTATTTCTGGGTTATGTTCGGATACTCTTAACGGTTACTACTATTAATAAACACTAACTAATACGTCTATATTTTAAGGAACTTAGTCGACTATAAAAGTATATACTCACTACGAGCGTTTTTCGCGGGTAAAATAATGTGCCCGATTAATGGACGATAAAAAGAAAATTAAACAAATAACGTACGAGATTAGATGGATGACGATTGGTCTTTAAAAATAACATTAAACGAAATATATAATACTTTTACGCGTGTTTGATATTTAAGATTATTTCGACTTTCGAAACGTTTTACACTAGCCATAATACCCCCCCCCAGACGATTCTAAGGGTGTGTGTGAGCTTCTTCGTACGAATTAAATTTTCGGAAAGAGAAAAAATAAGATTGAAAATAAGAAAACTCTAAGGACGTCTTGGATGTTGACGACGACGACGAGACTGGCTAGTCTATTAAATAAACTCTTATAAAGTCTAGATCGAATTACTTTACCAGCACTAGACTCACCGTCACTATCCTACAAATGTAATATCAACGGTGTTATAATCTTTATTACGTTTTAGACTGGTCGTGTGGGCTGAGATAGTAGCTTTTAAAATGGAAACCCCGATTTAATAATAAAAACCGCCCCGGAACAACTTTCCGCTGCTCCTTAGGTTTATTAATTGTTTACCGAGTTAGTTAATGCTCGGAATTGAACTACTCTATTCTATATACGCTGCGCTGAAATTTTATTAAGTCATCCGGATAAGAGATTGTATAGTTCTCGAAATGTATAACGTATATATGTATATAATTGTAATAAAATTTTTCACGAGGTACATGTATTTCAATTTTATTAAAAAATTTCTAGAACTGTATCGTTTTATATTTCGCAATTTATCGTGTTCGCGTGTAGCCGTGTCGTCACACACTATCTTTTGTTGTTTTTGAAAGAAAATCCATCATTTACTTTCAAAATGTTGCAATTATTTCCTTGCAGCTGTAGTAACTCTTAATAACAACCGCGAGATGGTAATAAGAACCATAATAAACTTCGTCAGTAACGAGGTATTATAAATAAATAAGAAACTGAATTGAAATAATCGTAATTAAAGCGATAGCGCACGAATAACGAGTTATTATTTAATAATTTAATTTAAAAGTTAAATAAAAATGATAATATCATACTTTAATATTGTAATTATATATCTTAATATAATAATTGTATCATTCTTGAACCAGTTGTAGTTTTCTCTGATCTTGTATATTCAGCTGTTATATACTTAAATTTGGTACAATATAGAAATAGGTGCTCTGGTGAATCAATTTCGCTTTTACATTCACTGCATTTTATTCGTAAGCCCATTATCTGTTATAGAGACCTACTTCTCTGTCTGTTAAGAATTATTTCAAATAAATTTGAATCAAACTTACTTAGTTGTAAACGCTCTAAAATTTTTTACGGCCTTATATTATCAAAAACTTTATAATAATAATATTAATTTATAATGATTTTTGTAATTTGCAACGATTTCCACACATTTCAATATATTTTTTCCCACATTGCTTCATTTCTGATATATCCGGTATTACATTATTCTCAAGCACTTCGTCAATTTTATGTCATGTCTTATTATTTTTTCATAGATCATTCCAATGTTTGAAAGTAAAGTTTTCCGTTGGTGAAGATGGTTCCTTCTCAGGTTTGTTTAGCAGAATGATTTTCCTTACTTTCTTTATTTTCGGCAACGTGCAAATGTGAACAGACAATGGTGAATATTAATGTACTACGATGTTTATTTAGAATGTTTATCATTTTGCTCGAAATTTGCTCAATCTCATTAGCTGTTTCATTATTGCATCTTTTAATTATTTTTGTTATAGCTAGTTCATCTACTTTGTCTAATTTATAATTTTGCAGTGTACCGTTTGTCTTAAGTTCATCCGTGTTATCTATAGTTAGGAATTGTTATTATGATTCTTGTATATAATATTTTATTATTATTATTATTTATTATGAAACTGCTGGAAAGGTTTAATTAAATATTATTGTATAATTGGTGAATTATATTTATAATCTTCTTTTTTTTTTTTCTTAAAACAAATCACTATGTACGATCTGAAAAAAATCGAAATTAACTTTATCCACATTCATATATATATATAATGTGTGCCTATTCGAGGTGTATAATATACTTCAGACAATCATAAAACCGTCAACATTAACCTACAACCTATATCGTTAGAAGTCCATACGAGGTCGGTGATGATGAATATACTTCAAGACGTTACAGGTGTTCCTGTGACGCGTTACTCGTAAAAAGAAAAAAAAACATTCGGCTTTAGTAAAATTCAACTTGGAAATTGTTGCGTCGTTCGTAAATAACTTAAAAAAATGTATATTTATGTATATATATACATATATATATATATATATTATATATATATATATATATATATATATATATATATATATATATATGCTTACAGTATAGAAGTAATGTGTCGTGTGCATGTGCAAAGTGGGAAAACTTTGCACATTAAGTTTAAGGAGGTTTGAAACTAAGCCGTCATTATTTGGAAATTATTCAACTTTTACTTTTTGGATTATACATATACATGCCAATATTATGTATGCGCATATATATATATAAACATCGCGTGTAACTGGGTGTCGAAAATTTTCTACAACAAATAGCAAAAGATATAAACAAGAGAATGATATAGATTCAAGGTGTTTAGACGAAATGAGTAGCAACAACAGCCTCACTGAAACGATATTGAATAGTCCCGCGAGGGTAGAACTTGCAACCAGTCATAATTTAAATAAATACATAAAAATATATCTATCTATATGCGCGTGTCCTTTATTCAATTTTTACAGCTGATTTACCAGTCAAGAAAGATACAACGCTTTGTACGTTCGCCGATGAGACGGCAATTTTAGCGAGGGATAAAGATAGTAGTAAATCCACATATAAATTATAAAAACACCTGAACGATATAGAAAATTGAATGGCCGATTGGGGAATAAAAGTAAACATAAATAAATCTATAAATATTAACTTTACTCTAAAACGTTCGAACTGCCCTTTCTAACAAGGTCGTGCCTAAAAAAAAATGTAGTTAAATATCTAGGACTACATTTTGATAAAACTTTAACATGGAAAAATCATATAAAAATTAAACGTAAAGAAATGGATCTTAAATACAAAAAAATGTACTGGATGATGATCCAGTAAGCTAACATTAGATAATAAAATATTACTATATAATTCGATAATAAAACCAACTTGGATGTCTAATCGTAATACTAAGATTTCAGAATAAAGTTCTGAGAGCATTGACCAACGCGCCTTGGTATGCAACAAATAAAGATATTCACTCTCATTGCGAAGTAGAATACGCGGATAAAATTATTAACACACTAGAATCCAGACATGTAAGTCGACTGGAGCAACATATTAACGTCAAATATGCCTTCTTGATAACAGTCAAATAAGACGATGAGAAAACATGTCTTAGATGACATATTAGATTAGTAAGCAGGATGGGCCATTGGGTCCGTCTAGCCCAAGTTATTATATAAATAAATAATACCTAAATTAATTGCGGCCTCTCTGGCCGTAGTAATTAATAACATAATAATAATAATAATAATAATAATAATAAATATATTCGCGTGTGTAATTCCTTTTGTATTAAATTTTATTTTTACTTCTAGAATTCCACTACAAGATAACCGACATACTGATAAATAGAAAAGTTTTAAAAGCAAAGGTAACCGATTATTAATATTAGCGTATGATAAAGCGGAAACGATAAGCTTTGAATTATTAAGTACAACAAATGGTCAGCTATGTGACCGGTAAAACTGATATGGTGATAAACAGAGGTATACCTAGGCAGGGTGATATATTTAAAACCTTTATCATTATTGTTGATATATAATAACATTTATTATTGTTGTTAATTTATATACAGGTATATGTATAATATTTATTGTTAGCTATATTATTATACGCGATTATAATGATCATCATATTTAGCTTTCATTTACTAAGAATCTGTTAGAAATCTACGTGACAGTAAATAACTATAGACCAGTCGTACTTTAAAACTTTGTGTTTTCTTTTTCAATTTTGACTTTTTTTATCTATCTCCAAATTCTCATCGTACACGTGTCTGAACGATTTCATTCTTACTGCAATAAATTTTATTTCTTATTTTTTTTTTTTGTTGCATACAATCTGTTCGTTTGACTATTAAGTATCATTGTTATACGTATAGATTATGACGGAACGCTTCCCAATGACCGCCATTCCTTACTACAATAAATGATATTTTTTTGGACTTCAAACTTCGATTTATGTCGGTAGTAGAGTTTTAAATGTCAAAGAGTTTAAATTCGTCGTCAATATCATTTGTATCGCTTTCATCTATCGTGCTTTCGTGTCTGAGCAGAATACAAAAAGACTTAAAACCTGATTTACCCTTTCAGTCACAATGTTGCCTTATACTTTACACGAACTTTTAATACTAACAAAATTATTTGTTTGTCGTAATAAGTTTTAGTTGAAATAGAACGTCTCTATTCTAAAATTGTTTATACGATCTAAAATGAAATGAAATATATATTTTTCATTTGATTTTACATAATATAAAAATTTATACAGTGGAGTACATATATAACAACCTCGACCGCATTACAAATAATAAATAGTTACTTAATCTATAATAATAAATAGCTAAAAGTTAATAACACAGGAAAAGTGGAAAAAACATGCACAAAATAAAAGATAAAAGATTATAACTAGAAAAAATAAAGTATAAGTAATAGTTAGTAGGAAAGTATTTGATTATAAATTAAAATTATCTTAAGAGTAATCTATCTTTAATACGACGATGTTTATAACGAGTATAGCGCATGCGGAGCAGCGCCATGTCGTAGTCTCCCACCACTGTGATCAGTTTGTTAGTATGCGCCTGACAGTTTGCATAAAATTTTGCCGAAATATTACAGATATAATTCGAAATGTAAGGGAGGTGCAATCTATAATGCATGTCTTTAATTCTGTGGTATCTAGTGGCGTTTAAGGAAATTCTGCAGCAACTGTAATTTTTTGATAGTACTATTTGAAACTGAAAACCAAACAGGACAGGCATAAGTTAATCTTGGACGAATAATGGATGTATATATCAGTTTTTTGTTTAGGGTAGTAAGGTGTGACCGACGGTATGGGAGAAAGCATACGAATAGCTTTATGAGTTTTGTCAGTTATGTAATTAATATGGTTATTAAACGTTAAACGGCGATCCATAATGACTCCTAGATAACGTACTTCTTCCTTCCAAGGAATTGTGTTACCATTGATAATGATTTCGGCAGGTAGTGAGCCATGTCTCTTGGTAAATATTATGGCTTCTGTTTTATCAGTGTTAATTTTTAGTCTCCAGCGTTTATAATACTTAAAAATTGAGGACGCAGCTTTTTGTAGATGATTATACGATCTAAAAACTAAGGTATTGCATATAAAAAATAATATTTTCAGCTTTTGTCCTTTAGAGTAATTTTTTTTTTCAAGTATTATATATCTGCCGTTCAAAAAGGGAATTCGTCTAGTTTATACGTCAAAATATTTAACAGTGTGTGTGTATGTAGAAAATTAATAATGTGTCACTAAAACGGTTAATATTAGTTTCGGTTTCGTATCTCTGCAACATTACGTTTCTCTCGACCATATAATCGCCATTATATTTTCATATGTATGTTCTACAATATGTATTTTCGAATGGAGATCATTCTAAATTAATTATAAGTACCCTATTATGTATTCAAGATTTCCCGATGAAATCATCGTGTATTCCTCGATAATTGGTTGATTCACGTGGTGACGTTTTTTCATCGGCCTCAACTTATCCCGATGAATCGAGAGCTGTCTGTTCGCCTCTGAATTCGCACCGTTCCGCAGTCTTAATTTCTCGTCTATCACTCATGACACCACAAAGGCGTTGGATTCAGTATTTTTATACTAAAATTTTATTGCTCAACGAAAGGATAGATCTTCAAGAAGTCAATTCGTCCGCAGCATTTTTAAGTTTAGATGTTTTTTTTATTATTATTATTATTAATACGCCATTTAATTTCGTATCCAGTTATGGATTTAAAATATAAGAAAACTTTAGCGAATTACAATATTGCTAGATTATTTGAACTAGTGTCAACTCTACGACGCAGTTTGTAACATAAAGTTTTTTCATCGTTGTGTAATTGTTAATTATCACGAAAAACGTAATAGTATCCCAGTTCGTACGATATAATTAGTTCCATGAATGTTAGTCTATTTTGTGGTGTCTAGTCACAATGATAACGACAATACGGTGACGATGATAATATAATATGCGTTTAGTTTTCTAAACTATCATTTTTGGAAATCAGTTTTTTTGTTTTGTTTAACCATAATCTGTATTTATATTTATTCTGTTTTGCAATCTACAGGAAATATTATTGTTATAAACAATAAAAAAAAAGTAATTAAAGTCGCTGAATTTTATACGTTATAAAAAAACTACAAAACTTTTCGGTTACTAAGTCATTTTCAAGTGGACGAAAATAAAAATAATAACAAAAATACCAACTGAAATAAAATAAAAATTAAATATAAGAAAATATTTAATCTATATATATACGATAATATTAAGCTGCCTCGATAAACTAACCGGATGGTGGAACGTGGTAAATAACGCATTCGACCAATCAGCGTGTACTACATAATAATCTGCGGTCCTAACCACACCCAATAACCAATCGGAATGATCCATACTCTATGTCTCGCATGAAGATTATTAAAGGTATAATCTATTTAAAATTAATTAATCAAAATTTGTAATTGAAACTAAGAAATTATTTTTATCTTTTTCTTTTATTATTTCCATTTTTCCAATATATTTTTTATAATGTTTTTCCATACATAAAATTTTATAATTTCGATTAATATTATTGATTTTATGTTTTAATTCTGTACAATGTTTTCCAAATAATGATTTTTGATCATTGTTCATATACGAATTTAAATATTTCTTAAATTTTATTCTGAATTATCTGCCTGTTTCGGCATGTGATTTTTTTACATTGACTATAATAATTTAATTTGTTTATTGTAATTATTCAATGTATCATATTATTCTATATTATTAGGATATCATCGACGTATCTTTTCCATAATTTAACCTTGTTTTTAAATGTTATATTATTAATATTATCCTCTAATTGGAGCCATCATTTAACAAATATTTTGTTTGAAATTATAAATTATTTTGATTTAATACTGTTTCTAATATATTATTATTTTTTAATATATTTTTTTAAATTTGTCAGTGGGAATTTCGTTACACATATTTGATCTAACCATATTATGATATTATTATTATTAAGTTTTTTTTTGTAAGTAATCTATTAATTTCACCATCGATCTTAATGTTAAATTTATCCTCAAGTTCAATAATTTTGTTTTGAAAAATTTTCTATATTTCTTAAAATTTTATATGCTGATGTATTGATGGGTAGTGGTCCAATGGATTTATTTTCTTTATGTAACTTTATTAAACCTTTAATTCAAAATTATTTCGTTCCACATTAGTTCATACTTTTTTTTTTTTTTTTTAATTGTAGTGTTAAACTTATTTTTTTATTTTTTATATTTTATGTTTTTATTTTATCTTTTTTATTCTAAAAATGTTTCTTGTAGTTTCCCGTTCATTTATTTATTTATTTTTTTTGTCATAATTTAAGAATGTTTATCCTAATATTTATATAAAGTTTTTCTTTTTATCTCTAAATAATTCAGTTACTAAAATTTACACATTTAGATTTTTATTTCTTTTACAAATAGCTACAGTTCCGTATTGTTTAAAATGATAACAATTTTTTACTACTATTTTTAAAGACTTCAGCTTTCAACTTTTACGTACGAGAAAAAGAAAAAAATTAATTTTTGTTTCGAATAAAAAAAAAAATGCTCGACGAAAATGAACTGAAAAAAACGACGGCGAATGATACATTTGAGCACACGGGCAATACTCGACAGAAGGAAGGGATGACTTTAGAAATTTGTTTTGGCTGTAGAGACACGTACGCGTTAATGTATAATTCATGCGAGCAAATCGAGATATTAACGGTTCAGTTTCCAAAAACAGAGACGAATTTTCGGCGACGATTAAAATATCAGGTGCTTCGAAGACGACGCATAACGCCCTAATAATAAGTTACTTCGTCTTAGCAGAAGTTGTTCGTCAAAAATTTTATATCATGTATTTTTTTGCGATTCATTCTGCAAAATATTTAATCTTATTTTTATCTTACTCTAATGCATTAGATCATTGTCATTCGTTTAATAATCATTTTATAACATCTTTACTAAATTCAAAATTTATACATAAATTACGATTGCTTATTTTGTTATTACAGTTTTTTTTTTCAGATTTTATTTTACCGTAATCGCATTACTTTTTGCTATTCTTAATAATAAAGTATTATTTATAATCGCATATTACTGTTGTAATAGAGGCGCGACAAGTTACTCTAATTATTTATCTTTCTTAGTTAATTATGTTTTACTTTGTAAATATATGTTTATTGTTGCAGAAGAATAATGATATCTTAACAGCAGAAGTGTTATTGAGAATATTAATGTTGCTGTTCTTTATTGTCATTAATTTCCCATTATATAATGATGTAGTGGTCGAAAAAAAAATTAGTGATTTAATTTTGTATTTTTACTTTGTCCATTTTTTTTTTTAAAGCTGACAAGGTGTACCAAAATATCGCAAAAGGACAAGTAAAATTAAGGTCAAAGAAAATTACGCCATAATGAAGATATGAATAATTGTGATAATTAGTTGATATATTAATAGTATATTTAAATGAGGAGAAGCTGTTTGTCATATTACCATTTTCGGCTATTAAAGTGCAAACCATGGTTTAATGTTTAAAATTTATAGCTAATCTGATTCTTATTAATATATATATATATAGGAAGAGAGAGAGAGAGGGTGAGGAAAAGATAGGATATAGATAGTTAAGTAAAATTTCATTATTATTTTCTTTCTGTAATAAATGTATTTATAAAACCCCTTTTTAACAGCTCTAACAACAGCTCTAACTTGAGTCTTATTACACACACACTATATATATATATATAGAGAGAGAGATAAGTTTCATCATTATTTCCTTTTTGTAAAAAAGCTATTTATGAAACCCCTTTTTAACAGCTCTGTATGTTGGTGCACATACTTATGTATATACATATGTATATGTAAAGTATATGAAATACATCTGCCATAGTTAATTTTATTTATTTTTTTGTATTATACATATATACACATATATATATGCGTGTGTGTGTGTGTGTGTCTGCATATAGTATTTTCGGTGTCCCTAATAGCGGCACGGCTGTTAAGTGTAATCGCTGAAAACCTATTTTTATTTTGTTCGTTATCACTGAAGCTACGAATTGGATTTCGTCCGATTTGTTGTAGACCTGATACCTTTCTCTAAAAAGAGGAATTTACTTTATTCCCCCGCATTATTTTTATCGATTTCGAAAATAGATGTTAGTTACTACGATAGTATTGTCTGTTATTTATATCATCTTTGTTTTTTTTTTTTCAATTTATTTTTATTGAGAGAAGGATGTTGCGAAAAATATTTTATAAAAATAACTATCGTAAAAAAATGTTCATCGACCAGTGAAATCTGAACGAAACAACAAAATGGGTTGGTGAATTTTTTAATATATATATCTTCCCCGGGATAAGTGCCTGGTACACGTCTTTTTAAGGAATACATCCGTGTGAATATGACATGTTGCACGTGTGTCTGCGATAGTGTATCCGTGTTCATGTGTTATATATATATGTGTGTGTGTGTGGATTTGCAATTATGATTGTGTACTATATTATGTACTTTATCGAATATTCTGTATTTTTTTTTAAATAAAAAATAATAATAATAATAGCGGAGAAAGTACAATTTATAAAAATATAAAATTTGAAGAATATTACTTAGATATATAATTTACAAAAATTATTAAAGCGATTAAGCAGTATTTGCAAAATAATCTGATTTTTCATATTCGCTCTCGATAATGGCTTAACAGCCGAAATTGATTTGTGATTTTTCATTTAAAAAAAATGTTTTAGTGATTTTAACTTCTTTTTTGTTCTTTCTTTATTTTATTTTTTTTTTACTAAAATCACTACATTCCACATTTTTCGAAGAATAATTGTGTTAGTACTTTGATTTTTTCAATGTTATTAATTATTTCACTATTTTTCTTTACGAAGCATAAATTTAAGATAGAGTTTCGGATAATGTATCGCCTTTAACAGAAGCCGCTCTTTACGAAAACAATTTTGTTGTTGTTTTAATTTCAGTAAAAATTCTATAAATCATGAAGAATTTATATGTAGACGAACAGCTCTCAAGTGTCCTTAAAGTGATTAGAAAATAGATAGTTAAAAGTGTAATATGTATAAAAACAGTTTACGAAAGTTTTTACGGGTTAAAGCAAAATATGCACAAATTTATCGACAATTCGGCATTAATAAAACTCTTCGCGGAAATATAAAAAACCAAAAAATAAACGCGAATATAAATGTGCCAAGTGATTTACTAGTGTAGTAAAGGAATCGGCGCCTGATATTAACCTGATAATAATCGCGTATCGCGGAATTGGAAACGCGTAAATCAAATATTCGCATAATAAGAACCCGGATAACAAATTTGTATATCTGTAAAGTATGTCTAAAAAATGAGAGATCACTTTTGTATAAAAATACTTAAGAATAGTAATAATAATCGTGTTAGACGTACACGTTTAGGAGTTCACACGGAAGAGACAGAGAACAAACTTAAGCTATATCCGCCATATTTATCAAAAAATGATCGAATTCTATCATTCGAGAATAGAGATTGACTAGGAAAACGTGCTCCTAATGAAGAAATTGAAAGATCACTGAAAAAATGTTCGAGTTTAGTGACGCACCAAGAAGACAAATCAACGAGCGAATTAAAAACTTAATGTATTGCAATCGGATGGTCTGTATTCGAAAATAAATGTAATAATTAATAATAATCATTAAAAAAACCATTTTCAATTACTAAACGCATATGGACATTATAATATATATGCACGTCGCGACGTAGCGATAATGCTTTAGCATTTTGCTCGAACGATCCGAGTTCGATTCGCACCGACAATGATAATTTCTCGTGGAAAGGTTTTTAGGCGATTCATTCGTCGGTGAATGTGTACCAGATTGTTAGTAAAGTAAAGTAGCAGAGACAGGCAATGGTAAACCAGCTCGTATTGGTTTGTCAAGAGAGAGCATCGTTTGGATGGTTTCTGTCAATCTTCTGGTTAATCAGGATCGCTAATTTTCAAAGGTAGTATGATTTTCTTTTTGTATATACGTATGTGCATTATACATACGTGTATTACAATTACAATAGCCTTTATTTCCATATTTTAGAAACATACATTTATAATATTACTCATAATAGTTACTTAATGTTAATTTTCTGTAAAATATGATAAAAATATATTTATATATTAGGAAAATTAAGCCGGTTGTCCAGTATTGGCCTCTTCCGATCATTAGACCTCTGTATGTCTTTCTTCCAATTGTTTCCATTCCAGACGAATCTGTGTGTTACGCATACCTTTCCGGCGTGTTCGTCAATTTCGTCCTTTTATCTCTTTTTCGGTTTTTTTCGCAACCTTTTCTTGACTAGTGGAAAGCATTCAGTGCATTTATTGGTGCATCTGTTCGTTTATATTCGAACGAGATGTCCAGCCCAATTATGGTAGGAAGGACACACGCGTTATAGATGTGTATCTTTTTCGTGCGGCTATTTCTTTTAACGACCGAAATTTTTTCCATCCCAACGCTATTCTGCGGTTCACTTCTTTTCCTGTTCTATCTGTAAATGAGATTAGTTGGCCTAGATATATAACATAGTCTACCCAAGCGTCTCTCATTTTTTCTCCATGGTGTTAGTCAACCCTTTTTTTCCAAAAATTTATTTTCAGACCTTTTGTTTTTGTGTTTTCTTCTAGTTCCGTTAACACGGTTTCTAACTGTTTTGCAGAAGCTGAGATTAAAGTTACATCTTCTGCGAATCTTAAGTTTGATAAGTTCCGTTAATATTTACACCATTTTGTCTCTAGTTCAAATCTGTAAATATTTCTTCCCACGCAGCATTAAATAGAACTGGTGCCAATGGTTCTCCTCGCTGCGTAAGTCTCTTCTTAAATGGAAATTTCAAAATGATTTTTCCATAACGATTTCACCCAACTCAGCAACGCCATAATCGCACACTCCGACCACGAATATAACCAAACTGAGCAAACAACAGCCGACAATAGTCAGCTAACTTCCGCAAATGAGGAGATATACCCGTTCGAATAGTTTCACTAATAAAAAAAGATAAGGTTATCGACCTATACTAAGAGGGTAACGATCATTCCCGGGTGACTTTATTATCGTCTGTTTTCAAGTTACCGGGGTCACTCTTCGCCGATGGCACACTTGAAACAGACGCGTGAGAACACACTCGTAGGTGGACAGAATTCGAGATCTCTACACCAATGCCAGGCATCCTTATTTTTAAACCTTGAACGGCAATAGAATACTTCTTGCACAGTTACACTAGAAACTGTTCACATAGCTTACGGAAATCAGCGACCGCCAGAGACTCACCACGCTGCTAACAGTTTACTAAGCTATAGCTGAGTTCACAAATCTCGGAACACAGTCTGAATGAGCGAGTAAGGTGCACAAAATGAAGATGTCAAAATCGGAACATTGGCCACGTAGAAATTATAACGATAAAGACTAGATTGAACGGAGCACCATGGCGTAAAATAACGGTACGATAATTACGACGTTCAGATACGAACAAACGATTATGAAGATGATATACCTATATAAAACTTTTTTTATATATATATATATATATATATATATATATATATATATATATATATATATATATATATATATGTATATATACATAAAAATGAACTTGCGTGCAAATGGATTATAGTGTTTTGTATTTTATTCTATAAAATATATCACCCGGCACCCCTTTTGATGTCTTGTTTTTTTTTTTTGCAAATAAAATTTCCGTTCTTTTTTTAACCATTTTCATCAAACCTTCTGGCGACTGAACCAAAGGAAAAACTGCGAAGGAACGATCATTTACGGGTAGGGAAATTAATGATAGTATTTTATCGTCCGCAGAATTAAGCAAAATAAAAGTGCAAACATATCGAGGGTGGTACAATGGTGGTTCACTGGCTGGATTAATGGTTGCTAGTTTCGTTGCTGTAGGCATTTTTTCAATTTTTACCAAAGAGGAAATTACAATCGCACAAACACATAATGTCTACATATATATTATATATATACATGTATATATATATATAATATACACATATATAATATACATATATATAATATATATTTATATATATGTATACGATGTATGAAGGACGTTATTTGTTTTAACTTTAAACGATTAAACTTCGTAGACCAATAATATCATACACGTCCGTTCATATATATATATATATATATATATATATATATATGTAAGTTTTCACCTGCGTTTGCTTACGAATGTGTCCGAGTGTTTGTGTTTTTGTACGTGTGTGTGAGTGTGAAGAGTTATATTCTTCGAACGAGAAAAATATGATCAATATCCATTAACAGTGTTTTATTTTTTCATTTATCTATACTGCTCATCAATTTAAAACAACGAAATATCCGCCACCGCTTTATTGTCGACTATTTTTTTAATAGTAATGGAAATTAAAAATGAATACGGAGCCGTCTATTTTTTTCACTGGAAATTTCCTATTTCTCAAAAAAATTTCCACGACGGATTATTAAGCGACGTCAATTCGTTAAAAATTTTTCTTTAAAATTGCTTCCTACAAAAAAAAAATAAAGAAAGAAAAATTAAATAATTAAATTCAATTTCCAATATTACGTACAACGAAATGATAGTAATAGTAATTAAATGGCAATTTAAATACATAAAATAAAAAATGTCTATATAATGCGCGATAATCTTATGTCACTCGCGTTACGTTACAAACACATCACACACATTTATATACGTAAACACCTGAACACCTCGTCTATAAAAACGTAATCTTACTATACAACGAGTACAATACCAGTTGTAGTGTGCCCGGTTCTTTTGGATTAACCATGCCACCGGATCGTGCACTGCAGCTGTATAGGCAGCATAGGAGTTGCAGCGCAACAGCTCCTATGTTCCAACATGCGCATTTGTACCATCTTTTCCTCTCTCCTTTCTCCTTTCCCTTTTCCTTTTCCTTTTTCCTTTTTCCTTTTTCCTTTTTCCTTTTTCCTATCTAACTCACTTTCCTTTTAAGAAGTCCTGTGGCGATGGTAGCAGGTCTGGTTGACCGGAACTAGCTGCAACTTGCACGGCAGGCAATATGTCCTATATTGTCACTTTCGAATGGAGTGGAAGTTGAATTCGGCAATCGGATATGCGACTGGGCAGGCCTCTTCAGGATCCTCGCTGCCCACCGCGAATGTGGAGAGCTAGAAAAGGTGCCCTAAACATCGGCAACTCCAATTATCCTGGTCAGCGTGCCGCGGCTGGCGGCAACCCAATGGCAGAATGACACAAGCAACATGATGTTGAAATAAAAATGTTCTGGAATAAAGACCGAAGTTCAAAGGAGAACGCGCTGGATGAAGAACAATTGGTGGCAAAACAAAGCACAAGAGATTCAAACTTGTGCAGATTCCGGCCGTTATAGGGAGTTCTTTTCAGCAGTTAAAGCAGTATATGGATCTATAAAAATGCTTTATTACAGGATGAATATGGCAACATCATAAGTGATCATCATGGAATAGCGCAAAAATGGAAATGTCATTTTGAGAATTTATTAAACATTGTGTAAATCTCTCAGTGCCGAATGAAGTGCAGGATTCCCGGCAACTCGCTGCTTTAGACGAGGATATATACTTAAAAGAGGTTAAAGATGCAATAAAGCACATAAAAATTGGGAAAGCTGCCGGGCCAGATGGGGTTGGCAACAGAAGTGACTGCAACAACTACAGGGGCATTTCATTGCTTTCAACTATTGCCAGAATTATGCTTAATCGTATTCTATCAATATTGGAACGAACCTTTCCAGAAACATAGAATAGATTTCGCACTGGTCGTGGTACCATCGACTTAATATTCTCGATCAGGCAGCTACGATAAAAGTGCTTAGAACAAAATCGGGATCTTTTCATTGCATTTATTGATGTTAGTAAAGCCTTTGACTCGGTGCATAGGCAGCTGTTGATGAAATGCATGGAGAAAATTAGCTGTCCGTTGAAATTTATTCGATTGCTTTCGCTTCTAAATGGCAATAATACAAGCATGGTAATGCTACAAGAATGCAATTCTGGCCAATTTAAAGTTAGTACAGGAGTCAAGAAAGGCTGTGTGCTGGCTCCTGCGCTGTTTTCAGTGTATATGGATTACATATGATCGCAGTTAAAAAGCTGGGACCTGAAAAAATAGTAATGATCAGTAGGTTTGATGTTTTCGAATTCCAATACGCGGATGATTGTGCTGTGGTCGCGCATACCGTACGGGAACTTCATATCAAAATACTTGATACAGTATACAACAGTTTTGGCCTAGCTATAAATAAGAAAAAAAACCAAATTACTTGTACAAGTAGACCCAACGAATAAACGGCAATAAGAACACGTGTTGGAACTAAGTAATAGTGCAATAGAACAGGTAGTGACGAATAGCGAAATTTTAATGCGGGCTAAATGCAAGTCTATTCGGATGCCGCTTTATAATAATAGTCTGAGATGGATCGGACATGTAATCGGAATGAACGATGACGGACTTCCGAAGAAATTCCTTTATGGTCAGCTTCTTGTTGACAAACGTCGTATTGGACGTCCTAGTTGGCGATATAAAGACTATTTGTGTCAAATACCGAAGGAATGCGAAATTGATCGCGAGACTTGGGAAAACTAGCGATGGATCGCAACATCTAGAGACAAAAACAATACGAGATGGCCTGCGGAAAGCTGCGGAAGAAAGGAAAAGAACCGACGTAAAGGCTTGATTGAAACGGTTCGAGTAGATAACATTAATACTGACGCTTTTAGAAACGTATGCGCCGCGAAAACCGGTTTGATTAGCCACCTCAGGACTCATGAATAATGGATGGTACTTCGTACTCGCTTAACGAAATGATGAATAAATAAATTACAATAGAAATTTTTGCTCATAAAATACAATAACGCTGACTATACAAGAAGAGACACGTTCGAGCGCACGTTTGATAGGTGTTATTAGAATTAATAAACAGGTGGACGGGATTTCAGTAATGTAATGTAAAAGGAGACACAATCGGGAAATCTGAATAAATGTTATTAATAATCTCCATAATTTATTAAATCGATTTTTAAATTAATAAAAAAATCGCAATAACTTAAAAGAAAAACTATCAAAATGGTTTATTCATTTGTAATATCGGTAAACTATTTACGCTGGAGAACGAAACTTTTTGGAATTCGCGCGTGTACCGTCGTTTTTAGATATTATTTATACCGACTTTCGATCGAGCAAGAATTAGTCGGTAATCTGTTAGAAAACTGTTTTTTTAACCGATCGCGCGACTGTATTTTTGAAAATTAGCACCGCAACATGATATAAAATTATGATACAATATCGGCTGTAATTTTTTTTTTTTATTATTTATTACCGCAAGCTGATCAACAAGATCATTTAGCAGTATTTGGGAGGAGAGCATAACAGGAAGGGTATAGTACCCACTGGTACAAACCCGGCAACTTAGGTCCAGGGGTTTTCTACGTCTTAAGCGTCCTGATATAGCCGTCTGTTAGTAAACTGTACATTTACAGATTTGTTCTCATTTATTTTTATATTTCATTTGCTAAATCAGTTTTTGTAGATTACTACTCGCTGTATTTGGATCGGTATCATAAGAAAGAAGTACCATGTCCTCGGCAAATGTGGCTACCTGAATAGTAATAGGAAAATCGGCTGTATAAACTAAATACAACGTAGGTCCAAGCAGCCTCGAGGCACACGCGCACAGACGGGATACAGTTCAGAGGACGCGTGATCATAGCGTACGTGAAAATATCTATCACTAATGTACGATTCTAATAAGAGTTAAAGATGTGCGGCGGGTAGTAGTAGTTTCAATTTATACAAAAAGCCAACATGCCAGACCTTATAAAATGCCTGTTGAACATCAAGAAAGGCTGCTGTACAGATCTTTTTAGTTTCCAGCGAATTTTCTATTATGCTAACTAACCTATGCAGCTAATCAATTGTGGAGTGCTGTTGCAGAAACTCGAACTGGTGGTTAGGTATAATATTATTCGAACGGATATATGGGAGTAACCTACTCAAAATTAACTTCTCCATAATTTTCGACAAAAATTGTCAGTAGAGAAATCGGGCGATACGAGGTGATGGAATGCGGAGGCTATAATGGCCCAAATCGATGCAACGGAACAGCTACGAGTAGGTTCGTGTTACTTACCGGATTCGTAAGCGAAAGATTAAGTTTAACTAAAATCGAACGACCCCCGTTGCATTAAATACGATAAATTAAAAAAGCAAATTTTATCAAGCCGGAATCGCCCACGTGTATCATCGAAGTACATTTAGATATTAAGGTCCACAGATTAACTGGTTACTGAAAAAAATGAGGTAATACATCTTGTAAACTGCGATATTGATAAAATATAACCGGTTTCCACACGGATTAAGCGATGGTAATGTTTTGGCTATAAGCCGATGTTAATCTTTAGGACTCACTTTTCGGTAAATACTGTTTAAAAAAAGCTACTCGTCCGAAGCGGCGTCGTCAAGACCCGAAACCGCTTAATCTTCAGGTTTTACAGTCATACCATGTATACGACAGGAAAACCGGTTAATTTCTTTCGGTGGTTTCAATATCGGTACTAAGTGTTTAAAATTGTTCGTTTCCTAATATACAATTATGAAGGAACAAGTAGTTTGCTCGAAGTATACCGGAAAATGTTTTTTCAGGTGGTCTTTTTATTGGATTTTGATTCTCCAAAAACGGACGGTCTATATTTACAAAATTGATGACTAATAATTTAGGACCTGTTTATGCCTATGAGCGAGCACTTTCAGTCGTGCAATTTGAAATAGTATCTAACGAGATTATCTTCCGTATTAGACTGATTCCGTTGTCTGAAATTTTTCATTTTTTTTTTGGAAATAGCAACGGTTTTCAATGTTAAAAATTGCTGACAACAGCGAGCTTTGTCCAGTTATTTTTCATGGTGCTAACATAAATTATTTTATTTATTCGTTAACTGAATTATCGCCGTTTTGTATAAAGTACAGATTTTGTTACATTCGGTATTCCAGCCTGGTATACATATAGTTAGTAGAACTCGAAAGAGCATTCTCTTTTTCTGTTACGAATTACTAACCTTCAAAATCGTTCGTAATTTGCAATCGTGTAAACATATTTTGAAAGTTTCAACGCGATATCATATTTCGAGCAACTAATTTTAGTTTGAAACTAACTTCGACGATGTTGGTGTAGCCTTCGTAGAAACATATTTTGATAGTATTATAGGACATCGGTTCTTATAGGAAACAGAGCTAATATGTCCGTTTATGTATAGAGAAAATACGATGTCATTTTTGATCGTTATAAAAAAATTAGTCAGATACATACATATATATATATATATATAGAGGAAGTAAAGAGAACAGTAAAAGTATCGCGTCTATGCTGAAGTTTAAAATAGGGTTTTCGATTGGAGAAGAATTCTTATAACTAACCTTACGAATTGTATAATGAGGTACACGATGGACGAATTGAATAGAATAGCCAAAAAAACAAAACAAAAAAAAAGATGGTAGAATATCGGATGAATAAATAACAACAAGGATGACAATAGATTATAAAAGAAGTTATCCAGACCGTCTGGGGTGGTGAGGTTGTGAAACGAACAAAAATTATTAACAGCTGAACAAATAGCTTAACAGCAATTAACACGCATGACAGCATTCCCGGTTAAATGAGAATTTAGCTTGATTGTTTCCGAAAAACACAGTAACGATAACACACACACACACACACATATTCATACGTATATGTATGTGTAAGTATATAGACAAAATTTCTTATATTCCGTTGTTCTAAATATATTTTAATTCATTCCGTTTCGTTTTATATAATAATTTTTAATAGTGACGATTTTACTAAAATATACCAATTAAAATAGGACGAACGGAATAATATTTTTCAACGAATTATTTTAAAATAAATTTATGTTATCGAAAATGTTTATTTCCTCTAAGATACTTTGCCACGGTTTTAGACGAGTCAAATAATTAGTACGTAATTCGTTAAAATTCGTCAATCTTCTTCTTCTAAATCTTACACTCTGTCACTTGGGGCAAGTTCGAATTTGCCGATTACTGGCTGTAAACGCATGTATAGAAGTTATTCCAGTTCACTGTAGTAGTTTGAAATTGCCTTCGGCCGGTATCATAAAATTATTGGTGCGTCGGATAAGAGCTGGACAGATTTCTTCCATCAGAAATCTACCTGGTCTATCGGCCGAGATCTCCTGTACATTTTTTATAAGATCGCACTTGAAAGTGGAGTTTTGCACTGTATAGGTCGCAAACTCATCACTCGAGATGATGTTATCCACTACCTGACAAGTCGCATTTATGCTTCTTGTTAGGAGGCAGTGGCCCTAAGCGAATGACAATTGTTAATCACCAGCTCGGCTTTCAATAGTGCGTGATTAGTTTGGATAGTTGACGGCTCTGAAACGCCTCAATTGCGCCACACGATTATCTGCCTTCATAGCTGTTTAGGTCTTTGGAAGGAACGGATCGGCGGTATAAACATAAAGGGGAAATTAGTCGAGGAACGTCTGCTCGGTGAAGGTGAAGGGCCTTTAAAAAAAAGTGAATAATTCCTTATCGTAGTTAGGTGCTCGACAATGTTATGACTTCGGTACCGTGCGGTAGAATAGGTCTTCATTTTTCTAAAAGATTTTGAGCATCTGCATGTAATTTCTATTTCAGGTCGTGAGAAATATATAAAAATATATATATGTAAATTCTGGGAATTGTTCTAGTAATTCGTTAAAAATCGTCGATATTATTAATAAATTAGATTTTAAGCTATTATCAAGTTAATAATTTGAAATGACGGTATTAACGCAAATAATTTTGATATTATTAAAAACATCCATACCTATATATATATATATATATATATATATATTAATATATTAGGTAATTTCGTAAATTTTTGTTATTGCAGCGTACTTGTTGGGTAATATCATCGAACTTCGATTAGGTTTAACAAATGACTTTTTTAATGTATTCAGAAGGTAGCCGGGAGAAGTAAGTTTGTACACTATTTCGACTTAACGCAGTCGCGTTTTATTATTCCGGAAAATGTAAAAGAAATCAGAAATACATATAAACACATCCCACAAGTGCCGTTTTTGAAAAACTGACTAACTGTTCGGTCTTTCAGTTAGTACGTATGAAAATATCCTTAAACGGTTATGTAGCGAATAACAGAAATAAAATAAAGGTAGTTTTATCAATTTAAAGTTAAGTTAAAAAAAGCGATTTCAGTTTAAACAAGTGTAGAATTATATTGAATTCGTGAAAATAAATCACGTAATCACACACATAGTAGAAATTCACCGATAAATTAAATATAACTGGCGTTTATACAAAATTAGATATTTCCCGGTATTTCACAGTAACGCACAGGAAAAAATCCTTTCTGAACATACATACACATATACACATATACATATATAAGTACATAAACACATGCATTATACAAATATAATGCACATATGTATAGATAGATAGATACGTACACAATATATATATATACACAAAACACGTGTATACCTATAAAAATACTCATTTTGTTTCTGATGATGAGCGATGTAAGTCTACTAGAAGCGTTCAACGTGCCAGTTGAAGAGCACGTAATTTTTACCAATAATAAATGATATGTATAAATATATATATATACATACATATGTATATATTAACCTCGAGAAAATTCGTTTCCTCAAAAAAAAAAATAAATAAAATTTTATTTCCCAAAATAAAATGGACAAAGAAAAATGACGGGAAGAATAAACGAAATCAGAAAGACATACGCGCGATGTCATCGTGAACAAACTGCCGCGGAAGTCGCTGTCAACCGTTAAAACTATTTTCCGAGACGAGTCAATTTGTGGAAAACCTCAATAATAAGGTTTTGGCGTTATCGTCGACTTCGTTCAAGATGAAAACCATCTCTTGAAACTATGAAATATTAATATGACGAGTGTGGAAAATTACTAATAAAACGCTTCCTCGGTTTTATGTTAACCGATTACACGGGCGCATTCTTAGATATATGTTATACGGGTAGATATATTCGTTGACATCGATATACATAGCTATATACACACACACACATACATATATCTATTTTTATATACGAAAAAAAAAGAGAAAAAGAAACGGAAAGAACGTTGAACGTATGAAAACGGAGAAAATGATAGTCGACGATGAAAAATATTTTCCGGAAGATGTCATCGGTATTCCGTTATTCCTTCAAAACTGAGGAAGTTTTTATTTTATTTATCGAATTAATGATTTTTTTTTTTTTTTTTAATTCTGAATTATTCATCATGCGTAATTGTAATTTTAAAATCGTGGATATTACTAATATTAAAATTTATTTTCATTTCGGAACGAATAGTCGTTTGTAGGGCTAATGCCGAAGTAAAACGCTGGAAAATATCGAAAACAATAATTTGAGTAGCGTTTTGACAAAAATTAAATTGATCAAGACGTGGTCGATCCACGTTTATGACCGAGCATGTGGAATAGGTTAAATTTGAGGCATATTTATTATCGTCAAACTGGTGTCTATGCAACATTTTTAAGTTATAATATTTTATGCGTAAATTCTCGAGTGCTAGAAGAAAGATAAGTAAGTTGAGGTTCCTGCATGATCTTTGTAACGCTCGCATAGATGACAATTATTTATTATCTACAATTTCATTTATGGTCACCAGTGTTATCAGTAGTAGGTCACATCGTATTTTCTACGAATCGCATGCTCGTACAAATCTAGGTTACAACTCACCACTTTTATCCACCTTACGTCTATATAATAACGTACTAAATATTCATCCACAGTTAGATATTCATTTCGATAGTAAATTTGTATATAATAAATTTTTTTAAACTCTATATTTCAGTTGTTACTTTTCAGTACGTTTGTTTTATTTTGGTCATATGCCCCGATGGAGAGTTTGTTTACATGAGAGTATGGGTGTATGACTGGTATATTTCTGTTAGTTTTTTGTTCTTTTCGGATGTGTGCTTGTATGTGGGTATTGTATTTCATTAGAATCATTTTTCGGTTTGTATTAGTAATTTTTTGTTTTCAATCTAAATATTATTTATATTAATCAGCGTGTTGTGTGAGTGTGGTTCAGTTTTATTTGTGTTCATACTTTTACTTTATAATTATTCTGTAAGAGCGTACACTGTAATTGACGTTATGCTGTTGTGTACGCCGTATTGTTTTGTAAATAAATAAGTAAATAAGTAAATGCTGGAAGATTAAAGTGATGTATAAATGGTTGGATCATGTGCATGTGTGTGTGTGTGTGTATACGAGGTTGTAAAAATAATTGCGGCATTTTGAATTATTCAGGATGTTTTAAAATGTTTAAAATATTATATATATATATATATATATATATATATATATATATATATATATATATAGGAAGAGGAGTAGAGAAAAGTGGTGTATACGGTTTCAAGTATATGTCAGATGATGTTACAAAAAAATTTCGAGTTATGAAAAAAGATACAGGTATAATTTATTGTATGATTTGTTGACATGTATTTCAGCGTGACAGTACGTATTGCAGATAAGTTATTTATATAAATAATTTTGTTATATTTTTGATATATCCTTTATTATCATTATTCAACGTTATTTAATTGATTTTATAACTTAGTATAATTAGATATAATTCCTGGTTTACATACAGAAATTCATTGCTTATATATATATATATATATATATATATATATATATATATATATATATATAAAACAGAAGAATAAAGCTATTAGTAAAAATCACTAATAATCAATAAGAAAGAACTTTTCGGCAGTTACGCCATCTTCGAGTTAAACATAAATAATAATTATTGCGCATACGAAGAAAGTTAACATTTCTCTAAATTAAACGCATGTAAAATCAACGCTCTTTCAAACCGTACGAACACGTCGATATAATTACACTAGATATTACAAGAGAAGCAACGTCAATGAAGAAAATATGAAAAACACTATATAGGAATAGTCAAAATACGATTTTATTATTTATACATATATATCCATTTATACTAAAGTCAATATTTATGATGTCGCTAGGTCATTGGGTTTAAGACGTTTGAAGCGGCTTACATCTTGATCAATATGCAATAGTGCAGACACTTCTGGATTCGGATGATTACAAGTATTTTATCGTGTCGGCAAGTCAAATCAGCCATAATCTCGTTAATCCACATAATTCTGAAATCGGCGTGCAGTGATTTTCACTTCGTGAAACCAGCTGGCATCGGTTATCGTACGAAGGAATCTATTTTCGATCGCTCGAATAATTCGCTTCTTCGAAGTTTCGTGCAATCCCATATCCACACGTCCAGATTGGCGCCGTACGATATAGTCTGATAAATTAGTCGGTTATTTAGCAACTTTATTTTAGAATGTCGTCCTACGATCAAACACATTTGGCGTATTTTGAGCCTAATCTGGTGAACTTTTGCATCGATGTGTACTCTCTAAGTTAGTTGAATATCCAGATGCAGAGTCAAGTATTGTGCGGAGTTAAAAACTGGCGCTTTCTGATTATTTATGAAGACTACATACTGGGAGTCCCGTTTACCCAGGCCGAAGGTGACATGGAACTTAATCTTCCAATCTTTCGTCCATTTCATTATACCAATAATACGAAAAATGAAATGATACGTCTGGAAATGGTATTTTAAAAATCGAAATAATGGAAAAAAAATATATAAAAATATATATATGTTTTTATTTCTTTCAAAGAAGAGAAATATTTCCCAATAACTCGGTTTCCAAGCTATTTTATTTTAGTTTTGGAATAATACGTCAGAAAATAAATTGCTCGCTTTTGAAGTAAATAAAATAAATCTTTCCCTCTCTCACCCCTTCGGTGTGTCTTTTGACGAATTGAAAATAAAATTCCTCAACCTTCATTACATTTTTCATTTTTATTTCTTTTAAAAATAAAGTATAGCTCTATCGTCGTAATAATGAGAAAAAGACATTAAAAAAATTAAATTGGAAAAGCCTGCCTTTAAAAAAAAGCTTAAGCCTGCCGTTTTTCACTTCTTTCGGTAGATGCTAAACCCTCGTATAAAAATACGTTCGTGTCGTGCGTGTGCAGGGATGAGTGAGAGAGATATAAAATGTAGAAGAAACCCCAATTTTTTCGCCATTATTATAAATTATTATTTTTTCCTTTTCGTGTATCGTTTTTTTTTTTTTTTTTTTTTTTTTTTTTGTTAGATTGCGAACTCTTTATATTAGTTTGTCGTCAGGATATTATTGTTACCGATTATAAAATTTCTAATAATAACAGCATTTCGTGTATGTACAAAGTAAAGTAGAGTAAAGGGTCGTCAACTGGAATGTCAATAGCCAATGTCACCTGTCGATCCTCATTAACGCCCTGAAGATTGATGAAGGATTAGCCAAACGATACATACACAGACCTAGCTAATATAGGATGTTTACCATTGCCTTACCCGGAGTCGTTCGCTTTAAACTACCAATTCGATGTATAGCTTGAGTTACCTAAAATTTTAAGAAAAAATTCTATTTCCCTGTAGGATTCGAACTCAATTATCGCTACTCTATATTGTACATACAAACACACACATATACAATATATATACATGTATTGATACATATATGTATATATGATGTTTATATGTATAGTCTGATGGTAAAAAGTATATATATATATACATATATAAATAACAATACTTCTGAAATTGAAGAAATTCAATCTAGAAAAAGAAATAATTAACAAAGACTAATACGGAGGCTTAGAAAATAGGTCATTCGAAGTAATACAAACGATGAAAAAATTCAAAGATAAAGGGTATAGGGTAACCCTGGTGACACTGGACATTACTAAAACTTTCGACAGCTTAAATACCAAATTAATGTTATTATTAGAAAAATTGGATCTTGATCAAAATTTGCTAAATATAGTAAATCATTATTTTCAGAACAGATTTACATTAATAAATATTCGTACATTCAACAAAAAACATTCATCGGTCACAGGGATAATGCAAGGTTCGGTATTCTTAATTATAGAATATGGTATTTTCAAGAACGTATAAAATTAAACTACTAGCAAATGTTAATAACATTCATCGACGATATAGCTATGATAATGCCGGATATTAGTCTTCAATACGTATAATAAAGTTGAAAAATTCTTAAATAGCTATAGTTTAAATATTAATATGTCAAAATCTGAATATATGTTATTCAGTAAAAAAAAAATCAAAAATAATAATTTAAATTTAATAAATTACAATATCTATATCCAGTTCTTGACGGCATAAAATATATTTGGAGGTAACAATCGAAAAAAACTTAAAATTTTATATGTATTTCCGTATCGTAAGGAATAAAATTAGTAAGTTTTTGCCCATATTTAATAAACTATATATAGCAATAATAATAAAAACAAATTAAATTATAAAAAAGGATTAATATTGTATAAATCGATATTACCGAACTCAATTTAAAACAGTAGCATTTATTGTGAAATGTTAAAAATCAAAAGATTCATATCATTAATAAGATCTTTTCGAAGAATAATTGCGATTAAAACGATTAAATCGCATAAAACTACTATCTACTTGGCATCGATTGTAATAGCCGGTATTTACCCAATAGATTTAGAAATCCGTAAACATATCGATATATTTTTCATCGAGTAATATAAATCATGAATTTTTTCAAGTAAATAGAAAATTCATATACGAAAAAAAAAAAACCCACCTAGTTAACGTAAAACAGTTTTATACTAAAGCCATATTATATCGAGAAATATCAAAGCATATATAATTGATCAACTTATCGATATGTCCCAAATTAAAATGATAGATTCGATAATAATCATTTTATTCCTAGCTTTTATAATGTTCAATTTATCACCGGTCATGGCTGTTTTAAAAAATATTTAAAACGTTTCGGAATAGCAGAAACTGAAAATTGTAGAGCATGTAACTTTGAGAATACGGTTTACCATATCCTGTGCATGGTTGTAATAATTGCAAAGAAATAGTTTTAGATTGTAACACGATAGAATTAGTAAATCATAAATATAACGATATTAATAACTTAACTATTTAAAGAAATAAGAAATAGAAATAAGTATAACTTAACATATTGATAAGATCATTTTTCGATGTTATGCGTATCATCTTAATTTTTAGAAAATTATTATTTTAAAAAATGCAGTTAAAAGATTGTAAATGGAGCTTATGGTGGTAATAAACTGGACGGTCACCGTAAAGTTTCCATAACGTATACTTATGTAATTTTGAATAAATATACTATTTTTAAATAATAAAAAGAATATAACCAATAAAAAACTCTTACTCAGTATGTTCATAGCGGAACTTGACCTCGCTGCTCCTTCCATAATAATAATAAGTATTTTATTAAATAATTAAAATACAGTCAGTAAACACAATTTATACGTATATCGTGTACTGGAACTCGCCTTATCACAATAACTTAAAAGAGTAATTAATTAAGGTAAGTAACAAACAAAAAATTAAAAACTACTAAACGCGGTAGAAAAAACAAGAAAACAAACAAAGCGAACATAAAATTAGATAACGTTCAAACTAACGATTAAATATGAACACAATTAATATAACATCGCACTAATAATTAGAATAATATTGATAAGCGAATAGCTCATTACGATAAATTATGTTTAATACGTCTATGCTTATATTTTGTATACATAAAGCTGCCTGCAATCGTAATTACCTATTAATGTTTACTATATCTAATAAATACATTCTACATCTAAATTCCGCCATAATGCACAAGCCTGGCGCAGTGCCATTCCGCGGGTTGTTACAAAGGAGAAAGTGAATTCGATCTCAAAAGATATAAAAATTATTATTATTAAACTTAAAAACTACGTTCGTAAATTTTATCAAAGATCTAATGATCTAAATAAGTTCAAGTATAAGAAGCTGTATAACAAATTAAATAAGGTAGTCGAAACAAAGTTAATAAATGAAGAAATTTACAGTATGATAAATTCCTCCTAAACCTCTCGCCAATTGATAATAGTTTATGGAGAGTCAAACAAATACTTCTGTAGAGGCAAAACCAAATTACCGCCTATTAAAGACTCAATTAATTCGGGTAGGATAGCTTATTCCGTTAAAGATAAGGCGGAAATTTTAGTTCAGCATTTTAGTACTGTTCATAGTCAACATGTGTTGATGTCAACCCGGTATAATGAAAGGTGAAGCAAACGATAATACTCACTTAACACTTCTGCAGTGATTTCACTCGTAGATCTTACAACACCTAAAGAGGTTAAATGCCTTATCTCCACTCTCAGGCTGAAAAATTCAGTTGGTCACGATCAAATTAGCATAAAAATGATCAAAAATCTATCAACGAAAACAATAGTCGCCTTGGAGGTTCTATTTAACTCATGTTTACGCCTATGCTATTATCCTGTGTCGTGGAGAGTATCGGTAACGGTACCTTTGGCAAAAGCTGGGAAAGATTCCTATTCGGTTCAAAATGTTGGACCTGCGAGTTTACTCAGTAATATAAGTAAGATTTTTAAAAAAATAATACTAGTAATATTGAAGGCATTTAGTGACAGAGAATCCATCATAGCTGATTCGCAAAGAACATGTGTGTTAACATAGTATGACCAATACGGATTCTACATAATACAATTTCTTCTCGTCTATTTTCACGGCGTGATGTTGGCCAGTGTTCCAATTTGCCTTTAACTTGTCGTAAATTGTTATTCGTTTGATTAGTCCATATATATTTTGAGCGACGATCTTGATTGAACATTATTTTTTGCTTTTTTGGCATTTAATAGCTCTTTTCCACGTGTTTTCCCGTGGCAGGTTGGCAGTTTTTGGTGGACTGATGGTAAACCGACTTATATGTTAAATAATTATTACACCCGATTCGAAATGGTTTATTTTTGTCACGGTAGAATTTATCAAGATTATAATTGAATGTTTTATAGAAATTTATATGCGTTTTGTAAGCGTTGCCAATTCAAAAAATTGATCAACTTTTAGTAGGAATAATGTCTAAAACATATTTTGACTTTACTTATCTTGTAGTAGACGATTGTACATTTATTATAGAAAAATTATACCACTTAGAATCTGATGGTTGTTCAATAACAGAATTGACATTCATTTACGATTTTTTTTTCGGTGTAGACCATAACCGCTCTCAGTTTAAAAATGAAAGTTGCAAGTGCTTTCGAAACGTTACGCGATAAAAATGTTGACACGGTTTACACCGGGAAATATCTTATGAATATCAAACTATGAAAGTTTAAAAGAATTTACTTAAATACGGGTTTTGTTATTTTCAATTCGAATTACTCGATTTACATTAATTATAGGCGCGTAATAATTACTGAAATCATTATTATTCATGTTTTAAATCGATAACTCGTTACTTTTACCGAAGGAAATATTATTTTAATTTATTTTATTTAACATATAAAAAATATTCCATTTTAAATGTTTATTCTAACGTCACTCGTCTAAATTCTATTTTAAATTGCGCTTTAGTCGGTTTTCTTCAAATCTATATAATTAGTAAACAAGTACGCTTTACAAATTGGATTAGTTGGCAGGGATTAAACTCTAATCGAAGCCCCTGCCACTGACTTTATTGAAATAATGTCTCGTTTTAAAAATATTCTAAAATTGTCTTTTTTATTAATAATATCTTTAATATAAAAAGGTGATGTTCATTGGGCTAAGCTTTTAACTAGAAAGACGTTGTCAATGAAAGCGTTGTTTGTAGTAAACCATGCAAACCAACAGTTTCCCGCATTATTAACAGCTCCTCTATTCGAACATCGATCAATTTTGATGTTTCCTACTAAAATCCGTATCATTTTAGTTTAATTATCTTTGAACACTGTTCACCTCCTCCATTAATCAGATCTCCTCTATGGTTGAATACCACAGCGTATATGAGTTGCGGGAAAGAGTGCAGGAACCCGACTACACTGTGGCTCGCTCGTTTTACGGATTAACTCCACAACACTCCGATAGAAGTAACAAAAAAAAAAAAAAAAAACACGAAAGACGTGTATATGTTGCAGTCTGAATTCGCTCAATTTGTATAATGTCATTTTTGAAAAACATGATATTTCATCGACGATACAAATACAGCCTTTGGTGTCAAGAGGAAAATAAAGCAAAATTTCGATTTAACGTATTTTGAAACTTTCCAATTTTTTCACATTCGATTTTTAGAAATAATTGAGTTCAAACAAAATTTCAAATTGTCGACGTTTTATAGATTACGCGTAGGTGAAAAATATAGTTGATATAAAATTAGTTTCCTAGCCATGCTAGTACGTACCGTGGATAAGATTAAATTATTCGAACAAGACAGAATATTTTATGTCCTACGAATAAATTTATTAATCGAGAGAACCGAAGAGGGTCTTTGTAAGTAATATTGTTTTCGACGACGATATTAATCTAATTTTAAGTATTCAAACAATTTATGGAGTACCACGTAAGCGCTATTAAATTTTATCGACTGACTAGCCGGTATAGAACACTACTATGATCAGGCAACCGTCGTTGCGGTTTTATAATTCAATTAAAGACAATTCCCCGTTAGGGAATGTCGCTCGCGAAGACCATATATCCGAGGAAGCATCATTTTCGTTTAATTTGATTGATTTTCTAGTGTGACTGTGTATTATACTTTGAGCCCACATTTACGGTTTATCTTTATATATATATATATATATATATATATATATGTGTGTGTGAAGGTAGTAAATTAAATTCGCGCATATAGTAGTGTCAAACTAAATTAGAGTTTTGTGAAGCTATGCTCGAGCTTTACGTACATTTTAAAATTTTGTATATAATCTAAAACCACGAATAACAGTTTGACTTGTATAAGGGGGAACAAAAAACACAACGTATGTGTTAATTTTAAAATTTAGGAATATATATATAATCTAGATCCATCGTGTACATTTAAAAGTTTATATATAAAATAAAAAAAAAATTGGCATGTATAATGCAACAACAACAAAATAACATATATTAATCGCGGATATTAAAATTTAGGTATATATAATCTGGATCTATCGTACTTTTAAAAATTTATATGTAATCTAGATTCATGAATAACAAATAATTTGACAGGTATAAAGAAACAAAAAAAACACGCGAAAAAACCGCATATATGTGTTATAACCAAAACTGATATTACACTGTACGGGCAGCGTATTTTTTCGTATTACGTTCATTTTAAAAAATAAATCTGATTATAAGAAAATATAATGCGTTCTTTTACTAGTAATAAAAATAATAAAAAAAAAAACCACGACATAACAGCTGCGACGAGGTTCGAATTCACGTCAGTTCAAAATAATCACTCTTACGAAGAAGTTGTTTTCTCAACGCAGAAGTAATAAACTTTCAACTATCTTAGTTTTAAATGTGTATATTTTTTTTTTATATGGGGAAAATTAGAAATATTCATTTTGCACATCGGGCTTGTCTGATTTTTCTTAAAAACACTTAGAAATTTTACCAGTAACCATATCCGGGAACCACCAACAGAAAATTTTCAAAGAGTACACACGGACTTCGTTGGTCCTATAGGTGACAATTACATTTTCATAGTTGCTGATGGAAAATCGAAATTTCGATTTTCAGAGGTATTTAGAAAACCACCAACGTCAGAGGCAACATTAGAAACACTGAAACGGATATTTGCAGAACATGGAATGCCAATAGTATTAGATAATGCTACAATTTTCAAAAGAGTTCATGGAGTTTTGCAATCAGTATGCAAAACTTCAGTGCACCATTTAATCCAGCAACAAATGGTCTCGCGGAAAAAATGATTCAATCAGTAACGAATAAACTGAAAGTTATGGAAAAGGAAAACTTACCACTTGTTCAAAAATTTCGTTGAATTCTTTACAAGATGCGATCAACGCCGTTAAATGATGAATACACACCAGCTGAAAACTATTTTAACCTTATTTTGCGTACAAAGTTTGATCTATTGATCCAATCAACAACACCTACCAAAATGAAACTAGAAAATGCTCCTTTACTGTTCACGTGAGGTAGAGAGGGTGTTGTCACGGAATTATGTTAGTAAAGAAATATGGCCGACCGGAATAATCGCTATGAAGTAAAGTTGGATAACGGACACTAATTACAGAAAACTGAGGTTACGTTACAACAACCGTGCAAAATGGTATCGTTCAATTTTTACCATTTCCATTGACGAAGAAAATGCCAACGCAAACCGACAGTAAAATTTTACCAACCGATACACAGAAGACTTCAACTTCCACTGCAGAAAGTCCGACTTCCCAGCAACAACCACCACAGTTCCTTCAACATCAGTGAAAACACTTCCGATGTCAGAATTGAATAGACCTCAACGGCAACGACATGCACCCAGATATTTGAAAGATTATGTTTGTAAATAATATTAATGTTACAGCTTCTAACGTTTACTAAACTTAAAATTACGCGTGAGAAACTGTTATAACCAAAACTTATATTGCACTGTGTGGGCAGCTTTAGTTGAGAAAAAATATTTCGTCAGATAGTTTTACTTTTTGGTTTTTTATCGAGAATTGTGTGGTGGTATTTTTTCATATTACGTTCATTTTAAAAAATAAATGTGATTATAAGGAAATATAATGTGTTCTTTTAGTAATAATAAAAATAATAATAAAAATAATAATAAAAAAAACGACATAATAATATGAATAGATTATTAAATATAGAAAAATACATTATACACATTGTTGGATAAATATAAAACTAAATGATTCTTATTTTATTGGGTGAATGAAAATAAGTAAAAAAAAAAAAACATTGACCATTTTAAAACACTTATTTGAATTGTTTAACTTATTAAATTCGTTGCCAAAGTAACCGGATTTTTTGAAAGACAGTCCTTTTAACCGAGTTTTCATTTTATTTTAAAATACATCCGAGACATATATTTTTCGCCAGTAAAATACTTTAAATTTGGTTTAATTTCCTTTTGGTAATATCAGTGTTCATTGCGGGTTTTGTATAATGTAAAGAAATATGAAGATATATACAAATAATCGAATATGTAAGTACGTAGTGTTCTTTTTTTATTTATTTAAAAAAAACCTAACTGAATATTGCTACTTTCTACACGATATTACGTAATATATATATTTTATTCGATATTTTGAAAATTGTGTTTATAAAATGGCATTATAAAAAATTTTAAAATGTAATAAAAAAACATTATGAATGTTAAGTATACCGATTTAGTAAGCGACAAAAATAGAAAACTTATATGTGTCGAAAAACAATTTATAAATTAATACAAGTGAAAATAAAACTGTTTCATCGACGCTATATGTCGATAATTCTTAATTCTATCTGCGTTAGTATTGCTAATCGATTTCAATTTAATAATTTCAATTGCGTGCACGAGAGTGTTAAATTTTTTAATGTAAGTAAAATGGTGTTAGTAATTCTATTTATGTTTATTCGAAACACGTATACTTACGTTTCAAGGGGATATAGGGTTTTATTAGGGAAAATTGAGTGTCGCTCGTGTAGATACTCAATTTTAGCCAATTTGTTTATAAAATTTGATGTATATGTTTTTTTTTTTTTTATGAAAGTAATATTAAATCTGCCGGAAATTGCAATATAGTCGGGAGCATTCGGCGCAGAGCGGACACATTTTTTTTTATTATTTCAATTTTTGATAAATGGGATTTGAGATTGACCGTATGTCCGGAAAATACTGGTCGTATTAGGCCTTCGTCAAAAATACGAGATATTCGTCTGTTTCTGAGAATAAATCCCTCCCGACACTTTTTTAATTTTAATCCGTATATTATAGGGATTGTTTATACAAAATTATGCGCGGTAAATACTATGTCGAAGATTAATCATCTATAGTTAAACCTATTTTATTTATTTCTTCATATATTCTAAAAAGCGATGCTTCACTGTTTCGTACGATAAAATTTATTAATGCACTCATCCGTCACTTTTTTTTTGTTGAACTATAAAAACTTTTTTGTTCGCTAAATAAATATATACACACATGTTATATAACGCGTCTATGTATAACTGTAAAATTTTGTTCTTAATTTTTTTTAACCTAGTACAACTTTAACATTTGGAATCACAATAAATTATCGAAAAGATTTTTGAAATTAAATCGAACATTTTATTTTATATAAAATATAAATAAAATACTCGAAATTAGTAATATTATTGTTTAAAAACTCTTCGATAGTAATTTTCCGAAAAATTAATAATTAATAATTTAAATAGATATTGTTTTTTGTTTACAAACTAATATGAAAACGAATTATTAGTATATTGAAATATATAAATCGCTCCGGCGTTCAATTACTCGTTAGGAAGTAAATAACTAAAGAATGCAAGACTACGAAAACACCGAAATAAAATATTATTTAATAATGATAAAAATAAAATCCAAAATTACGCCTAGCGCCCACATGAAAACGTTGTGTTCGGGGGGGTAATAATAGGAAAAATTAGGCGCAAAAACGTTATTTCATAAACGAACGACGGAAGGTAAATAATTTTAAATAATAAAATTCCAATCGAACGACCCTTTACTTTCAAAAAACAAATATCGTCGTATTTTTATTTGCCCGTAAAAATTGTAGGGTCGCTCTGAATCTTTCACGTCCGTATCTAGGTTTTTGTACGTAATACGTCGAATTTATGCATTGAACATTTATTTCGTCTTGTGTCGTCGGAAAAAACCTTTAAGAAGGTAAATAAAACAGTGCACATCGGGTGTGTTCGTTTTAACGTAGGCGGCGAACATAAAAATCTGGAACAGTCCTTAACGAAGTAAAAATTGAAAATAAATCCGATAAAATTTTATTAATGCATTTTTATTTAACGAATGTAACGGTAAAACATTTTCTATTCTACTCTCGATCTGTTATACGTCGACGAAGAAGGAAGTCAAATTTTATACTAAGTGTTTTTATAGGATTTCGGGAAAATTAAGTGAAAACTATTTAAGAAAATTTCATACGCGTTACACACTTACTCTGCGATAAAGGCGAATTCGACGAGTTTGCTTGTGTTTTATTACTATTACGGATTTCGGTTGCGTATAAGATAATTGAAAGATTAAAAATTATTCGTAATGATTAAACTTGAAGTGAAAAGCTCTTCTCTAGGATACGGTAGATTATATGTATACGTGCAGCTAGTTCTGGATGTTACTATAATGATGGCCTAAAGGCGTTTATTGAACTGGAGAAAAAAAGAGATACCGTTTGCGTGACAATACGGTAGGCTCAGAATTAAAATCCGTTTGTATCGCAGAATAAAAATCCATTTGTATTATTTAAATTTTTGGCCAGTGTTACTTTCAAAATTTCCGATTCAGTTGAAGTTTTCCGTTTATTTGAACAAATATAAACCTAAATTAAAAGTACTTTATATATATTACAATCTTAGAATATATTCTAAATAAGTAATAATTATGATTAAAACTGAGATTATTAACATGTTACACAGATAGCTCAATAACTAAACACGGTTATTTTATATTATACTACCGAAATGATTAAAAATAAAATTACGGAAAAGATATATTGATGATAAATAATATGTAATAGTAACATGTTGAACAATTTTATATCTATTTAAACAACTATAATAGGAATTTTCAATTGGCATTGGAAGTAGGATGGGAAATAATTAATTTTCTGGATTTAAAAATATCAACATTATTAACCAATATACGTATATGTAGAACTTGAACAGACATAGGAATAACTAAAGATTCATTATTGTATAATTTTTAACTACTCTTATTAACAGAGCGAAAACGATTTTATGATAAAGTAAACAAACAGAAAAAAAAAATGAACGAAAGCAAAACTCTAATACAACTGAAAAAATGTAAAAGAAATCTTACAATAAAATAGAGAAAAAGATAAAAAGAATTATTTTGGTGGAAATAATTATGTAGGAAGTTTTACTTATGAAATAATAAAAATATTAGACACATATAACATAGATTTATCAATAAGGAATAATAACACATTATCGAAATCAGTAACAACAAGGTATAAAAGATAGAGATATACTAAGAAATTCCCTACAGATATAAGCCTAGAAAATAAACGCGATTGTTCTGCCAAGTACGAGGGACAGTTAAAAAACAAATGATTCGAGTCCAAAATCATATCGGTATCGTCCGGGTGAGAGCAGGTGCTGGTTTCAGCCATTCCAATTCGGTGTAAATGAACAGGTAGGCAACGATGATTTAAACGAAGCCGAGTTAATGCTGTGATCATGTGACGAGAAATTAGTCCGCTAAACTTTTTTTTTGGAAAATACCACACTTCTTTGGAAGGAACTAGTTTAACGTTTTTATAAAAACTTTAAGATGGAAAACAGTCCAATCTGATTCCAATTGGGCTTTCACTACAACGCCGAGATCTGTATATGGAATGCATGGACACAAGATATCGATGGCTGCTGCTGATTTCGCGGCTTCATCATAAACAGTATTACCAAGAATTCCAACGTTACTAGGAATCCAACAAAAGTTGATTGTAATATTTTTTAAACTGAAATTGTATATTTCTTGTAAAATTGCAAATATAAAATAAGATCCCATGATAATATTTCGGTTAAATAACTTTTTAGTTCTCCCAATATTTCAACATAAAATTTAGTTACTACATCATTCCTCAACTTTTTTCTGTTAGGTATGTGTGGTATAATGGTTGTAAATTTTTTAATGAGTTTATCTCTCCTTAATAGGTAATTACTATGCCAGGCTAATAATGTTTATGTATACAAAATATAAGCATAGACGTATTAAACATAATTTATCATAATAAGCTATTCACTTATCAGTATTATTCTAATTATTGGTGTGACGTTATATTATTTATGTTCATATTTAATCGTTAGTTCGAATATTATCTAATATTATGCTTGCTTCGTTTGTTTGCAGGGGTTTCTCTTCTGTCTTGTAATAGTTGTACATTTTGAAGTGAAACTTCTATTGATGCATTATATATGGGGAGTTAATCTGCAAAATGACCAAGCGAGTGAGCGAATATATATGTATATATGCATATATACATATATATACACACATAATGTACCTCCACTACCAACACCCATCTATCAAACCACATTTTGTAGCACAAGGCATGTCAGCTGATACAAATAGGTAGGCTTAATATATATATATATATATATATATATATATATATATATATATATATATATATATATATATATATATATTTATTTATTTATTTAATGAAGCCACACAACAGCTAACAGCCAATTATAGTGTAGGCTTATAAATAAAGTAATACAATGAATAATTTTTCTGAATTATAAAATTAAAAGCAAAAAAAATATATATATATGTTTATATTAAAAAAACCTCTGTAGTGAATTTGATTGTTTCACTACTTCCTTACACCTGAGGGACAGATGTTTTGAAGTGAAACATCTATTGGTGTGGTTTATAGGGGAAGTTAACTCGCAAAACGTGCGAGCTGGTAGAAATAACAGACGAATATATATATGTATATATATACAAATACATATACACACATATATATATGTGTGTGTGTTTATATATGTATACACACGCCTAAAAATTAAAACAAAAAAAAATTATCGAATTTAATTAAAATGACTTCTTTCTGCACGCCAAGGCACATATGTTTTTTTTGTTTGTTACATACCTCAATTAATTAATCTTGCAAGCTATCGTGGTAAGGCGAGTTCCAGCAGATGATATATCTATAAATTATATTTATGGACTGTGTTTTAATTAGTTAATAATTATTTATTTATTTTAATTTTTAGAATATTCTAAGAATTCTTCGTTTTCTATGATTGAAAGAGGTATCTTCGGCGATCATTTTTACTAATGAGTTTTCTATTGCATAAATTCACTTTCAATATAATGCTCATGTTTTTTTTTTTTAATATCATATCTTCTCTTTTAATATTACATGATTTTTCGATCTTGATGCCATATGATGACTTTTTTTTCATTGTACCGACAAAATTTCCGATAAACTATGGCGATCGCCCAGGAGAAGAGAAAGAAAACCAAAATTAAGAAGAGAATAAAAGAAACAAAATGGCAGGAAATAAATCTAACAACTGCAAGTAGGAGATAAAGTGCTGCGCAGTCTGACGTTTCTTTTCCTATTTTAATAGACTATAGTTCGCCAGTGATTTCGATCTTTTTATAGTAGGGTTAGCATATACAAAGTACCTGCGATAGGATAGAAAGTAAGTAACAACTAACAATGGCTTCCCCGGCGACCCCTGCCGCGGGCAGTCGTATTCAATTGTGCCGATAATTCCAACCAACACACGTACAGCAGACGAAGTCACACCATTCAATAGGATAACTAATTAAACAACTCCGCCAGACTGGCAAGTTCAAATTATAATCTTAACGTAAATACACTTCTCGCTAACACAAACACTGGAACACTTAATGAGACAAACATTACACGCCCACCCGAAATTTTAAATTCCACTATAAGCTATGCTAGTAAAGCAGACTGTCCAAAGTACAGAATACGTATTAGATAAAAAAAAATTGCACTAATAATAAATACAATAGGCGGAGTCAGGCAAGTTGATTATGTAGAAAAACTAAGCGAAATTATATCCCCAAGCGAGCCGCCTTCAGATTATCAAACAATAGTAGTCTGTGTATTTCTTACAAATAAAGATAAATTAGAAATTTTGCTTGCAAAACATAAATCAATAAACATTAGAGGAAACGTAATTGAATTAAGAAGACTGATTAATCTATCCAAACGAATTCTTATCTCAGACATATGTCCCAGTATAGCTAACTCAATTCTCGAAAACGAATTAAAATAGCTAAATATACATCCAACTTCGCAAATTAGTCATCTAAGAGCAGGCTTTCAAAAAAATAAATACTAACGCATACTTAGCAATCGTAGATAGTTCTATATTGATCCCGACAAAATAAATAAAGTACCAAGTTCATTAGTGATAGAACACGAAGAAACTAAGTATAGAATATTCCTAACCAGCGAACCTATGTGTTGCTTTATCTGTAAAGAAAGAGGTCACATCTCCTCTCACTGTCCTCAAAATCAACAGTCACAAACAATGGAAACAGATATCTACCTTCAGAAGGAAATACAAAATTCAACAGAAAATACAATCGACATAACAACGGTTAATGTAACTAATTCAAATACAAAGTAAACACAAAGCGCCCTATTTCGTTAAATTCCTCAGATATAATTGAATACGAACCTAAAACAAATTCACAATTCAGTATCAATAAAAAATCAAATAAAAAAACCAAACACGAAAATAAAAAAATTAAATTATAGTCCAACACCCAAATTCATCTACAGTAAGTTGCAATAATAATACAACACACAACAAAATAGAAATAAAAGAAATAACTGAACCAACCAAAGTTCACGATGATTATAAGATAGATTATTGCTCTCAATTAAATGATCACTCTGAAAAGATACAAGATCTCCTCAAATCAACAAATAAGTCAACTATACAAATAGATTTTTTTTTTCTGATATATTTGACCAACCACAAGACGTGGAACTCATTCTCGAGCAGGACAAAGTAGATTCAAACAAATTACGCTCAATAATAACAGATTTACACACGAAAACATGAATACAAAATTTGAAGATAAATATAAATACATATTACTTAAATTAAGTGAAATTTCTGATAAAACTAATATTCAAGACACAAAACCGGTCGTTGAGCCCTGCAAAGAGTACATTCATAAAAACAAACACTTATACCCTATATCCTATAGTCACTTGCATATCACACTTGACATGATAAAAGGTTCACACCAACAGATTGAAATCATAGAACAATTTACACCAAACCTCGACGGCATTGTAAATATGTTAACAGATATTAAACCCCTTACTATTAAAACAACTCTCTGAAAGTAAGGGCAAGCAATTTAATAAAAAAACTCAACTAAAAAATTAACGAAAATAGTGATTCAATACCAAAGTAAAGTCAATAACAAACTTAATGAATAAAATAATATCCTAGAACTTAAATAGCTACAAAAACAAATACCTAGAATTACAAATACTAATTACACTAAATAACCCAATCACTTTATACTTTCAAGAGATTAAATTAAAACCTACAGATATAACTAGTCTAAAAACTTATAAAATTTACAGGGAAGACTACATAGGATGGTCTGCGACCAGCAGAGATGTTCTTTTAGCGATATAAAATAAATTCTATTCTGAACAATAATCATAATCTGGAAGCTATAGCAGCCTCAGTCTACATCTCTGGGCAAAAATTAACTGTGTGTTCAATATAATTACATAAAAATGATAATATCTCATTGCATGTTTTATCAAATTTATTCAGTCAATTACCTAAACCTTTCATAGTGATGTTAATGCCCACAACACGGTATGGGGATCCAAAAACACAGACCCTCGAGGAAAAGTGATCGAAAAAGTGCTAGATCAGCCGAATATATGTCTACTTAATACGGGCATCTCGACTCATCTGAACAACAATGACGGCTATTCGGCAATTGATTTAACTTTTTGCAGTTCAAATGTTGTCCACTTCACAAATTGGTAACCCGACTCGAAATTATATGGTGGTGGGCGATCATTTTCTGCAGCATATAATCATAGATCTACCCACAAGAGTACTAATTGTTTACCATCAATCGCAAAATTGGAATTTTAAAAAAGTGGACTGGATTTCGTATACAACTATGGTAAATATTCAAACATGTAAAATCTCGAGCACCGCTGATGAGTCCTATGAATACATCTTACGGACAATATAAGATGCCGCCGAGAATACTATTCCGAGGCGTGCAAAAAATAAACCATATGCCGTGGCCGGAAGAATGTAGATCTTTAATCAAAAATAAAAATAAATTGCTATCGAAATATAAACGTCAACTTACCTAATAAAATTCAAAAAAGCTCATCAGTACGGATGAGCATACGCGAATCTAAAAAAATTTTGGATAAATTTTGTTAAAACAATCAACTCTTCAACTATGGCAACAAATAAGGAAAATCTCAAATAAACGTACAGTCCAATCAATAACAGCAATAAAACTAAACTCTCAACTTACGAATTGGAAATAGGTAATGTCTTGGCCAACTATTTTTATGAAATGTCGTCGGACAGAAACCTTTAAAGAAGTCAATTACGACGTGGAAACTAACCACGTTATTGATTTTAAAAAAAAATCGAATAGTGTTCCTTTGGACTCCAGCGTTCTCGAGAATCACAGGAAATGAAATAGTTGACAAAGCCACCAGAACAAAATCAAATAACATAAAAATGATAAAATCTGCACTCACAAATGTTCTCTACTCAATCATAGCACAAAAAGTCAACGCTTTATATCAGGAATACTGGGAGACCCAGTGCACTAACACGCATATTTTTCAAATCAAACCAATCTTAGAACACTGAAAAACCACAGAACAAAATAAAAGGCGCGACGAAGTAGCTATAACTACATTACGAATAGGCCACACCCTATTTACATCACGATACCTACTGAACAATACACCTGCTCTAAAGTGCCCAACATGTAATACTCCAATAACAATAAACCGCATACTACTGGAATGTGCAAAATATGCAAAACCATCGAAACCTTTACAATATATCAACCAGTTCACTAGGAGAAGTACTACAGGATAACCTTCAAAAATAGATATAGTATTAAAATTTCTTGCAGACACCGAATTAATTAACATATAACCCTAACCTTAGACGCAAATGATCTTAGTAATCGAGTGTCTGTACATAAAAGAAATAAACAAAAAACAAAAAAAAAACTGCAACGAGTATGCTAGATTCTTATATGGAAGAAAAACGTCGGATGACATAATTTCTTCAGGTTTTTAAATCGGAATGTCTAGCCTATCGTTCTTCGAATGATTGGAAGCGCGTCGCAGCACCATTTCCTTCTTTTTAGTCTCCTGTTGGATTTAGTTTGTAAATCCACCGTAGACGTTTTTTACACTAATGGATTAAACTCTCATTTTGTCGAAGAAGTTTTTATACCGCTGAACATAGTAATCCTCTACAAACGGAACCTTCAAATCTGTATGCAGCGTGTAGTTTCACACGTAGTACGGTGCAGATGTTATTGTGCGTAATATTTTTAAATGTTGCCGTTGAATTTTAAGAAAGTTACTGCGAAACGTTGTTCCGTATATATCTATTCCATAACGCCAGATTGGAGCAATGATCGCGAGATATATGTTTCTCTTTACTGCTAGATTACGGTGCGGTGTTCTTCGTAACAATGGCCAAAGTAGTCTGGCACTAGTAAATACCAACTTTCTCGTGTGATCCACATGAACACGCCATGTTAATCGTCTATCTATGTGCACTCCAAGAGAGCGTACAGATTCTACTTGCGGAATATTCGTGTTAGAAATTTTTAACTCGGAACAAGTCACTAGTTTATTTGTAAATGTAATGTGTTGACATTTAGTTGGATTAAACGATATGCGCCAAAGCCGTCCCCATTCCTCTAATCGATTCAGATGATTTTAAACAGCGATGTTAGCATATGTGGCATCTGAATTAGATGTAGCCAACAAAGTTTAATTGGAAATAAGCAGGTCGGCCGTATAAATGGAATACAGTAATGGTCCTAGCAGGCTGTCTTATGGTACAGAAGATCTGATTGAATGTTCTTTTGAAAATGAATCGTTTATTTTTACCACAAATGACCGGTTACATAAATATAATTTTAACAATAAATATACGTCTTCATTAAAGTACTGCCTTATTTTATACAACAATCCGGGATGCCATTATCTTTAGCTTTCGCTTGACTGACATCGAGAAATATAGCGGAACACAACTCTTGTTTTTCGAATGTTAGTGAGATCGCATCGACTAGTCGATGGCATTGCTGAAGTAGAATGCTCCTCACGAAAAACAAACTAATGGTTCGGCAGTATGTTGCAATTTCCGAACTCATCCGATTAACGATAAGTTTCTCCGAAATCTTTGATAATGCGGAGAGCAGGCTTATTGGCCTGTAAGAGGAAACCATTGATGGATTTTTTCCTATTTTACGAATCATTATAATAATCGACTTCTTCTACAGTTCGGGATAGTATCCCAATCTTAATATGGCATTAAATATATAGCATAGGATAATAGATGCTTTCTTCGGAAGATGCGACAGTATTTCTCCTATGATTTTTTCGATACCAGGGGTCCTATGCAGTGGTGCTTTCCGTAGGAATTCAGAGACCTCTTTTGGAGAAAATCTCTTGGTAGTATGTTCAGTATGACGAGGTTTTCTTAACGTACTTGGTATAAGAGCTGAATGCTCCCTGCTATAATCGAGTTGTAGAGTGAAGATTGTTTCATGATGTTTAGCGAAAGCTTCGGCCTTTTCTGTATCCGTTTTAGCCCATACATCATCCACTCTGATGTTATATTGTTCCTCCGATTGTCTCGGTAGTTTTTTAGTAACTGACCATAATAATTTATCGTTGGTATTCAAAGTTTCTACTCGATGATTTACCATTGTATTTTTATATTCGTTGATTTTATTTTTTAAATTGTTTCGATATTTCTTGAAAATAGTTTTTAATTATTGGTAACGGTTACGTTGCCACTTCCTTCTGGCTGCTCTGGTTTCTTTTATTAATTTTCTTATTTCGATAGGTACATAAAGATTGTTATTGAACTTTTTCGACTCGTAATTAGTAGAATTTTTACATGCACGTTCGATCAGATTGGAAAAAGGTTTGACTTCTAGGTCTATGTCACATGTATCCTTCAGTTTAACTTTTAAATTTATATTGTTTTCGACAATATCTGAAAATAAATTCCAATTTGTAGTTTTATTTGTGAGCTTTCATCGGTGTTATATAATTTTTAGATTTATATGCGGACCAGTAACCACAGGAGCACGATCGAAAGATAGATCCGTACGTGTTCCACATTACCGGTTGTACCTACGAAGGTCATTAATGATAAAGAAATCTAATACGTCGGGAGTTCTATTAGAGTGTAGTGGCCAGTATGTAGGAGTCATCGGAGATAAGATAGTGAATTTGCTTGTATAACTTTATGCAATTTCCTACCAGATAAATTCGTAATTCTCGATCTCCATGCAGTGTTTTTAGAATTATAGTCTCCGCCATATATGAATGTTTTTTTCTAGTTTTTTGAAAATATATTCTGACTGAGGTATGTGGAAACCCCCTCTGACAATAGATTGCAGCTACTGAGAAATCATTTACGACCGTTTCTATATTCACCGCTATGATTTGGTACGCAAATGTGCTGTGCATAAAATTCATGTATTGCTTATACATGTTTCTGACTAATACGATTGAACCACCATGAGCCGTTCCATCAGGATGGTGAGCTGAATATCCATAAATGTTAAAACTGTTTTGGGTTGTGAAATGTGTTTCTGTAATTAATGCAATAGTCAATTGCATTGCATTGAAGGAAAAATTGTAGTTCGTATCTTTTTTGTGTAACTCCATTTGTGTTCCAAAAAGTGATTACTAATGAATGGTGTGTAATTGTAACTTTATTATTGATCCTTATGGGAGTAACTTCTCAAATATCAAAGGATTTATTGTCATTAAGGAATGTTGCTACTATTATTATGTCCATTATCCATTGCAGTAATAATGTTGTAAGATGTTTCGGATTATTTAGTATTTCCATTTTGAGTGACATTGGCATATGATCTACGATTTGTTGTATTTAAACTTTGACTGCGATAATTATTATTGGGTTTGTCATACGTGCGAATATTTTCCTGGACCAGAGCATGAGAAGACCTTATGTTTTTATAAAATTGTGCTTGTTGCTTGTAGACCATACATTCCCCATGTCTATAACTTGATGGGTGATTCCCTTCACATAATGCACATTTTGCAGGCTCAGTTTTACTCTTGGTACATGCTTTGCATACTTACCAGCGCATTTAACACAACGTGTTGGTAGATTACAGTAGTTAGCACTGTGGCCGAATAATTGACATCTTTTACATTGCTTGAGTCGGGAGTCATTTGAGGGTTCTTCAATTATCACTATAGTATTTAAGACATTACGAATTTCGAATATTTTATGATTATCCTTTGAGGATCGTAGATCTACGAAAAACATTGGAAGAGGCTGTTTGGTTTTATAACGGAGAATATTTGTGATTTTTATCACCTCAAATTGACTCAATTTCTTCTTTAATTTCAATTGGATCCGTAGTGTGGTGTAAATTTTTAAGTACCACTCTGAAAGGTTTTTATCTTCAGACAGAGCATATGTATAAAATAGATAATTTTTGTTTTTTAAAGTTTTAATAATATTACGATAACTCGTTGGATTTTTCAGTTTGATTGTAACACCACATAGTGTAGATTTTAACTCCAACTCTAGATCAACGAGTTTCCGCTAATTATTTTCGTTCAAGGATAGTTGAATTGGAAGTATTTGGTTGTTCAAACGTACAGCTATTAAATTTGTACTTTCAGTATTCTACCGGATGAATACGCATCAAATGTTGCTTCAAATTTCTAGTACTTGTTCCTCATTTTAAAATAAATTTTACAAAAAGCTTAATTAAATTTTTATATAATAGCTAATTTTTTTTTTACATCTTCGAGTTTGCGCTTTTTAATCGTTATTATCGCCGGAAAATACGCTTATTTATTAACAATACGTTAATAATTTTTAGTTTTTGTACACGTATTGTTTCGACAAAGTCCGACGCGACATTTTTTCTCTTTCTTCTGACATGATTTTAATTAAAAGTTGTATCAACATCGTGAATTATAGCTGTAGGGCATGCACCATATTTTATTTACAAGGGAAAGACAAATGCGGAGGAACACGTTAATAAAGTTAAAAACAAGGAAATTAGAAGTTTGACAAAATGAGATTTTACGTCGACTTTCGATGGAAATAATTGAAAACCTTCAATCGGTTATTTGCGAGCACGTTGTTTGCAAGTTTCCTTTTTTTAAAAATTTATTTCGAAATTCGTTTGCTGCGATATTCATTAATTAAGGGCTAAATTATTCTTACCCACTCCGTGTTAGATTATATATATATATATATATATATATATATATATATATATATATATATAAATATATATATATATATATATATATATATATATATATATATATATATATACATATAATAAAAGATTTTAAGAAATTCGTTTTTTAATTTGTCTGACTTATTTCGTACAAAATTGAAATAGTAGAACTTAAATAATGTAGTAATACGTTCCTAATTATACACAAAATATTTAATTAACTTTGCATTGTAAATAAACATATATAATTTTACAATATTTTTTATTACAGATTTGTACAATATTAAAAAGCTAGAGATAAATCCTTATATTTGTTAATAACTAATATAGATCCTTATATGATACATATACATACAAATACACACACACACGTATACGTTCTTTAATCAGAGCTGTTAGTACGATATTTTTTATCCAGATTAAATATTTTCTTATATCTTATTTTTATTTAATTTTAGTTGCTTTTTATGGTTTTTACTTTTGACCACTTGAAGATGGCTTAATAGCGGAAAAGCTTTGTGGTTGTATAAAATTTAGCGATTTTAACTACTTTTTAAATTCATTATATCATTTTACAACCTACCTCATTGGAAGCCATATTACTGTATAACATAAGAACAAGATTGAAGGACACGATATGGGAAAATATGCAGGAAAAGTTTGGAGCATATAATATAAAGAAGTGGAAACAGTTTGGTGAAAAATACCCATTCGTACGAAAATGATAGGTCAGAAAATATCCTTTCCTAATATATAGACGAACGTTTATTTTATATTTTACATATTAACCGATAACTTAATAAATGTTCGATGATAATTGTTATTTTAAAATGCATGGAATTTCCTGTACATATCGTCGACTTCTAGTACGTTATCAGCATTTGTGTGCAGAGTTTTACGTAATTTTAAATCCGTCAGCCTAGTTCATCGACGCCTCCGTTATCCTTATCTCTAGAGTCGCTTCATTTTACGAGAGGAATTTGCATTGAAATTATTCCGACACGCAATTAGATATTGTATCTTAGTAGTCGATGTAATCTTTTAGATATAAATATTTCTAACGGGAAGTCGACTTTTCGTAATAACTTACTTTATACGATTGAGTTTTGTAGGTTGATAATTTAATTTCCGAGAATGAATACGCCCCGAGTTTTAAAATACGTCTTGAGTACATTAATAATATTTGTTTTATCAATAAACATTCCGTATAATTAATAAAATATATTCCGTCAATTCGAAGATGAGAGAATTGCTACGAATTTTTCACATATTAAATACGATCAACGATTCTAGAATACAGACTGATGAACAGCGTTAAGACCGATTTAATAGGCGGACGTGCAGATCTTTTTACGATATTCAGCCACGGTACAATAGCCGTATAATTTATAGATATCTTGCTCCTAGTACATCCCGTCAACACAGATTTATTTATGTTATGACGGGACGGTATGACACTCGACGTTGTAAGGAGAAAAGAATCGTACACTAGGACACGTCGTACTGTCCTGTTGTACTATCGGCTGCTGCGTATGAAATTGAACTATATTTCGACGCGTCTCGTGAGACAGTCGTGTATACACTTTCCGACGTAATATAAATCCGCCTTTAACGAAGGTTCTCTATGACGATTCAGATGAGCGATTATCGTACATTAATCGTCAACTTTTATTGCACGACACTACCCCGGCTAATAAAATGGATTCCCGTCGTCAGTTGGAACAATCAACGATGATTAAAACTCGCATTCTTCAAAATATGAAACTATTAGGATGCTCAGGTTATCTTTCTTTTTTAAAAACGGAGTTTGATGATTAAAAAGATAAATTTAATCGATGAAAAAGAATTCTAGGCTTAAATTTTTCTTAGTAAATGTTTAGATTGTTTTCATGAAAGTCTGTTTTTCTCTCGTAAGTTTTCATTATATTAACTTCCAAGCTACGGCGTATTGATGAAGAAAAAGAAATGACCTTCTTCCGGGAAAAGTGAATGACAGAGCGAAAGTATGGATGACGAGTTCAGGTTCGTAGGTAGGCTAAGGAAAATTATTACACATTTTCTCGTTACCACTCGTAACGCGTATACGATATATACACAGAGAGTAGGAAATCATTTTTGTTTCTTTAACGGGGCATTCGATCTGTCTTCCGTAAAATTTTGAATTTCTCCTGTCGTTCGTTCACCATCCAATTTGCGCAATAAGTATCTTTGATCTTTTTTTAAAGTAGCGCCATTTTAAATACGCGTTCGTGAATTGACATATGCATAAGTACGTGACGTTTATGTATGTGTGTGTTGCGAGACTTAAATGACTTTGTCCTTTTGCGTCTATAGAATAAGTCGTCGAGTTTTGAAAAAGTATCTATAATAAACCGATAAACGGATGTAGACGAGAAAGTTTCAATTTGTTTGTGAAAACTTCCTCGATACCTATATAGTTAGTATCTAGTAGTACGACTTTTATCTTAAAAGGTTTTCCTCGTAATTGTACAAAGACGATAAAAAGGGCTAGATACTAATTTGAAAAGCAATTTTTATTTTTAATATATATATATATATATATATATATATATATATATATATATATATATATATATATATATATTGACGTTCAATTACCTTGTGCGCTCTAAATAATAATATTTATACTTGTTTATGGGTTGTGTGTATCTGCATTTGTTTTCATACTTATGTAGATATATATACATGGGTGTATATATATACGTTTATTTTCATATATATATATATATATATATATATATATATATATATATATATATATATGTAGATATGTATATCATCATCGTCGTTTTCATTGCCGAAACGTCGTGCCTAGCCCTTGTACGTTTATTTTCACGTACAAAATTAGCTAGCATTCAACTCACTGAAGGTTATACGGAGTGGGGTCCTATATTCACATCGGAATAAAATAACGATAAAGTTAGGACATAAAAATTGTATATATATATATATATTCAAAAATAATTATATATGTGTGTCTAAGAAAGATTACTCGATACAAAAGCTATTTCAATTAGCAGCACATAAAATACGGAATAATATTTAATCTTAATGTCGATATAATAATGGACAAAATGTTTAATTTATTTATTTGTTTATGATCGAAGTCTAATTCGACGTTTAAAGGTTACGTACGTTTTTTATACAATTATTAAGATTATTATCGTTGCAACCGGGTTTGAGATGAATGAGCTATTGTCACATAATAGTAATAATAATAGTTTAAGTTGAAACACCCCTATGATTATAGGGCGAGTAAAATTAAAAATAACGCATGCTCAAGCCACTCGGTCAATTTACGATCAGCCGAGTGAGCAGAAAAACAAACAAAAAGAAAAAGTCGTCGGAGAAAAAGACGTTCGAGATGATCACGATTGAAGGTAGTCAGTTAGTAACAAGTCAAAGTCAGAGTAAAAGATGAGTTCCGTTAGTGAGCTCGAGAAAAATAAAATATGATTTGTTAGATTTTGGAAGCTAAATAGAAAAGAAATGGCGAACAAGCTCATTAATGGTAAGATTGATGAAACCATCATAAAACCACAGACATCCCAAACCAGGTTAGTTTTCTGTTTAATTTAACGTTAATACTTCTAAATTAATTAATTTAAAACGAACTTTATAAGCGCAAAATTATATCGTTTAAATTATTCAGAGAAAATTAAATTCGTTTGCACGGAGTTATTATCATTATTCCAAAATTAAACTGATTTTTGCGTATAATTATTACCGCTATAAAATAAAAATAAAGAAAAATCAAATTAAATAAAATTGTTTTTTTTTATACATAGTCGTTATTATTTCCGCGATTAGAGCATGTTTTAAGAATATAAAAAAAAATAACACCTTCTAATATGTTTAATATACAGGGATTCTAAGGTATAAAAGAATGAAGCCCATATATCGGTTAGGAGCAAGTCTAGGTCCTCGTAATGTATATACGTATGTATAAGTAGTTATAATTCGTTCTACACGCATATGTTAAGTATTTACTTATATTTTTATCTAAAATATATATATATATATATATATATATATATATATATATATATAAAAAAGTTCTTGTATTTTACTGTGATTATGTAAGCAGTTACACTGGCAGTTGTAATGTTTAAAATATCGCGGCTAAACGATAAGCAAGCCATTATTTCACCGTTGTGTTCGGTCAATCTTCTTTACTGCTCAGTGATAAGAGATGGACGAATAATAACTGACACGATACATGGAAACGTGCAATTAATACGCAATCGTCATAACTGATTTAGGTGAATATTATTTGTCCTCGGACACTATCATCCGCTTCTTATACCTGTTAGAGTAATAAGCGCATACGCGGTCGCCGCTAACAAGAACTGGCCTACTCCCGCGTTATTTATTATAAACTCAACCGGATGCTGAAATAGAGGGATGGACAAAAAAACAATACATATATGTTTTTTTTTCGATGTAATATATCGATTGGTGACATCTATGTAGGACCGATGTATCATAGAATACATCGATGTTCTGCGACGCATCGATTTTTTTTATTTTATTTTATTATACACTAGCTGACCCGGCGAACTTCGTATCGCCCCACAATCAATAAATGTATTAATTTATTAGCTGAATTAAATAAAGCACAAATACCGATGGAGAATTAGGAACCATACAAAAAATTAAAAAATAAATTTATAACGAAATTTAAATGATATGTCGATACTTTTTAATTTTTGTAGATTTATTGAACTTAAATGCATTGTAGAATCGGCCGACCAAAAATCGCCGGCAGAATTTTTAAAAATCGAAAATGAAATTTTCAACTCGCGATTTCTCGTTACCGGTTATTTTTTTAAACATTTACCTTATAGATCTCGACGTCTAATTTCTTTTAAGCCCAACCCGAACCCCCGATCTATCATAGGAGCCTCAAAAAGGGTCCAAACCGCGAAAACCCTTCAAGCCCAATTTTCTCGGCGAGTATTCGATATAAAAATACTGCAATACCATCGTTAGACGCGTATTTTAATTACAAATAACTTTCGTGTAAACAATTTTTTCAAATTTCGAATCGTTCGCGAATTATTGCGAAAAAATCGAAAGGGTGTGCAAAATTTGAAATTTTTGGGTTCGGCTTGAAATTTTTTTTCGCGGTTTTTTCGCTTTATCCTATAGATCTTATATAGTAACGACTATTTCGAGAAATGGAATCGTTTAAAAATATTTACATCGCTCGCTATGCCTTGCCAAAGGTGGCAGGTCATCGAAAATTCGTAGCTCGAGACCTATAAATCGTAACGAAAAACGGTTTTCTGTTTTGAATTCGTCATTTTAATATCTATCATATCCATATCGATTCAATCGAAATTTTCCAAAATCGAAATTTTATAACAACACTGGACTGTTTTTAGGGCTTTTCCGGCAACTATTCGAATTTTTCTCGCCGTCAAAACCATCCTTGAACTTCGACGAACATTTCAAAAAAAGAATTGGCCAAATTTGTCAGGCGTTGTTGAGTTATGCGCTTACCAACACATTTAGCGATTCATTTTTATATTATAGATAATGTTAAAAATGTTGGAAAATAAAAGAAAATATATATATGTGTTACGTTAAAAATGCTTATTTTTAATCAACGAAAATTTTAAAAACTGACCGTTTGAACAAATTAAATACACAATAATAGACTACGCAGTACTTATTAAAAATATATTTTTTGTCGATGCTTATTTTATTAACCAATAAAAATTTTAAAAAGTGACCGTTTAAACAAATTAAATACACAATAGTAGATTACACATTAAAAATAATATTACAAAAACTTCAAAAATTCCAACATTTTTCGTCGATGTTTTGCAAAAATAAAATTTTGTTGAATCTCTTGCGCCCTTCAATCGATTTCTTTGTTCGTTTAATATTTGCGCTGCCTGCGAAAACAATCTCTCTGATGGAACAGATGTGCCAACCATCGTTAAATATCTGAATGCAATTTTATATAATTTAGGAAATTACACTGTTTATCTCGGTATTTATTATTAAAACTTTTGTAATCCAAGCTTCTTATTTCGACATCGATTAATAAAACGTGTATAAAAATTTAAAAATTAAAACAAATATTTTCACTTCAAAGTAAACAACACACAACCTCATAATAAAATAAAGTTTCTTTTTCTTTAATTCAATTTGTGAGCCAGTGACTGCCAGTGTAACCAACATAGTTCTAGAGAAATATCGCGACTGAAGGATAATAAAATCTGTAAAAACTGTAACTATAATAAAATACCTATCGCTAGTTATAATTATTATTATTGTTATTATTTAATTAATTAGCTATTATTATTAAAACTAGTTTGTAAATATCGACCGAGATAAAATATTTAAAAATATAAAACCCTAAATAAATAAAAATCACATCATAAAATCAGCTTTATCAACTTACGATACGCTGACGATACTGCCATATTTGCCTCAACTGAAGAGAATCTACTGGTTTTACTCCGGAAGTTGGAAACCATAAGCAAAGCTGCAGGCTTAACAATAAATAAAGACTAAAATAATGATTATTAATCGAAACAAACTCTGATAACATCCAGCAATGGCATGACTTTCAGGTAGTTGATAAATTCGTATACTTAGGTTCAGTAATTACCAAAGATGGAGGATCGACCGATGAAATTAAAAGAAGAATAGGAACTGCAAAAAATGCATTGGCTCAACTGACAAGAGTATGGAAGAGCCACGACATAACGAAGAATACAAAAATTCGCCTCATGGACACCTTAGTCTTTTCGGTTTTTCTGTATGCATCGGAATGCTGGACTTTAAAAAAATGTATATCCGGCGAATTTTGAAATGTTCTGTTGGAGAAGGATGCTGCGGATTCCATGGACCGAAAAGAGAACAAACCTGTCGGTGTTAAAGGAAATCTGTCCAAAAATACGACTGCGAGATGTAGTAAGGAAGCGAATAGTAACTTACTTCGGTCATATCATACGTCAAAATAGTTTGGGAAAGTTAATTTTGGAGTGTATGGTCGAAGGTCGGCGAAAACAAGGAAGAACGCCCACACGATATACGGATGGAATCAAAGACTTGCTAAACATTACATCATTCCAGCAAGCGGTTCGATATGCAGAGGACCGAAACGTATGGCGGACTCAGTTGCATAAAATCAAGGTTTCATAGTATCACGATGCTCGGATCGAGCCTACGATGAAGAAGATGTACATATATAGCCTTAGTTCAATTTGTAAATAAATATATTTTTTTTAGAAATTGCCTTTTCATTTAAATTCACCTGAATAATTAATTGCGATATACGTATACCGAAGAACTATATCTAACGACACGGTTTTGTATTTATATTCACAGACTCATAGGCGCATATATATATATAGTTTGTAACTTGTTTGTATATTCTTAAAAATGACGTTATTGTCAAAAAGCTTTGCATTAATAAAATAACGTTTATAGTGATTAACTTTGTTTTTATTTTATTTTGTTAATTATATATATATATATCACACTTATTTCGTCATGTTTTTAAAATTTGGTGCATTTGAAACGAATCTAGGTCGAAGAAGTATGTTTCAATTTTTTGACTTTGTTAACAAAGTAAGTGATAAGACGAAATGGTCGATTGTAGTGAACAAAAAATCGATAAGAACTAATGTTCAGCACAGTGAAACAAACGTTTTATAAATAGGTTCTATTTTTTTTATTTTTTCTTTCAAAATAAGTATATTTGATAGAAATACAACTTTATATTATGAAACTTAAAGTGACAATCCAATTAAGTTTAATGCCACTCTAAATTCCATTTACAATCTTAACTTTTAATTCGATATAATACTATTATCATCTAAAATGAATAGTGAAAATAACAATATAAGAACATTAAATCTTAGTATATCAAATTATAATGTTTTCTATTATTTATTTCCTCAATAGCTAACATGTTGAATTCTTTATATTTACTATTTACTAATTCTTCTGCTTTACATTCTATTACAATATCATTACAATTACACCTCTGCAAGATATGATAAACCGTATCCGCAAAATTACATCGAATACAGTTATCAGTTTCAACAATACCAAAACGTTTTAAATAAGTTTTGAAACTACCATGTTATTACGGAATCTATCATTTATATTTGACTGATACGTTAAGCCATTATATGTATTCCACATGATTTGATATTGCTCTAAATAATATTGATTAAATACTTTTTTAAACTGTTTATCGTATTTACATTTGTTATTAATATAATTTACTTGATTAAATTCGCGTGTTAAATTAATATTGTTTTTAATGTAAAATAAATTAATATGTTTACGTATTTCTAAGTCTATAGGCATAATTCCGGCTATTACTATCGAAGCCCAGTAACTAGTAGTTTTATATCCTTTAATCATTTTAATAGTTATTGTTCTTTGAAATGATCTTATTAACGTTTTAAACCTTTTAATTTTTAACATATCATCGTAAATACTACTGCTACAGATTATATTTGGCATAATTATGGATTTATACATAATTAGTCCTTTTTTATAATTTACTCTATTATTGTTATTATAAAGTTTATTAAAAATATGTAAAAATTTGTTTACTTAATACCAATAAAAAGTATGATAGAAAATATTAACAGAGGCAAAATGGAACAATGAATTTTAATCAAACTGTGGAAGGTAATAAATAAAATAAATAAAAATCAAAATGCAGAGGAAACAATTAAAGAAGTAATGAACAATGAAATAAATAGGTTCTATTGATAATGAAATCGACAAGACGATTCTATACATCCTTTTCCGAAGGGTTCGAACAAAAGATTTTGTTGTTGCAAGAAACTCAATAATGTGTTTTCCTTTCAACCATTTAAAGTATATATATATATATATATATATATATATATATATATATATATATATATATATATATATATATATATATATATATATATGTATCTCATTTATTATATATATATATATATTTCTTTATCTGTTGCCGCATGAATAGAAATGAGTAATACATTTTTGACCGTATGATTAAAAAACTTTCCTTAAGAGTAAGTTAGTTATGGACGTTCAATTTAATGTTATTTAAACGCGTAATATATAATACACAACGCATTAATGCGTTTGAAATGCACTGCTGGAGGCGAATGCTAAGGATACCATGGACTGCGAAAAAACTAATTTGTCAATACTTAAAGAAATTAAGGTGGATCAGAGATTACAAACCGTGGTACAGAAACGAATAACATCATACGCAGGACATATCATACGACAGAATGGATTGGAAAAAATGATTATGACGGGTATAGTAGAAGGTCGTAGGAAAAGAGGCAGGCCACCAACAAGATATATAGACAGAATTAAAAGAATCGCAGGCACCGCATTAATACGAGAAATGATGGACCGGGCAGCAGATCGAACTACGTGGCGGCTAAAAACGTTCGTTTATGAGGATTCATAGGGTCACGATGCTCGAAACGAGCCACCGATGATGATGATGATGATATGTATATATGTTGTTTTTTTTGAGGTCCCTCATTATACATATGTGTGTGATTTCGTGTGTGTTTTGTTACGGGTTGACGAACAATATTTAAAAAGTTTGAATTCGTGAAAACGCTATAAGATGGATTTGAAAAAAAAATTTGGCGATTGTTCTAACTGTTTATGAAATTGGTATTAAATTATTTATAAATTTATTATAAAATATTGTTGAATTTTTTTGTTCAAACGTTTCTTAAAGTAATCGGGGCTTGTTTAGTTTTAATTAATTATTTTCCGTGCGCTGTTCAAATCTAACCTCGATATTTTGTCTTGTAATTTTGTTTTATTTATTAACGTTCGGATGGATAACTTTTTGGATGACCTTCTTTTTCTTATCAGGTTACATTTGTGATAATATCCAGTTAGGTGAACAAATAAATCGAATTAATTTACAACTTTCTTTTCTTCTAATAATTCACTTAAATTCATATAGACGGGTATAATTTTTTTATTATACCTTTTGAAAAATTTGGCGTTTTTATAAATGATACCTTTTAAAAATATGTTTTGTTCATTGAAAGATTTATAAAGAAAATGGTGCAAATTTTTCTAGTACGGGAACATTTAAAATGTAATTTTATTAAAACACTATATTAAGTTTACGCTTTATTTATATAACGTTAAACCGAAGAAATTTCACTATTTCCCGCGTGTATTATTTGTAAAAAAGCTCAATTATCAAACCGGTGAAATATCACACATTTAGAATAAACCAGATTGAGTTTTAGTTTAACCGAATAACGTAACTGAAGTGTGTCGGGCTTTGAATTTTTCGAAATTTGGGAAGAAATGATGATGAAAAATATCGATGTCTACTTGATCAAGATACGAGAGGCAAAAATACGTAAAGTGTATATTACGTTTTAGGAGCACAAAAAATATAAACGACTATATGGTTAGGTTAAATAGATGCGAGTGCGAGTGAGATGAAAAATATTGTAAAATCGAATTGACGAAATCGACTTTGATTTTTTATTTTATATATATATATATACTTCAAAAACATATAGCGGTGTTTATATGTATATGTATATTTTTCTTGTTGCCTGTATTTCTTCTAAGATATAGGCTTCTTTTATGTATAAAGACAGATAAGATATTATGTTTCCATTTAAAATTTTTGGTTTTGAGGTTTTATCCATATGATTTTTTTAGAAAAATACATATATCCATTTATATATATATATATATACATATTACATCAGTCGACGGGGTGAAGCATTGTATAATGCTGCTTTATCTCACTCGTTTTATAATACCATCATTAGTAGACGGTAATTTTACCGTCAATAAATATTTATTTATTTAGTTACCGTAACATTTTAGATAATGAATTATATTTATCCATATTCTAAAATAATTCAATTCGAAATATGTTAAGGAATTTTTGAAATCTTTTCAATTTAAAAAAAAAAAATATTTCAAATAATTAAAATTAAAAATTGGATATTATTATAAATCTATATAGTGCACGAAATTGACGAGATTCGAAAGGATAACGATTGTGTTTAGCGAGTCAACGAAATATATAATTATCAAATTTCCAAGCAATGCGAGTTACATTTGTAGATGATATAGTAATTACTGATAAGTGTGAAAATGCCAGAATTTTCTAATTATACAGAACTCGCAAAAATAAACGATTCCAAATCAATTTATATGTTGTTTTAAAGAAATTAAAGCGTAAGGGATTAAATTTAGCGCAACACGAGTTAAATATTAGCACGATTAGTTAAATTAAATACTTAGACGTAATAATAGATAACAACCTAAAATTTACTAGCGAAACAAATAAATTTTTAATTATATTTAAAACAATACAGAAACATATTAACGTATTTTTCATAAAAAATAATATCAGTAACGTAAAATATCGATTTCATTCGTAAACGAAAACACTTTTAACGTTTAAACAGTTTGTACATATGTATTAGGCATTATACGAATCAATTTCAATATCACAGTGGAATGAATATAATAAAAACTTTTTCCCAGACATTGAAGAAAGATTCAGTAATACATCATTTACACCTAATTTTTTTTTAACCAACAATTTATTACGGGCCACGACTTATTTTAAAGATTATTTATACAAGTATAACATCGCACACTCCGACAACTGTGTAACATGTAACACTTTATACCGATACTGTTAATATCGTCTTTTCGGCTGCTGTGATCGTTATAATAAAGATTTTATCGATAATAGAGCGGATCAATTAGTAAATAAACTATTTAAATTTTTTAATACTTTCACCATAGGAGAAATAAATTATCGTATAATAAATGTGCGCTTAGCCTAGGTATATGATATACAAATTAGTTTAATCTTATAATATTGTAAAACAGTTTGTTCAGAATTTCATAAACTTAATTGGACGAGTTCTTGTACAATCCGTTATACTTCACATACACAATATATTTACACAATCGTTTTTACGAAATGGGGTCCAAAAATAAAAACACCACCAAAATATATGAAAGTAAACATTCGTATATCGGGCATCGTTAAATTTTGAGTTCTTTTTAAAATTTTACAATCGACACCGTCGTTATTCTTATTTTTCATTAGCATTATCGTTCGTCGTATTAATCGTCAAAAACGTGTAACGAGGAATTAAGAAAGAAAACGTGTAACGAGGAATTAAGAAAGAAAATGGTATAGATCAAGAACGGAAATGCGATTTAATTAAGAGCGTGCCTACGATGTAGACCTCCTAATTGAGTGAAACAGAATTTCGAATTCAAAATCACTTGTTCCATGAATACGTGTAGAAATAATTTCTCGATTAAATTAAAGAAGTTTTTTTTTGTAAAAGTTTATTTTTGAATCCTTAATGTAGAAATCCGCACGTGGGTTATCCTACCAAAACCAAGTCAGCTGGACTTATAAATTCAAAGTAAAAATGATTTAAATGATATACAAATTTTGAAAGCAAGCTCATAAGAAACTCGTTTGACATCTCGAGATATAATTCAAATTTAAATAAGAAAACAAGATAGACGGATATATATATATATATATATATATATATATATATATAACATTTTCCTGTCTGGTTCGTAAGGCTATATAACAACGTATTGATTAATTGTCGACATCCGCAGTTGGATATCAGAAAGAGATGGTTGAAAATAAAATTTTTTAACGAAATTTAATAGGTAAATAAATAAAAGACTGAAAGTTTTGTCCCGCGAACAGGTTCTATTTCTCTCTCTCTCTCTATATATATATATATCTATATATATATATATATATATATATATATATATATATATCCTGAGAAGGATAGCCGTTTTATTTATACAATCTTAGATCTGAATTAAATAAGCAGTATTTATAAATAGCATATAGACCAATGACTAAACTCTGCTAATTATATTAATCGATAACGACCAATTGATGAGGTTTGAAACGTTTCAGCCTTCTGAGATTGAGATCAGTAGGCAAAGGTGCCGATGCCTACGGATTTGGATGGTGAAAAAGCCGTTTCTGATATTGTCGAGCATAATCATATATTACATCATTGACCGATTTGATCTGTAGATCTGAATGAGGGCGTGTTTTTCGTTGAAATCAACGAGCATTAGCGATCAGTCGAAGAAATTCATTTTGAGCTGTTTGAAGTACTTTTCGATTCGATACTTTAGCACATCCTCATATTTGTATCCGGTAAGTCCGCATTTATATATTAGGAGCTTGTTCTATAGCTTCATTTTAGAGCGATGTCCAATAAGCCAGTACATTTGACGTAGTTTACTTCGTATTTGGTCAGCTTAATGATCGATATGTGTTCTACATGTTAATTTTGAATCCATATGCATAATATGCATACGTAAGTATTTCGCAGAATTTGCAACTGGAACTTGTTGGTTATTAATGTGGATAACATAACATGGATCACGCTTGCTAGAAGCAAAAGTGACATGAACAGATTTCTGTTCGTTTTTCTGCTATATGATCCAGTATACTTAACACAATAAAAAATAAATATACGGTTAAATTTATAAATCTAGTCGCATATTTTGGTGTTCTGAAAAGGAGGAAAATTCTGAAAGCAAAATTCTACATAAAGTAAATACAGGTTGTAGCTTCAAGATGAACGTAGATTTCAGATACAAGAAAAACATATATATATATATATAATAATCAACTAAATGGATTCTAATTTGACGACACTATGGCAAAATGGAAGGGTTCGTATGTGTAGTTCGAGATCGGATGATGTCGGCAAGAGAAACGATTGAACATATCGCTTCAAAATTACAATGATCGTGCAGGATAGGTTAAATAGAAAGCGAAAGTGCCGGTAACGCGTAAGGTTTAAAGAAAACGGCGTCTTTCTGCTGGCACTATAAGTAAAGAACGTAAAGCGCCTAGAAAGGAAGGAAACGTAATGATAAGCTCCTTATAAAGAAACAAAGTGGAAAACGTAACTAAAGACGTTCGAAATAAAAAATACTAATTCATAACGTAGGCAAACTCTTATTAAGCCAATGCCACTAACAGACTAAGAAGAACATATTATCGATACGTTTAAAATCCCAGCACTAGCAGATATTATAATGTATGTGAAGAATTACATCTGAATTTCTGAATTTTCATAAAAGGTGCACTTGATAGTGAACTACGAAAAAATAATCCGAGCTCGTTGTTGAGAATGATAAGATGCAATCGCGGACGAGAAAGCAATACAAATAATATCGAAATTGTCCACATTATTGCCAAACGATCTTGATATTTAAAGACTTACAAATACCTACGGATAAAAGAAGCCATCAGATATCTTAGTCAGAATTATAAATAACGACTTGACCCAAAACATTAATCCATTAGCCGTCGATCTAGTAAATAATAAAGATTCTGCCACATCGAACTATACCGCAGACCCTGATTATTTTAATAACTAATAAGGAGAGAAACTGCGTATAATTGTACAACGTTCATTTAATAAACATATTGTCAATAATGTTGCTAATTGTCCTATAAGACACAGATTGCATGCAATTTCAGGGGAAAAAAATTCATATATAAAGAATCTAAATGCGATGATTTTCGGTATGTACGTTCCATTATAGAAACTTTTAATAAAATAGTTAGAACATTTTTAAAAATCCGTACGTATTTTTAAATTAGTCCGCTTACATTTTTACATCTAGAAATACTGCAGATAACTAGTATTATAATACCGTATTGCTTCGAATTTAAGACGCACTTTTTTTTCACAATTCAAGGTCTAAAATCGAGGGTGCCTCTTAAATTCGAGGTACTTTCTAAATTGACCACATGTATAAGAGTAAAACTAGCTATTATACGTACTAAAATCTCCTATTATACGTGGAATTAGTAGTCCTATTGTATTTGCTACATTAATGCTATCGATATATTACACTAGCTGTAGGAGTTGATTAATGATGTTTATAAAAGTGACTTGTAAACCTATTCCCATTTCCGGTCACAGTCGTTGCTCGTCAGTCAGTGTCGCTCTCCCAAACATTGCAGTTACTAATCCATCGTTGTTTTGTTAATACGGTACTTTTTCTTTTTATTATGGAAAAGCGTTTTACATACGAAGCGGAATTTAAGTGTAAAGTTATTTTATGCGCAGCAAATATCGGAAATCGTGCCGCCGGTAAACAGTTCTCGATTAACGAAGTGAATGTTCGCCGTTGGCGTGAAATGAAAAATAAGTTATTCGCGTGTAAACGAACAAAAAAATCATTTTCAGGACCAAAACATGGAAGATATTCGGAAATCGATGCTGCCGTTTTAACTTAAAGAACTTCGCACGAAAAGGTCTTCCAGTAACTCGAGAAGCATTAATGTTAAAAAAAAAAATCAATTGAAAATTAGTTAAATCACTAATATTTATTTTCTTAAAGAAAACACAAAGCTTCTCGGCATTTACGCCATTATCAAGTGAACCATTTTAAAACATCAAAATTTTAAAAATATAAATTAAATATAATTACTTAAAAATATGCGATGGTGATTGTGAAAATATGATCCAAAAATGGTGTCTGTTCTATCTATTTTTTGATTTGTTGAAATTTAATATCAATATAATTGTTTATTAATTTTGTTTTTTTATATTAATTTTTTCTTTAATACTATTTTTCGGATTCTGTAAAAGGCGTAAATGCCGAAAAGCTTTGTGTTTTCTTTAAGAAAATAAATATTAGTGATTTAACTAATTTTCAATTGATTTTTTATAAAAAAATTACTACATTCCACATTATAAAAAATTAAAATTAATGTTAAAAGCCAGAGAAATTGCCAGCGATAAAACTCTTCAATTTAAAACTAGTCGTGGATGGTGTGAAAAATTCATGAAAAGACAATGTCTATCATTACGTCGTAGAACCACAATTTGCCAGAAACTACCATCTGATTATGAGGATAAATTGGTGCAATATCAACGTCATGTAATACAACTAAGGTTAAAAAGAAACAATACCATCTTAGTCAATCGGTAATGCTGATGAAACTGCTGTTTTCTTTGACATGCCAAGAAATTACACGGTCAGTGAGAAGGGGCAAAAACAAGTAACAGTGAAAACAACCGGCTACGAAAAATTAAGAGTAACTGTTACGCTCAGTGCTACTGCGGATGGCAATAAGTTACCGCCGTATGTAATCCTGAGCAGAAAAACTGTGCCAAAGGAAATCTTCTCGGATGGGGTTATTGATCGAGCCCTACAAAATGCCTGGATGACAAGTAAACTTATTGCAAGATTAGTTGGAGTGTGTATGGGAGCGAAGACCAGGTGGACTTCTCAAACGAGACAGCATGTTAGTGATGGATGCGTTTCGCGGTCATTTATCTGACGACATTAAAACCAGATTGGCAAATGGAAAATGCGATTTAGTAGTCATTCCTGGAGGTATGATAAGTCAGTTACAACCTCTTGATGTCGGTGTTAATAAAGCCTTTAAAGATCGTATTCGTGCGCAATACAATCAATGATTGACTGAAAATAATCATCCTCTCATACCAACTGGCAAAATCAAACGAGCCTCAGCAGGTACGATTGTAGGATGGATTTCAAAAGCTTGGAAAGATTTACCGCCCTGTATAATCATCAAATCCTTTTTTAAGTGCTGTATATTGAATGCATTGGATGGCTCTGAAGATGATTGTGCATGGAATCATAGTGACGAAGATGACGCAAACGATTCTACTTCAACGTCCGGCAATGACGACGATTCAACAACCGACGATAGCAATTAAAAACATAATTAGAAAAAGCAATAAATAGGTAATTTAGTCATAAAAATTACTGTTTTTTCCTGTTTTTTTTTTTTTTTTTATTGCAAATGAAATTGCGCTAAGTAAGCCTCTATAAAGTTTATAATATTTCGTATTATGTTGAAGAAGTATACGGGTATTGACTATTAGTATCTTAATTATTTCTATTTCTTCCAAAACTTCCTTTCCTAAAACCTTGTAATTTTAATGCGTCTTAAATTCGATGAATTTTTTTTTCTTCACGTTGAAAGCCAAAAACCAGGATGCGTCTTAAATTCGAAGTAATACGGTAATATTAAATTGATGAGATAATCAACACGTGTAATCGGTAAGAGCGTTATTTCGATGTAAAATAAACAAGACGCATGATTTATGTAAAATAAATTTGAATTATAAAAAACTTTCGAAAATAAAAAAGTAGAAAGAGACGCGTAAGATATATTTGAAACTGTGGCTGTTGTTAGTGACGATGCGAATGAAACGTACTGAAAACATTACAAAGAAACACTCGAGTGAACAGCCCATCGTTCTTCTACACGGGATCTTATTACAACGAGAAACACAAGTTCCACGTGCATTCGCCTATTTCGGATAAAGTTTAAATTAGGCTGTTGCTACCAAAAACGAAAGAGCTGAGTAATAGGCCTAAATAGGTTAACATACACAATTTTCTTTCGTAACGCTTACTGAACACGGATTTCCCATCATACCGCTTTACGTACAGTAGCGGATGACTACGCACTAGCTAGTATTATTATTTTGGATGTGAAATATATAAAAATTGCTTATTACCTACTGAATTTAGACGAATAAGAAAATATATATATATATATATACGTATGTATGTGTAATCAACATGATCGTGTATTCAAGAGTATTTTGTTGTTTTGGTTTGATAATAGTAAATTTATTTAATAATTGACGTTACAATTTAAGATGGAAGTTCAATTAAGTTTATTGTCACTATGAATTCCATTTACAATCTTTTTTACTTACATTTTCTAATATGTGAAATTTTAAATTTAATGAGATAATATGTAAATAAAATTAATTATAATCTTCTTAATATAATAGATTATAATTTTTTCTATTTCTTATTTCTTCGATGGCTGACTTATTAAATTCGTTATATTTGCTATTTACTAATTCTGTTAAATTTAAAACTATCCCTCTGTAATTAGATCCTTGCTGGATATCGTAAACCGTGTCCGCAGAATTACAATGTAGTGGGTTGTTTCTGCTATGCCAAAACGTCTTAGGTATTTTTTAAAACGGATACGATCAGTAATAAATTGGGCATTATAAAAATTATGAACGAAAAGATTCACCGAGTTTGTCATTCAAAATAAGGGAAATATCGTTACGATAATCCGTTATATGTATTTCAAATGATTCGATATCGCTTTAAATAATATAAATTTAGTATAACTTTGAAATATTTCGTGCTAACTAACTTGTTTGATTTTTTAGCGCACGATTTTTTGTATTTATATATTCCGCTGGACTAAATTCGTGGGTAGTATTAATATTGTTTTCGATAAAAACTATATCGATGTATTTACATATTTCTAAATCTGTAGTAGAAATTCCTACAATTACTATTTTAATGCTCAGTAGATATGCTTCATCATTTTAATTGCTATTATTCTTTGAAAAGATCTCTTACTAACGTTATAAATTTTTCGATTATTAACATTTCCTAGTAAATGTTATATACATACATTCGCAAACGAAATTGCGTTAGCGGTCATTGATTGCCAGTGGGGAATCGAGTTTAAACCCATCTTTAAAAACTTCGGAAATAACTTCAAATTATAACGTAAAGAACACCATGCGGGGTTGACGACTGACTAATCAGTTTGGAAGAAGGCTGGAAAGGTGTATACGGAATAATTCACTTACGAATCTTACACCAATGACACCTACATATTGGCCTAAACGCGATAATAGATTTTCAGACACGTTGGACTTCTTTATAATCCGTGGCTTACAAAAGTATAGCGGAGAATTTAAGACAGCTATTAATTTATCTTCGGATCATGTTTCTGTCATCGGTATACGTCCGAGGTGTATACCTATCCAACATGGAGTGGTTAACAAGTCTACAAACTGAGTTGTTTTTTCAAATATAGTTTAAAACAAAACTGACATAAACATTAAAAGAAAAAGTAAAGACGGTATAGTAAAAACTTTAGGTTTGGCTTCAACTACTGTGTTCGTAAGTGTACTGTGCTATCTCTTCAAAATTTAGCTATCACAATGTTTCAAATATGTAAATGTGAAAGTACAGAAAATAAAAATGAATACCGGATTTACGGGGACGAGTTTTAACAGGCAAGCGGTGGACGGTCTTTTATAAATGACTCTAGTCTTCAGGCGCCTAGTAGGCACGACCGGTAAAAAACACATTCGCGAACAAAGAACATCGGTAAAATATCTTTCAAAAAAATGAAACTTTGCAGCACGAAATGTTAGAAGATTTCAAAACAACAAGGATCTTCCCGTTAGGAGATCGGCAATTATAATACACAAATTGATGCAGCATTATACAAGACTAGCCTGGCAGACGAAGGAAAAGGAACCGAATATTATATACATTATAGTGGAAATGCGCAGTAACAGGTAGAAAACGTGAATGAGGTGTATGAATCGGTATAAGTACAAAAAGATAATTATTTAACATTACAGAAGATCCAGTTCGAATTAACGATCGCATTATGTATATGAAACTACGTTTTTCAAATAGTTAGGAGACTATAGTCGTTAGTGTATACCCGCCAACATTGAAACGTACAGATGAAGAAAAATTCTCCGAAGAACTCCAAATTGTATTAAATAAAGCTCATGCGTAGATTTTAATGTCGGAGTGGGACAAAATTCAATCCTGTGGAAAAGCGTGATTGGAAAACAAGGAATCGGTAGGGAAAGTAAAAACCGAGAACGCCTTCTGCAATTTTGCAGTAAGTATAGACTATTTAATACTAATACAAATTACAAATTGAAATTCTTAAAGGCACGTGGGTGCATCCCAGATCTAAAATCGCGCACATGATTGATTATGTAATAACAAAGAAAGAACGGAAAATGAGTTATTATTGCCGCGGGCTATGAGGGGTGCTGATGGTGATAGAGATCACTTTATGCTGTGCAATTTTCAGTTTACAAAACGTTTATCATCATTCAAAGCGGCCAAATGCCCACCAGAAACATAAATCTTATAACTTAACGATGTTAAACAACAAACCGACTGCACAATGCTTTGACGTAGCTCGAAATGACAGTGTAAGAAATGAAATATCATGGTGATATGCTAGCTGCGGAATACCGGGAATATAATTAAGACGAAAATAAAGATTATCTGCGAGGATATTTTAGTATATTAGAACAAACAGCAGCAGCACGCGGATAAAACTGGAGAAATCAAGAAACTATTGGATGGCAAAAAGCGAGCATTTATTAAATGGCGGTCGGATAAGACTAACAAGAATATAAGCACGATGGCTTTAAAATAGCAAAAGACAAACACAAAAATCAGTCGGCGGATAGGTTATACTTGGTTGCGATTAAGCTCGGATAGAAAACGTGGCAATTATACGGTGTTCAATAACATTCGCGCTTACATGTTATTAAACATTGTTGGTATATTTACGGGGGTGATATTTGGCGGAATAAAGGCTTAATTTAATGTATTTAGCCTCTGAAAAGATCTTATTAATGTTATAAACGTTTCGATTTTCAACATTTCGTAATAAACGCTATAAAATTTAAAATTATCAAGGTCTTTCTTATAATTTAATCTATCGCCATTGTTGTATATAGTTTATTTTAAATACGAGGTATAAAGTTATTGTATTCTCTACGTTATGTGATCTTTAAATTATTTTCACTAATTGTAACTTATTAAGCTTAACTTTTTGTTTTTAAATTTTTTATTACATAATATATACGTTTAGATTTTGACGTATTAATCTTTAATTCATAATGAAAAATGTTCGATTTCCTCGCACGCGTTGCATATAGTGTTTTCTATGATTATTACTGAATTTAGTTTATTCAATAAGCAGCTTTATACAGTGAAGAAATAATTTACATGTATTTTTTATTTAGTATCTTATTTCGACATATTCTTACTTATAAAGCTAATATTCTCGATGACACCGCTGCGACATTATATATGTTATATATATATATTTTATTCGAATTTAATATGTCTCGTCTCAGAACTAAAACCCCTTCATTACGTGTTACTAGGAGTGTAAATTATACGTAATGACGTAAATAATACTCTCACGATGACGTATAATTTAGAAAAATAATTCGCAATCTGACGTACGTTTTCGAAAAATTCGATATATTAGTGGGTAAAAAACAAATGATACAATGTTCGTTTTTTACGTGTTAAAGAGACGCTACTGAAAATCTGTACGCTGTTTTCGCTACAACATTCAGGTGTCATAAATGACATCTGTTTCGTTGATTGCATTTTATTTCTTACAAGAATTATAGGTGTACCAACAATTACATCACTGTAAACTTCGGATTATTTAAATTCACTCGGATTAGCTCATTTTCAATATTTTACAGAGAATATACTTCTGATTTTTATTCGGTGATAATTTTTCTATTAATGAAAAAATATATATATATCTATATAATAATAATAATAAATGTGGTATTATTGTATAAAAATAAACCACAAAAAAAAACAAGTTAAAATCACTAAAATTTTTCTTTCTGAAAAATCACAAAGTTTTCGGCTGTTAGGCGCCATTATCGAGTGAATATTTAAAAAATATAAAATGAAAAATATTAATTTAAGATTACAATTCACAAAAATCAGCAAAATTAATAACAATATTAATAAAAGATTCACCGTCTTTTTTATTAACATTGTTTTTCATTTTGCTGATTTTTATGAATTCTAATATTAAATTAATATTTTTCATTTTAGATTTTTTAACTTTTCAAATATTCACTCAATAACGGCAGAAAAGCTTCGTGATTTTTCATAAAGAATAATTTTAGTAATTTTTACTTGTTTTTTGTCGTTTATTTTAATAAAAATCACTACATTTTACATTTTCGAAATTATTATTGTATAGATGGGGTAACGGTTATTAAAATGTTCTACGTCTTATAGTAGATTAGCAGTAGATCGGGAGTGGGTAATTTTTTATGCTAAATTATTGTAATTTTAATAGATTGACGAATGACGGCCTATCTGATGATTTACTATTCTGTCGTGATTTTTACCGAGATTTACAATAAACTACATATTTATTTTATTTTATTTATTTTAGCCTTATATCGCTACTTTGTAGAGAATTATCTTTCCGTCCGGTTATACCGCTCGACAACCTAATTAATATTTTTAAAGCGACGCGACTTAAATACCAAAAGTAACTATAGCCGAGTAGTCAACCTATACAATCCGATTTATATTCAAATTAATATTTGGAATTTGTTGACTACTCTTTTATTCGATATACGGTAAACATTTAAGGTGATACAATAAACGAAAGAATATGTGAAATATACGAAAAACAATAAAAAATATATTTTTATTATGAAGAATTATAATAAACGTGTCGTCACCCGACGGTTTACCGCAGGCGAGAATTGATGCTTTCCCGGTGGACGGATTATGTACTCCATTAACTGGAAGTTATTCGTAACTAATTTCCGTATTTAATATTAAGTCGGATCGAGTAATACCGCTGTTCTTTCTATTTCATTACCGAACGTCACGACTAGCTATTTTATATTTTTACCTACAAAATGAGCCAGCATTCCAGGCACTATTTATATGCGACGCAGATGCGCGTGCATATAATGATTATAAGCAGTTAGAGTGCCACCGCTTTTTCCGTGATAAGTAAAAATTAAACAACGACGAAAACTTTCTATGTCGCGTGTTGGTTTCGAACCCCCGACCGTCGATTTGACAGTCGAGCACTCTAGCAACTACGCCACCGCGACATTAACGTATATATATTTCTTCATAATTCCTGCTATTATTTTTATTTGTTTCCGAATCATTATTATTATTATATTTTTCTTTTTTTTTTGACTGACTATTTTGAAATTAAAGAAAACTTCCGAGTAGATTTTCATTAATTTTGAATTTTAATCACTTTCTCCTTATTATAAAAAAAAATTAAATTTCACATTTTTTCTAATATATATATAGCTAACAACACTTTCGATACATATTTAAAAAACATACCCAGAAAAGTATTAATACACCAAAACTTTACTTAATCCGTAATCTATAGATAAATCTACGTCTAATAGAGAAAATATTTTAATGTGCAAATATATTATTGTTCATTCATTCAATTCATTGCGAATATTCGCTTTTACCGAAGAAAACTACGTTGATTTGACAAAGACTACCGTTTTAACAGCCATTTCGACTTTTTACAAAGACATCAATCTACTCGTAACGACGAAAACGAGTATAGGTTAGCTGCTACACATTTGTATCTATAAGAGAAGATGTTTTGCGTTTTGAATAGTGCAGCTTGTACGTAAATCGCGTGCTTCGCGTTTAGTGTACGCACGAGAGATTCGTTTTTGCCCAGTTTCAGTTATCACGGCATCGCGTTTTGCGTGGAACGTTATTTTCGACGTGAATAAAAAAAAAGTTTTGAAAATAATTCGAAGTTAAGCGATACGCGAGTTTACGCTTCAAGCAACATGCATCATCATCAGAAATGAAGCGGTTTTGATGAATGTAGGGCACGACATATAAAACGCAAACTCGAGCTTATCAATATATTTGTTTACTTTTATTAATAGATTTTTTCTTTCATTCTGTACCCGGTTGTTCTGAAATTATTGTATCTAATTATGAATATCGACGGCGACAATAGTTTTAAAAATTATATAAAATTTCATTCAAAACTTTTGGTTGAGTAGTTTTTAAGTTAATCTACAAACAATAAAACCGTCCGTCTTCTCTTGGTAACCCCATATATATAGTATATATAACAGCTGAGATCACAATCATGATTACAATAGCAAACAATCAGGACTAGCCCGACATACACGTTACATAGGAAAAAAATAAAAAGCCTGCTGAACATCCAAAAACACCGCCGTACAAATATTTTTGTTTTCCAAGCTATTTTCGATAACCTTTGTTAATCTATGAACCTGCTCTACAGTATTGTGATGCCTACGGAACCCAAACTGAAAATCGGGAATAATTGCACTCGTGGATAATATCGGAAACAACCGTTTTAAAACTAATTTTTCCAGTGTCTTCGAAAGAACAGGAAGCAACGAGATAGGTCTGTACGACGAGACTGTTTCGGGCGACTTTCCAGGCTTTGGTATAACAGTTATCTGCGAGAACTTCCAGCCCAGAGGAAAATATTGGCTGCGAAAGACGGCGTTATATATCTGTGTTATGAATACAATACTTTTTCGTGGTAGTTCATTTAAAACTTCAGCTGTGATTAGGTCCAATCAATACTAGTAATAATAATATCCTAACATAGTTAACAAAAAACAAACAATCCAACTAAAAACAGGATGCTGACCATAGGTACATTAATTGTAAAAACATTAAAAACAGAAGAAAGATTAATTGAATTAGAACAAGCAATGCAGCATTTCCAGATAGATATTTTAGGAATAGCCGAAGTAAGAAGACTCGGGGAAGAAGCTATAGAAAGAAAAAAAAATCAATCGTTATTTCACTACAAAAGAAGAAACGAAAGGGCAAAGAGGAAAAGTTTTTTTTTAATAATTATATACATATAATATATATATATATAATATATATATATATATATATATAAGTACAAAATTCAACGGAATCCGTTACGAATACAAAGATCAACTAAAGTTCTTTCATTTACCACTATATGCTGCCATGTATTTATTATTATTATTATTATTATTATTAATATTTATATTCTATTGGAATTTATGTAACTCCATGCTTATATATCTTGGCGATCAACTACTGTATTATACGACAAATAAAATAATGTTAGCGTAACGGACCGACTTATATATACATATATTCTTTCTACGCATAAATATTTATTTTAAATTTCATATTTTAATTATCATATTTTGTTTTATAATGTACTCCTTACTCCAAACTCGCCATAAAAAAATATATATTTTTATTAAGCGAAGTACACGATATCTCGTAATCTCGAAAATTTACAGTGGGAGTAACCAGTTAAAGAATTACCGTCAATTCAAAGGTTGATATAGAACCTTGTGAAACGATTCTTTCTCGGCGAGTCAATACAGAATGATTTGTCACTGCCTTTCTCGGGGTACAAGCTGAGTTCGTTAGAGGCTTTTTTACAATTAAAATTTTTCGTTTTTGATGGAATTCCAATTCAGGTGGTGTAAGCAATATGTGAAAGAGTATCGCTATAGCGCGAGTTCCATATATACATATATATATATATATATATATATATATATATATATATATATATATATATGCGTTTTTCTTTTTTCAAATTTGTCGATTTACACTGCAAGCAGCAAACGTCTTCTTTTGTTTTATTATATTTTTTCAAACTTCCACTGTAGTTTTTCTTCACATTCCTTAACTGTTGGTCCGGATCCATTACATTTAGTTCTTTTAAATCCACCAAGTTCGTTAAATTTATTTCTAAATTCTGTTATATTATCCGTAACTGATTTATTTATTTACTTTTCATACAGATATTTTTTTAAGTGAAACTTTTATTGGCGCGTTATATATGGGGAGTTAACCCTAAAACGATCGAGCGACCGGAAATAACAGACACATATACATATATATGTATGTATATTATATATATATACATATATATGTATATTATATATATATATATATATTATATATATATATATATATATATATATATATATATATATATATATATATATATATATATATATATTATACACCGACATCCGACTATTGAAACACGTTTTGTTACGTTAGGTGGGTCAATGAAGTAATGGACGGACATGTATATACATGGATGCGTTCTATCTCCGCTTCTTTTTGATATTTAATAAGGAAGTCGACGAAAGAATGAAAAGGTATAATCACCATTGGACACAAAAATTGCCAAACTTTCGTTATGCAGGGTGATACAATACTTACAACCAAATCTGAAGACGAAATGGCGAAACTATTAGGAAAAGTAGAAACTTTTAGTAAAACAGTTGGTTTAGTGTTAAATATATTAGAATAGTGTCGTATTAGTAATAAATAGACAAAAATTCTCGACTATTCAAAACCACACAATGATATAAAAGAAAAGGCAAAGGTGATATATGTACGAATGTTGATGTAGGTATAATGTACTGCATCTTCTTATTTAGTGTCATGATCTCTTTCGATCATAGGATCATCCGATGACAAGCTCTATTAAATTCACACACACACACATATATATATATATAATGCATACGTGTATATATTTGTACATTTATATGTATGCATATCATCATCACTAACCCATGTATCTTATTTTTATGTACAAAATAAGCCAGCATTTAAGCCGCGAATTTGATGCAACGCCGATGCGGGTGGTGCATGAATGCTAAATGAAAATATAGTCTATTAACTTAACTGCAACGAACGTCATAAATACCTAGGCAAAATTCTGGACCGCTTGCTACATAATAAGAAGCAATGCGAAAAATTAAAGATATAAGCGGCAGTTTGTAACGATGCCGCCTGGAAACTAATTTCACCAAAATGCAGTAAGTCTCAGAACTAGTGCTACGATAGATGGAGATAGAAGAATGGTACAAAACGTATGTCTTCAGTGGAAGTAATAAAATCAATATATGTATCGATTTCGTCACGATGGAGAACATTCGATGATAGACGTTAATGTGGCGAAATCACCGGCATCTGTTTAAATGTACGCGTGTGACGACGACAACAGTTGGAATGGATGACCTGTAGAGTGCATCTAACGTTATTGAACTGCTCAGAATTTACTTATATAAAGAGCGTCTCAGACACGAAAACAAGTTCTTTCAATTTTGATTCGGGTAGGGCTTCTTTTTTTATCTTATTTTTGCTGTTCGAAATATGTTTAACATTATTCTAAGTGCTTGCATTTCCAGAGATGTTTACGGTTTAGTTTTTTTTTTATTGAGGTTCTAGCTTTTATTCTATAAAGTAGAATTGAGGGAATATAATATCCGAGAGTGTCGTTGATTTATTATATCTGGAAACTGCGTGACTGCATCTTCATATTATTTCAAAAGTTTTTCCCCCTCCAGAACTGATATCATCTACTGGATTTTATGTAGGTATATATCAGGAGATGGAGGTTTTGTAGCGAACCGCCTTCGAGTAATATTAGATTGCACTCAAATCAGATCTATGATTCTTTTCCGTTTTAATATTTTAGGCATTTCTTCATTAAGTACGTTAGCTGTCAATGGATTTGGATGATGTTGAAGTTTTGATAAGTGTCTATGAACGGCCGACTTAATCTCTTCAGCGACATATCGCACATGTAGGTCGGTATGTAACGCCCTGTTGGAGATGTACCGTGGAGCATCAACCGTAGTAATTTATTCTGCCTGCGCTGAATTCGCTCTACGTTAGTTGCCGAAGCACATCCCCGCAGTTCTGCTGCATATAACATTCACGGACATTCACGCACATTCTTAAGAATAAAAATAAATGATTTCTTAATTTCATTAAATTTTGTATTTTATTATTACATGCGTAATTTTAAAATATAACACAACCGATATTCTAATGAAGCTCTAGTATTTGAACTAATCAGATCATTTCTCTTATATAATACTATTATTTTATTATTTTTTTAATTAATTAAGATTTAAATTTTTCGATAAAGAAGAATAGACATTCATTAATTTTGTACCTATGTCACGATGTTGAATTATTGCAAATAAAAAGATTAAAATTTCGTTATAATCTGGCCATTTTAAACCTACTTGTTTCACATAAAATTTACTTCGCCTTCACTCGCTTTGTATGTGTGTGTATGTTTTATTGGTTAGATGGTCGTTATTTGATTTTAGTTTCCTTCCAATAACAAATAAATTCGTTAAAAAAACGCCGAGAAGGTCTACCTGGTACATTTATATATATATATATATATATATATATATATATATATATATATATATATGTATGTATATATATATGTATATATTCAAAATATAGTAATGTTCTTATTCGACCCTAAAACGAGAAAATGTGACATCTATCGTAGCTTACGTTCACGAGAAATCCTTTATCGCCCGGGGATTTACATTTCCAACCGCCGGATCGACGTAGAAGGACGACAGAATTGTCAAGCAAAATTATACGATAGTCGAGTCAAGAGGTAATAACTGAACTTTTGTATACGATTTCCCGCTTTAGCGAACAGTTCGCGTCATTTGCAATTCCGATGGGACGACTCAAACTCCGATAAAGGTGAAAAGCTAGAATTACAAAATGTAGTAGTCGACGATAAAAGAGGTGCCACCAGGATAACTATATATATATATATATATATATATATATATATATATATGTATATATATATGTATATATATATATATACATACTCATATGTAGGTGGATTATTGTTAAAAGATATAGAATACAAGCGGAAACTTGTAACGATATAAAGTCGATTTTGAATTTTAGAAAGCAGTTTCAAATGGGGCTGTCACTGATATTTATTATTATTATTATTATTGTAACAAGAAATACGTCAATTGTTCAACTTCTAACCTTTAAACCTGTTTCGAATTTCCAATTTTCCAGTGTTTTTATATCGACATTGAATATTGGAGCGAGACTTGGCAATAAAATTAAACAGCTTATTTATACATACATACATATATATATATATATATATATATATATATATACATATTGCGTGGGGAAGAACATTAGGCAATTAGAGATGAAAAGAATCTTTCGCTTGGAATACGTTCAGAATGCTAAGCAACGCTACTGGAAACAAAGTAACAGCGAATAGTTTAAAAAGTAAATTATACAACTAGTTTACGTTGCCTGCCCTAAATATGAGACACGAAGTCCGACGAAAGAATAGTTTAATTAATTATTATTAATCAAACAGTGCGAGCGACGATAAAACGATTAAAAGGGCAGAAAACAAACGGAATTAACGTATGCTGGAGGAATGAATCGCCCGGTTAAAGTGTATCTGGGCAGGACGAATTGCAAGACGAGATGACTAAGCGTATGTTGTAGTGGTAGGCGATTGATGAGCAAAGCTAATGATTCGGTGACGGAATGATACTTTGAAATAGGCAAGAATCAATTAAATTCGAGTTCACAAGATGGAAAATGCACATATTGGCTTCATCCTGCAATTGTTGATATAGACATACCGTGATATCGAAGTGTATATAATATAACGTAATTATATTTCGAAAAAATCACGAGTCAATTTTCAATTATAATTATTATACTTAATGCGTAAATAATTACTAAAGAAAATACAAATTTAGTATTTAACGCGTCAGTTTCCATCTCCCGGTTTGTTACCTTTGCCTTGTCATTTGTATTATTTCCCGTCTGACTTTCTTCTAATCATTCCGTGTATATACTTCATCCTTCTTCTTTGTCTTATTTTTCCTTGCATCGCAATCGTGGAAAGATCGTTTTCTCGGACATCTTTCTACTTACTAGTGTTAATTTACCGACTTTACATTTGTTTAATACTTCCGTATTGATTATCTTTTCCTTCCGTTATATTCTGTGCATTCCTCTATAGATCTACATGTCGAAGGCGTTTATTTTCTCTTTAGCATAGGTATCCAAAAAACCTATATTAAACGGAAATGGGTATAGACCTGACGTTGAATGACCAGAACGGCATTGGATAGAAAAGAATATCGACGATGAGATCGTGGAAGGAATGTGCAAAAAAGAAAAAGAAAAGTTCAATAAATCGTGTCGAAAGTATAATCCGTCTGTAGAGAAGTCTGTCAATTTTACATTTGCTGATATGATGCTGGGAATATGAAAGAGATGAAAAACACAAGCTGGAAAGCATTACTAGGCGATATGGATTAAATATAAATAGTAATAATCGATCGGGGAAATATAATACCACCTCGCGAAAGGGTACTTGCCGGCTATGAAATTGTGGAAAGTTTTATACGCCTAGAATCACTTCCGGAGAATAAAAGGAACTCCGAATGTGAAATACGAAAAATAATCAAAATTGCGCCCGAGACGCCACGATAAATTAGCACAACTCCATTGGGAAAAATGTTAAAGTCAAGGTTGTCTAAATAAAAAAAGATTGTGTTTTCTATCGCATTATACGCAACGGATATGTGTAAATTAAACAATGTCGACAGTGGAATGATCGACAGTTTTGAAATACGGTGTTACAGACGAGTGCTCAGAATTTTATGGGCAGCGAAACCTGCCAATGAATCGGTGTTGAAAATAAGAATGAACGGAACGCGCAATTAATGGAAAACGACCACCACGCCTATGACATAGACAGATCATAGTACTGCGTGTATAACAGGGTTGCCATTTTCGGTACAAATACGTCAAACAAAAGATCGCGAAAAATTAAAGAATCATTGGCGGATTATATGTTAATCACGATATACTTAGAGTGATGACTACAGATGATGATATGGCGCATTTGCTTTTCTAATGAATTTATATTCAGAAATGGGTAAAATTAATGGAAAACGACCACCATGCCTATGAGATGGACAGATATTGTAGTGCGTATAACAGAGTTGCTATTTCCGATACGCCTACGTCAATCAGAGGATTGTGAAAAAATTATAGAATCACTGGGGGGTTAGGGTGATGACTACAGATGATGATATTGCACACTTGCTTTTCCAATGGATTTATATTCGGAAATGACTTTTATGTTTGTCTAAAATGAAACTAAATAATTTTGAGTTACATTAAGTTTTTCCGCATTTTATATTAAAATGGAAAATAATGTTTATGCGAATACAAAAATTTATCTCATGGACAGCGATGTACTTATCGAAATTTAAATATATACATATATATATATATATATACGTGTGTGTGTGTGGATAAAATTGTGTGTTACTTATCTAGTGTACTAACGGAAGAATAATTGTCTAAATTAGAACAAGGTTTCGAAAAATTATTATTATTTTCTAATATATTGGAGAAACCGAAAAAAGAAAATTTTTCTACGTAAAAGAATGACATAAATAAAAATGTAAGAAAGAGAAAATTGATAATGAGATAAGTAGAAATTTCGGATAAAACACGCGATAGACGTAGCAGATAAAGAATCTCGCTAAGTAGATTTGTTCGGCTCCGAAGGTAATGGGATAAATATGCAAAACAGACGCTATAAATCATGTACACGGTCCTCTATATGCAAGGCAGCGATGACAGTACAACCAACTTTAAACGGTTCCTTTTCCTTACTCACGCCCGTAAAATAATATCTCTACGCATCTCCAACTCGTTTACATACTTCTTTACCTATTTCAGCTGATGTTAAATATATATACATATATATATTTTTTTGGGTTTTGGACGTGTACCAAAGTTTCACCGGTTTATCGCAATTTCAAAATTTCCTTTCACACACAATTACATCTTGCCACGTCCCTGTATAATAATAATAATTCATCCGGATGACATTGCTATTTTTTTTTATCTATATGTACTATTGACGGGCTCGTCGCCAAACGATTATCTGGAAAATTGTTGTTAAATATTGGTTTTCACATTCTTATTTAATTTTTTTCTACTCCATTTTTTTTTCTTCTCGTTGTCCTGTTTTTATTCCGTCTTCATCGCTCGAGCGTTTATTAATTAGAATAATAATTTAAATAATAAATATAAAGATCGTTATATAAAAATTTTAGAGACAGTATTAAATCGAAATTATTTTCCGTTTAAAAATAAATATAAACAAAATAACGGTTTAATTATGAAATCTCCGTTATAACCCATTCTATCTAATATTTATAAGAGTATAATAATAATAATGCTAAATTATGGAAAATATATATTTATAATATCCTAATAATATGGAATAGTAACGATAAAGATAATATTTTGAACAATTTCTTATCTAATGTATAAAACTATATTAAACATATTTCAATTTAAATTAGAAATAGGTGGAAAAACGATAAATGTTTTACGCTTAAAAGATCAGCATTATTAATAAAAAAAAAATAAAGGATATAAATATAAAAACGTACACAAATAAAAACTTTAATACATAAAGATTCTTTCCTCCCAAAAATACGTAAACCAGTCAGTTTAAGTAGTCTTATCCATAAAGCAAAAACAATTTATGGTAGGTATTGATTATAATATAATCCTACTAGTATTACAATAGAAATACGGAAAATAATAAAATGAATTATTTAGATTCAATAAATTACGTAATAAGCCGTGCCTATAAAATAATAAAAATATTTAACAAATATAACGTAAATTTAGCGATATACACGTTATTGAAATCGATTAGTAACAAAAAAATATAATATATAACAAAAATTCAGTAGTACAGAAATTAAATTGTAAGCAATAATTTTTAAAAGAATATATAGAAGAAACAGGTAAACAATTCACTTATGAAGAAATAATTATGCGGAAAACATTCTAAAAAATTAAAACACAAAATCTGTGATATTAACCTAAATTATAAAATTTTAAATCCAGAAAAGTATTATAAAAAAATAAAACAACTAGAGAAAATGGAAATAGTAAAAGAAACAGATAAAAATAATTGAAATGTGAATTAAATTCGATTACAAATTTTGATGAAGACTTAGTTTTAAGAAGTATATTAAAATTTAACCATTTTTTTTTATATCAGATATAGAGCTTGGATTTTTTTGGCCAGTTAGGAAAAATTGGAAATAGTTAATAAAGAGATAAAAATAATGGCGGGGGATTAAATTCGATTACGAATTTTGATGTTAGCTTTAAGAAGTAATATTATAATTTAACAATTTTTTATTACAGATATAGAGCTTAGATTTGTTTTTGCTAGTTAATGTATGTGGTTATGTATAAATTATTATTTATATTGCGGTTGATTGTGTTGTTTACAACATTTATCCTTCAGTATAATTAAATCTGTTATTTTACATTACTATTCTTTATAATATTGTACACTTAGATTAAGTACTTTCCGACATTTTAATTTTTTTATTTATTTATTTACTTTTTATTTATTATAATTATTATTTATTTTTATTTATGTTCACTTGAAATTAGTTTAATAGCTGAAAAGCTTTATGTTTTTTAAGAAAATTTAGTGATCTTAACTACTTTCTTATGGTTTATGTTTTATAAAATCACTGCACTCCTTACCAGTTCAAATTATATACATACAATACATATAATATATAGAGTGTGTATCGAAATGTTAATTCGATAATGTTTTAATTCGTTCTTTTGTGTCATATCCGGGCCAAATACTTTACAACGTTATGATCAGCCTTTATAAAATTGTGTCGAAAGAATCCAGTAAGCGGCTAATCTTTCCCCCGATATTCGCTGATTACGCCATTCGTTTCTACCCATATCGATTTGCTGTCTTTCTCTTTTCCACATTCGGCGTATACCTCATCGAGCGTTCACCGTTAATTGTGCTTGAATCTTATATCCAGATTTTTTTAGACTATCTTATTATTGAAGACTGTGTGTTTTCCATCGTAATAGCCGCTAATTTTTTTTTATTCTTATTTTTTTTCAAAACAATAATTTCAAATCGTTGTAGCTATATTTAAAAAACGATTCGGCCTTCAGATGGCCAGATAGAAACATTCACGTGGTACCACCCGGGAAATAGCGTGCGTAGCATTAATAGATCTCAGTAATCCAGATGTTTACGTATAAATATTAATACCCGGGGAAAAAGTGGAAAGATTTATTTAATTGAATTGTATCCATTTTAGCCTTTACGTTTAAAGACACATAACGAAATAGAAAATTCTGTACAGAACATTGTCCATACCATACATTCAGCGTCCAGAATATCTACTCCATACCACCAAAACTGCGGAAATGTAATCAAAGATGGTTCTTATCTACCTGTCAACGTAAGGAACTTAATTCAGTTAACACGTTTAGCTAGTCAGGTGGCAACGTACTAGGACTCTATCGTTAAAACGTCAATGGGCAATTACGTAACACAATATCTCACTTTTATAACGCTAAGTATTATACATATTTCTTCTCTTTAAATCCGGAAGACAATTCGGTCTGGAAAGCTACAAAACTGTATCTGAATCAACCGCCCAAACAGTTTCCAGTAAGAAAATTAAACGGTGAATGGGCAAAAACCGATGTAGAAAAATCAGAAACATTTCGTTCATACTTTTACAACATTTTCCAACCCCGCAATGTTCAATTTGATTCTAAACATATCCGTAACCTTATGGACTTTCTACAGTCGCCTTTTCAATTGTCACTTCTAACAAAACATATATCTCCTAGAGAGGTATAGTGTAAAATTTCCCAATTAGCTAACGGTAAATCACCTGGCAAAGATATGATAACTGGTGCATATTAAAAAAATTACCGTGTAAATCGGTATACCTACTAAGTTACATTTTCAATTCCATACTTCGTACCAAAAATTTGGAAAGAATCAACTATTATCGTTATATTAAAACCTAAAGAAAATGCTGCCCTTCCTACCTCTTACAGACCAATTAGCCTGCTGAGCACTGTATCTAAAATCTTTGAAATGATAATACAACATCGAACTTTGAAAATAGCTATAGACGATAAATTAATTCCTGATCATCAATTTGGTTTTCGTAAGGACCACTTAACGGTACACCAAATACACAGAATTACAGATCGGATATTTGCTGCCTTTGAGAAACGGCAGTATTGTATCGGGATTTTCTTAGACGTGGAAAAGGCTTTCGATCGTGTATGCTCGGACTTTTATTTAAACTCAAAAGTATTCTGCCCAGCGATCTATATTGCTCACTACGTTCATATTTATCAAATCGTTCATTCCAGGTCAAAATAAACTCCGTCTTCTCCAGAAAGTATGATGTCAGAGAGCTTCGGTTCCGCAAGGAAGTATACTTGGACCTCTACTATTTACTGTATACAGCGGACATTCCCAGTACTAACTACCTCCGTGCTAGCGACCTACGCTGATGATATTTGTATCCTAACGGCACATGATGATTGTTCACATGCATTTGCTCTAACATGTAGATAAAATATCTATATGGCCTACACAGTGGGGAATTAAAATCAACATGAAAAATAGTAAACAGGTAACGTTTTCACTGAAAAAGAAGCCTTGCCCACCGGTTAAAATCAATAATATTCCTTTTCCTCATTGCGACACTATCAAATACTTAGGCCTGTATTTGGACCGCCGTCTTACATGGAGTACTCACATTCAATATATGCGTCAAAAAGCATGTTCCAGAATGAAATTGCTGCGCAGCATAATTGGCAGAAAGTCCTCCGTAAAGCTATCCTGCAAGCGTCTGGTGTACTTGTCGGTAATAGCTCCAATATGGAAGTATGTCATTGAAATTTACGGTGCATCTGCAAGAAGTAATATACATCATATTCATATTCAGCAGCTGCAATCCAAGATTCTTCGCCAGATGGTCGACGCTTCGTTCTATCAAATCGTACCATTCACAATGAACTCTACATTGAATATGTACACGATTATCACGTTAGACGATATAACAACTTTTTCGACGCGCTATGTACCAGCTCCAACCGCAATATTTCGAATATGCAACAGCCATCGCTACCTGGTAATCCGATAAGAAGGCTTAAAAGGCTTTGGACCAGAGACTTTCTTAGGATTGGATGACATTAATAATCGGCAGTCCCAGCGATTTATTGAAGTAATTATTTTATTAGTTCTTTAATTTTCTCTACAACCACTGCATATATTTTCTTTGTCCCTTCTTTCTCTCTCTTTTTATATAGATCTTTCATGTTTATCTGTCCTGCTAGCTCTATTGAGAGTGATCGGTATTTTATACCATACCTTAGATATAAGTTAATTTTTGATTACAAAAAACAGTTAAAATCACTAAACTTTATTTATTAATCCAAGCTTTTCGGCAACTACGCCATTATCAAGCTATATATAAATAAAATTAAATATATAAAAACATACAATATTAATTTAAATGTAAGTTCACAATTTTTACATAATAAATTAATTATTCATTTATTATGTAGCTATATATAAATAAAATTAAATATATAAAAACATAAAATATTAATTTAAATCTAAGTTCACAATTTTTACATAATAAATGAATTATTCATTTATTATGTAGCTATATATAAATAAAATTAAATATATAAAAACATAAAATATTAATTTAAATCTAAGTTCACAATTTTTACATAATAAATAAATAATTCATTTATTATGTAAAAATTGTGAACTAGCTATATATAAATAAAATTAAATATATAAAAACATAAAATATTAATTTAAATCTAAGTTCACAATTTTTACATAATAAATGAATAACATAATAAATGAATTATTCATTTATTATGTAAAAATTGTGAACTTAGATTTAAATTAATATTTTATGTTTTTATATATTTAATTTTATTTATATATAGCTTGATAATGGCGTAGTTGCCGAAAAGCTTGGCTTAATAAATAAAGTTTAGTGATTTTAACTGTTTTTTTGTAATCAAGTATAAAAAATCACTACATTCCACAATCTAAACTATAAGTTAATTTGTTACTAACTTATTAGCTTCGCCAATAGTGGTCATACGTATTTTAAATTTTGTTGGTACGTTATTTGTATGATGAAAATTTAAGATAAAAATGTGCGTATTCCTGAATCAGAAATTTAAGAACGTGTCCGAAATTGATTCGTATTAAAAAAAAAAATCATTTTCATACGTTTCGTTCTTGTCGACAACACACTATGTATTCGGAATTTTCTTATTCTTCTTCTAATGGCATCTCCTTGACAGGAGCTGGCCTACATCATGATTTAGTATTTTCGATGTATAGCGTCGTTTATTATGTCGACTACTTTTTTATAATGTCCGAAACCGGTGGTTATCATTTCTAATGGTTTTCTTCCTCTTGGAGCTTTTCCTTCAATCTTAACTTGTAGAACCAGCAGAAAGATATTCCCTGATCTCATGCGCCAAATATTTCTGTTTCCTAGCAAGGATGTCCTGAACTATTATTGGCGTTTTGAGGCCACACTTTTCCAATACATATTTATTTATTCTTTTTTCTGTCCATGCTATGCGCCATATTCTTCTCAGAATTCGCATTTCGAAAGCTTCTAGCCGTTTTAAGCTTTTTGCGCTCACTGTCCATGTTTCACACGCATATTTTAATATATACATGACATAGCACTGGTCGAAGTTTTAATTTATTGAGGTAATGCAAAAGGTTTTTGTTTACTTTACGTAATAATAAGTTTGATATCAGACAATACGATTCATTTTCTCTACGATTAAACTCATGTATATACACACACACATATATATATATATATAAATAATTTGAACTAGTATGGAATGTAGTGATTTTTAAAAACAAGCAACAAGAAAGTAGTTTAAAATAATTAAATATTATTAAATGACACAAAGCTTTTCAGCTATTAAACCATTTTCAAGTGGCCATAAATAAAAACAAACAGCAATAATGAAAATAATAAATAAATAAATAAATAAATAAAAAACAACATAAACAAATAAAAGGTAAGAGGTGTACGATATTTCAAAGGATTGTAATGTGAAATAACGGATTTGATTATATAAACGCACCTTAAGCATAAAAACGCAATCTACCAATCAGCAATATACATAATATTCTATACATAACCACGTACACTAACTAGCCAGAAAAAAGAAATTATATATATATATATATGACTGCGAAAAGAAGAAAGAAGGTCCGATGTACACGAAAAAGTTGCCACAGGAACGACGCCTAAATTGATTTTCGTCGTCAAACCTGAAGATTGATTCGGTAAAACGACGGGTATTGGGCAAGGCTTTTCCTTATTTAATAGCTAGATGTCGGTATTCATTTACGAACGAAATTTTGGTTGGGTAGCTGAGGAGGCTAGAGTCCTTTTTATCGTAGTTAATTCTTATCCGTGGTAGGATTGTGCCAGTCAAAGCTACGCCACGAGGACCTATTATACATGTATGCATATGTGATATCAATTTATTCGTATTTCTCTTGCGAATTCTCCTTTTTTCCCCTTTTTTTTTGTTTTTTTTTTGCAGCTGAACAGAAGATTCCCAATTGTAATTATTTAATTTTATTTCGGGACACAAAAATGAAAAATTTGATGAAAGCGCAGGAATTAGTTCCTAATTTAGCCAATAAAAACGCGGTCATTTTAGTGTCGAATGAAAAAAAAATATATATAACTTTATACCAAACATTAAGAAACCATTTTTCATTCCTCGAATGTGAATTTAAAAATGAACAAAAAAAATTAAATTTTGCCACACAGTGAAACACATTCGAGTTAAAATATACAGGGACGATTTTACGGTATGCGGTAGCAGTAGGTTTTTTATTTGGGTTTAATATCCGAAAAATGAGATAATCCCATCATACATAATTCTTCGAACTATCCTCACACAATTGTGTTTCCGTCTTTTCTTATTTATATATATTACATACATATACAGATGGACACAATGAAGAAAGAATCAAACATCAAGAGCCTGAATAACAGACGAACGAGAAAAATGGAGGACTTCGATGATAGGAGCGAACGACTGATACATCATCATTTCCCATTACTCGCGGACGAATATAAGGGCCTTTGATTGATAATCATCCATTTTATAATATATACGAGATACCAATAAGATGTTTAGTTTGATACCATCCTCGGTATTTAATATTATTATTTTTTTTTTAATTGCATTTTTCTTGAAAATATATCTAGATAAGAAACACGTACTATTAAAAACCGTTACTTACATCGTCATCATCATTGCCGTATTGCTCGTTGCCGAAAGTTGTGACTAGCCATTGTATATTTATTTTATGTACAAAATGGCCTAGTATCGAAGGCATTACTTATATGCAACGCAGATAAGCGTGCATGTAACGTTATACAGTGTCGAGTGTCACAACTTCTCGGTGAGAATTAAGAATTATGTAATGATGGAAAACTTTCTATGTCGCTAGTTGGTTTCGAACCCTAGAAAGAGTGTCGAGCGCTCTAGCAACTACACCACCGCGACATCACTATAACTATTTTAACAGCGTAGAATTTCGTTTTATAAATTTCCGGAGTTATAACCAAAAATCTCAGTTTTTGACAAATATCAGAAGACAACATTGATGCTTTTTTTGGCAGCGGGCTTTTGAATTTTTCGATCGAATCGGTTTTCTTAAATAATTCTTTCATATATTAAAAAATATTTCCGGAAAATCCGATATCTTAAATGGGAACGGTCTCCGGGATATAAAATTTTAATTATATTAACTAACACATACGTGGTAAAAGTAAACATTTTTTACGATTTAAATAAGTATAAAGATGATTGAGAAAAAAATGAAAATTTCCAAAATTTTATTGGGGTGTACTCGGAATCGAGATCAAAAATTTCAAAATACGTAATTTCCGTGTAAGCCATTTTAAATTACTTAATAAATTACTGGTACGTATTGTGAACATTTTATCTAAAGAGGTAGTCAAATAGATATATATATATATATATATATACTAAATCTGTATTAAAATATATACATGTGTGGTAACAACTTTTAATTATGGTGTTTACCACATTCACCACCAAGGTAAGATTATATTCAAATCTGTTATTTCACATTACTTTTCTTTGTAATATTGTACATTCAAATTAAGTATTTTGTTATATTTTACTTTTATTATTTTATTTTTTTTATTTATTATTATTGTTATTATAAGTCTATTCATTTTTATTGACGTACCCTTGAAAATTGCTCATCAACCAAAAAGCTTTGTGTCTTTTAATATAAATTTAGTGATTTTAACTGCTTTTTTGTTCATTTTATAAAATCACCGGATTTCAAAAGATATACAAGAATTGCGCGTTTTAGAACATAACATACACATATATATATATATATATATATATATATATATATATATATATATATATATATATATATATATATATATATATACGTCTGTGTATTAATGTAATATTGGTATAGCTACCAGAGTGCTCGACTGTCAACTGGATGGTCGATGATGGACGGTTCGAAACAAACTCGCAACATTGAAGACATCGTTACGTAATTCTTCATTATCAGGGAAATGTGGGTTGCAGCACACTGTGTAGCATCATATTGACGCTATCTGCGTTACGTATAATTAGTGAGTCGAATCCTATAGTCCATTGCGTACGTGAAAATAAACGTACAACGACTAATTACAACGTTCTATTAGTGTTGATAGGTAATGATTAAAACGATTATTATTGTAATGGACAATTGCTAATTGTTTGCAAAGTGTGCTGTATATTTGATAATTAGACGGATATCTGTGACGCTGCCAATTTTTGCGCGCTTTTCTTCTTTAATTTACGTATCTCAATAGGTAATATATTGCAATTATCGTCAGTCAGCTTTGCAGGCCGCGTTGATTTTTTACAGCAATTCTGAATAATATCTGTTATATAATCGACAGCTGTATCAACATCAAACGGCGATTTTAATTTTATATTTAAGTCCACTTGTTTTTCTATTATACTTGCAAATTTATTCCAATCGGTAGATTGGTTTGTTAATCGATATTCTACTGTATAGTGGAATTGTGTCTACAATTTGTAATACCGGTACGTGATCGGATGACAAGTCTGTATTAGTGGAACAGTTTTTGTATAAATTCTTAATTCCTTTGGTGAAATAAAAATTCAATACATATGGTAGCCGGTTTGCATGCTTTGGCCTGTATGTAGGTTTGAATGGGAAAACAACATCAAGATGTAGTTTCCCACTGAGAAGGAAGAGTTGCTCTCCGCGTTTATTTGGAACTCTCGAACTCCAACGAGGGTGTTTCGCGTTGTAATCACCTCCACATATAAATTTGCTGCCTTGGTGATCGAATAGTTTTATAAATTCATCATTAGGTATGTCATACTTCGGATGAAAATAAACTGATGTAACACATAACCGCTCTATCGACTCAACTCATGATGAACTACAATCCTCTGAAAGCTATTAGTAACTCTTGGTGGGGAGATGATCCCGTCACTTTAAGTTTGTTATTCAGATCCTTCATAAGATCTAGACTAGATTATGGCTCAATATTCTATGGATCAGCTGCCCCCTCTCTTCTCAAAAAACTGGATTGTCTTCAGAACATTGGTTTGAGGCTTATTACAGGCAACATTCGTTCTTGCTCTGTGGTGTGTCTCCAAGTCGAGACTTTGACTCCACCATTACATTTTAGAAGAATTTTTCTGACGGATAAATTCTTATCCAAATACTGCAATCTTCAAAATTATTCTCTCATAGATAATGTCCTATATATTTCCAGTAACGGGAGGTTTGTTCACTCCAAAATTACTCTTCTTGCCAAACGGGTTTCCCGATATATTGCATATAAGCCTGCACTCATTCCTGTTTTTCCCTCTATATATTTTAACCTTCTCTTCGACATTAATATAATTAATATAGACATAGATATTCACACATGTCAAAAATTAGTTAAGCTTAATTTACCTCTTGAATTAGTTAATGCTCATTTCCTTTTTATCACCGAAACAATGTATCTCGAATATATACAGATTTTTACCGATGGATCTAAGTTACGAGGGTTCAATGAGAATGTGGGTGCTGCGTTTCTTATTCCAAATTTATTTATACAGCAGTTTTCTTTACCTCCGGAGACCTCCATATTTACAGCGGAGCTTTTAGCGATCGATAAGGCCTGCGAATATATTATAAAATTTCTTTCTTGTACCTGTAATTTTGTTATTTGTTCCGATAGCCTTAGTGCCCTTTTGGCTATTCAAAACAGTAGTTTTAATTATAAATCTCACCCCTTCGTTTTAGAAATTAAGGGAAAATGCTTGATTATCTCTCAACGTGGAGGTAACCTGAAGTTTTTATGGATACCTAGTCATTGTGGCATCTCCATGAACGATAGAGTTGACACTTTGGCGAAAAGTGCTATTAATTCTGGAGCTCATTTTCCATATATTCCCTCTAGCGACCTTTATGACATGATTAGGGGAACTTTTAAAACTGGCTGGATTGAAAGTATACTTAATTCTTCAATCAAAGGTAAAACCTATAGTATGGTTCAAACTGAATTTCCCCAGGTCCCCTGGTTTAAACACCTTCCCTCTGGTATCCCAATCACTACTATCCGCAGATTTATCACTATGTAGGCTACGTTCTGGTCATTCTAGAGTAGCGTTGAACTTCAATCGCGTAAATCCTTCTTATATGCATTGTATCAATCATAGTAGCGTCAGTTTTAGAGAAGATATCAACCATTTATTTTTCAGCTGTGTGTGGTTTGAACATATATGGATTTGCTTGAGAAGTTATTCTCCCTTGGTGTTTTTCCTCCTTACTGTATCCTATCCTTGATATGTTTGGATGTTCATGTTTTGATAGTTTTATTTAAATTCATTATTATAAATCATATTCTAATTTAAGTGTTGGTTTTTGTTCTGGTTTTCCCTTTCCTCTTTTTATATGATACATTTTATTATGATTATCCTCTCTTGCTATATTCATATTTTATAGTTATTTCTCTTCTTTTAGTTCTAATTCATCGGCTATATTTATTTATGATTTATTTTTGTTCTTATATTCATATTTTATAATTATCTCTCTTACTTTAATTTAAGTTAATTCATTCGTTATATTTATTTGTGTCCTATTTTTGTTCTTTTGGTGGCCAAATGGTATGTACAGCCAGGCAAAAAAAAAAATATAAAAAAATAATAATAATTAATTCCTGGTTGTCAAATATTTTTATTTTTACCGCGACAGCGCTTGATAAGCCTCTGTTTGGCGTGTAAAGTATAGATGATGATATACGTTCTTTTTAATAAGTACAGCAACACCATTGCTGTACCAGAGGGGTGAGTTCCATGGTAACATTTATAGCTAGATAAATCAAAACTCGCGGGATTAATGATATGAGTTTCCGTTAGCAAAACAATATCAGTTAGTTTTGTTTGTAAGAAACACTGGAGTTCATTTTTCTTTTGTTGATCTCCATTAGCGTTCCATAATACTATGGCTAGTGAATTTGTTTGAGTTCATAATAATTTGTCCATTAATTTGGTTAACATGGATATTAATGGTGATAATAAGTTGCGAAACTCAGAAATGAATTTAATGTTTCACTAATCCCTCGATGTTCATTTATATGCTGTGGAACATTGCCATTATATACCGTAGCTGGTATAGGCTGAGAAAAAGGAGTGTATTGTTGAGCAGCGTTTGAATATGAATTTGAATTTGACGATATTTACGTATATGTGGAAACTCGTTTGTATTTCCCAGGTCACCTGACGAGGCTTCCAACTTTTTATTTATAATATTTAGTTTGAATTTTTTATTATATTCGTGCTTATAGTATTCGCATCCTTTATAATTAGCAGAATGTTCACCACGACAAAGAAGACACGTTGGTTTTTCCTCTGGTGCTTTACGACAGTTTGCTGTTAAGTATTTAACGCACCGAGGTGGATGATTACAATAAGATTTTGTGTGGCCAAAGTTTTGGCAGCGCATACACTGTATTAATTGTCTATTTATCCGTGGCTCTTCAATCGTTACGGCTGTGTAAAGTAAATGATTTAGCTTAAATATTTCCGAATTTTTAGAAGACTTGTTGAGATCTATGAAGAACATTGGCAGTGGAGATTTTGTCCTTCGACTGATTACATTGATTACAGAACGGACAGAGAAACCTAATTCCTGTAATGCTAGTGAAATATCTTTGCAATCGGTTGTACGATGAAGATTCTTTAAGATTACACGGAAGGCTTTATCTTCTGATAATTGAAATGTGTAAAATTTGTATTTGTTTTGTTGGAGGGCCTTTGTCAGTGCGCGATAACAATTTGGTGAACTTGGTTTTACTGTAATACCGGTATTTGTTGACTTCAGTGTAAATTTTACATCTTTCAAGGTGGTTAAAAATGTTATAAATTCTGTATAATTTTTGACGTCCTTAACCAATATAATTTTTGACGTCCTTAACCAAAATTGGCGGAGGCGAAGTAATTTTGTTAGTAAACGAGACCGAATTTCTTTTTTGTTTATTTTTATTATCAGTGCTGTCCGATATTATCCTACATGGGTCGTTTTATTATCTTCGTAATTGACTTGGTCATTGTTTACGTACATAAAAGGTTGATATCTATTTCGGTTACTAAATTTCGGCAAAACGTTTCGATTCATTCCACACACGTGTGGCGGCGAAAAAGCAGAAGGACGCTTTCTTTTGGCAATCTGCCAATTATTGTTCGCATTGTATATATTATAAAGAGTTATTGTAACATTGTCTTCGTTATTACTACTACCACACCATTATTACCGCTATCGTTATCATCATAATTGTTACTGTTATTGATTATTATTATTATTATGATTACTATCATTATTATTATCATTATTATTGTACAACGGAGCAGTCTTACCTGGCTCTTTCACATGTATGTGTGAATTACTACTTGATACCGTAGTACTAGCTGTGGGTTTCCCAACTGCATCATTTCCATTTTTATCGCCCGCTTGAGCGGGTTTTTGACGACGGACAACAGGGGAGCGAAGCATTTCCCGGCCGTCGGTGGGCAGATAAGGGTTTACCGTAAACGGAATACTTATCGTATACAATTTGATCGAACCGAATTCAAATTAAATATTTCAATAAAACAAAACTGATCGAATATATTCACGCAGATATAGTTAGAGCGTGCATTATTATGTTTTACTTAATTCGAACTTTTAGCACCGGTTTAACCGACGGTTTTTTTGAACGAACGGTACGTTACGTAATCCCAATGAATGACGAGTGCAACGCTTATATATATAATGTACATTATTCGATAAGGTATTTTATCGTACGCTTCGTAACTGGGAATAAAATTTAACCAAAAAATAAAATAAAAGAGTTAAAAAAAAAGATAATTAATAGGTTTTGCAAATTCCGATGAAATATTATTATTAACAAATTGCTACATCGATGGATAGGGTTGAAAAGTTTAGCTGTCCCGATGAAATTAGTTGGAGCGGTGGTGCGTGGGAGGTATTTTATAATTCGAACTTTGCCGAAAATAGAGTTAGTGTTTTCGTTGTTCCTGTAAGTAAATGAAAAGAGTTGCACGATGTTGTTGAGGAAGTTTTTCTCATCATCTTTCTCTCTCTCTCTCTCGTTAGTATATATATATATATATATTTACTTCTTTATCTACCTTATTTTTTCCCTTTAAATTCCCTTTAAATTGGATTCTAGCTACTATTCTTACACCGAAAATTCGACTACATCGAATTCCACTGATTGATGAATGGAGGCTTTCCTATGCTCAGGAATTTCCGAGCCTTCGCTTCCTCTTTACGCCTTTCGCAGATGCTCGTTCTGTAACTACTCAGAATTTTCGGATTGTTCTCTTATTCATTCATCCGTGCCTGTAGACGAGCAGGGCGTTTACTTACACGCGCCATCACACACCGTGATAAAGTTTCATACCCTAGTATTCCTCCTCTCTTTATCGTCGCAGAACGACTCTATGATGTCTCGGAGTATATAATATATATATATAACTGCTGCAAAAACAAAACCAGCGAAAGAAAAAATGGGTAATAAATTAAAGAAAAGGCAAACGAATAAAAAGGTATTTTTCTGTTATCCCACGTAGAATTTAACCCTCACTTTATGGATATCGTAATTAAGTCCGAAAATTTTACCAGACCGGAAATTTTCGAAATTGGTATGTTCGAATTAACCATTTTCATGTTAAAATGCGACTTTCTTTTAAATGTAGGCCTATGGTCGTTGTTTTCTTGTAATGAAATATATATACAATTGACGAACGTTGTGTAAAGTTACATTTTTAATCATTCCAAGATTTGAATTATATAATGGGTGATTGATGTATTTTGTACGGTTATTTTTGTTGATGTGCACCCGGTATGTAAGTAAAAGTTTATACATGGTATTTATTAATCTGTCGAGGAATATGCGTGAGTATATTTGGAGAAGAATTATGTAAACGAGACGTAAATAATGTGTGTTCTAATGCGTTTGTAAAAGTTGTGCATACATGTAGTTTTATCTGTTTTTTTTTTCGTTCGTTGTAATTTTTAAATTAGCCATTATCCTATTTAATATTATATTTACTATATTTTCCATGTCCGGATACTTTATACTTCAGCCTAATATGTAGCGACGTAGACCGCTTTATCGTTTGCTGAGATCGTCTGCATCACAATTCTGATCTATAGTTGAATTTTTGTTTTCCCGAAGTTGCACTTATCGTTTTCTTCTATGCCCCATTTTCGGAGATTAACTTCACCATCGTGTGGTTCGAGTTCTCAGTCTGTTCAATGATCGCCAGACATTCAGTAGTAAGTTATGGCCGGATGACAAAACTTCCTGTAACTTGGCTGAACTGTTTGTTGCAGCTTCGTTCCTCCACATTCTAGCTGTTTCTGATTTGGGGTGAGCCAACTGACTTAAGGAAACTATTCCTTGATTTTAGTCTACAGGGGGGAATTATGTTCAATTGAGATTTTAGCTGTTGTGTAGGTCCCATTATACCGAAAAAATAAAATTAAAAAATAAACGAACTGGTTCGTTTGCTGTTAACCTTTTAGCGAAATAAATTGACACAGTTAGCCACTTGCAAGCATTATAGTTAGAAAAACAACTCCAAAAATACACACTGCCAACACTGATTAGGAGTTTGCGTATACCTCTTAAGACTGAAGTGGATATTGAGAATGCGCTCCAAAGCTTCATTTCTCTAATTCAGGAAGCGGCGTGGTCCGCTACGCTTCAAAAGCAGAAAACTGTTGCTGTAATATGTTATCCGAAAGAAATAATCGATGAAGTTTCAAAAAAGAGAGCTATACGGAAACAATGGCAGCTATTCCGGAATCTACTACTTAAACGAGAATTAAATAAACAAACCAAAAAAGTAAAAAGTTTACTACAAAAATTAAAAAATGATACCTTTAAACAGCACGTATCTGCACTATCTCCTTTAGCACCGGATTATTCATTGTGGAAGGCAACCCGGAATTTAAAAAGGCCAAAGCTACCTGTTCACCCCATTCGCAAAGATAATGGAGCATGGGCACATAATAATAAAGATCTAATGAATTCGCTAAATATTTGGCTAAAGTATTTCAGCCTCACACAGGTAAAGGGAGTTCATTAACAGAAGCTTATAATATGAACATGTATCCTGGAATTAAACTTGCTTCTCCGGGAGAAATAAAAGCTGTAATAAAAAAATTAAATCCGAGAAAATCTCCTGGTTACGATCTCATAACAGCTAGAGTACTAAAAGAGCTTCCAAGTAAAGGAATAGTAATGATAACATATATATTTAATGCGATAATTAGATTGAGCTATTACCCGGCACAATTAAAATTCTCACAGGTAATAATGATTAATAAAATTGGTAAGCCACCTACTGACGTAACGTCATACAGGCCTATCTCTTTATTGCCAGTATTATCCAAGCTATATGAGAAACTAATTTATAGACGCATAATACCAATAGTAGATGACAATAAAGTTATTCCGGATCACCAATATGGGTTTAGATCAAAACATTCCACCATACAACAGGTGCATGGAATAACCAACAAAATAGAAAATGATCTTGAGGAAAGAAGAATATGTGACTCAGTATTCCTGGACATAAATCAGGCATTCGATAAAGTTTGGCACACGGGATTGTTGCATAAAATCGGGAAAATATTTCCTTATCATTATTGCAAACTATTCGAATCCTACCTAAGCGAAAGGTACTTTCGAGTGAAGTATGACGATGAAGTATCTGAAATACATCCTGCTAATGCGGGAGTACCTCAGGGGAGTGTTTTGGGTCCGTTGCTTTACCTGCTTTATACTGCTGATTTGCCTAAATCTGAAAACGCGCTAGTTGCTACATTTGCTGATGATGCGGCCGTTTTATGTTCAAGCAGTTGTCCTAATGAAGCGAATGAAATATTACAGACAAGCGTAAATCTCATCACCTCTTGGTGTGAGAAATGGAAAATTAAAATTAATGAAGCAAAATCGACTCATGTGACATTTACAAACAGAAAAATTACTACAAAAGATATTATTATGAACAAAAACATCGTACCAATTAAAACCAAAGTGAAGTACCTTGGACTATATCTGGATAGCAGGTTAACGTAACCATATTGTAACTAAAAGAACAGAACTCAATATGAAAGTAAGGCGAATGTATTGGCTAATAGAAAATCGAAACTCACCTTAAATAACAAGGTGATACTTTATAAACAGATACTCATGCCAGTATGGTCATATGGATGCCAGTTGTGGGGATGTAGCGCAAAAAGTAATGTACAAATAATACAAACATTCCAGAATAAAACTCTGAGAACACTTGCAGATGCCCCTACGTAAGCAACGAGATATTACACCGTGATTTAGCTGTACCATATGTGCAAGATGTCATTAAAAACGCAGCTAAGAAGCATGCCGATAGGTTGGATAAACATACCAACTGGACAGCAATTATCCTACCGGATAATATGGAGGATATTCGCCGGCTACAACGGACGAAACCGCTAGATTTACTCTAGTTAATGACAGGCTATGATGAAAAGCCGCTATGTGAACACTAACTAGCTACAACATCAATGGATGGGGCTATAAGTGACTAAATTGTAATCACCTATGATAACAACTACTGATAGCCTAGACACAGGCTAGGCGTAGATTATAGCAGGGATATAAAATAATAAAAAAAAAAGAAAAAAAACCTTACATCTACTGAATAAACTAAGATTGTTTGGATTATTAAAAGATTTATAAGATTTTTGAAATCATATTTATATAACCGTACGAGTTAAGTGCTATATAGCGGATACCATTCTAATTCATATTCGCCTATTTTAGTGGGTTACACAACAAGTTTCGAATTTCGGTCTCCTCCTATTTATAATTTTTATATATGATATTGGAAAGAACCTTTGCTCGAAATTTCTTTTATTTGCGGATGATCTCAAAATGTACGCTCCTATATCTTCAGTAGCTTAGTATGAAGTATTGCAAAGAGACCTATATAAGTTGGTTTTTTACCTTTCAACTATGATAAATGCGTCAACTTGAGTTTCTGTCGAAAATACATACTCTTTCACTTATACCACGAATGGTATAATTGACAAATCTATGACGCGGGATCTGGGAGTTCACATTGATGAAAACTTCAGATTTTTTATAAGCCATGTTGTTAGTCGTTCTTATAAAATGCTAGGTTTTATTATGAGAAATTCATACGTGTTTATCCATGGACACTATTTTCGCTTTATAATGCACTAGCGTTCATTTTGTTAGAATACTGTTGAGTTGTTTCAGATCTGTATTATAATAAGTACATTAGGTTACTTGAAGTTATAAATTTTGTATACGAGTTACGATATATTACGAAACATAGTGAATGTGTCCTTATACTACAGAAGGAAAATAGCCAAATTAATGTTTTTTTATTATATATGTAACGGTAAAGTGAGAAGTGAATATTTAACATCAACCATTTTCTACATTGTATCGAGATCAAACAGGCGATCAAATCGAGTTTTTAGTCAACCGTGCGCACGAACAAACCTTTAGGTTTAAGTTTTCGGTCAGCTTTACGTTTGTATAAGTCACACTTTTATTTTGATAACAGATATTTCTTTAATAAGTTACTTCCCGAACTTATTTTGCAGGACACGAGTTTTGCTATTGCTTATTCAGATCGTTCCAAATTTATATTATATTATGTGGTGGATGTTTTGGAGTTTGTGTTCCTTTGTTGATTTACACCTGGTACGTAAGTAAAAGTTTACATTATATTTAGTTATCTGTTGGGGAATATGCGTACGTTTAATTGGAGTAGGATTGTGTGAATGGGGTGTAAATGATGTGTGTTTTAACGGGCGCGAGATTTATGCATATAGTTTTTTTCTGAATTTTAATTTGATTTCTTTTCTCGATCTTTGTAAATTATTTAACAATATATTCGATATATATGTTTCTCTTTTGTCGACGTTTATTTCTTTCACTATATTTGTTAGTATCTTCTAATTGTATCTATCAAAGGCCTTTTCTAGGTCAATAAAGGCGATATACACAGGTTGATTTATTTCTATCTTCTTTCCTATTATTTAGCTTAATCAGTAGAGGACGTAATGCTCGAAAACGAAATTGGCTTGTTTTATTAATGGTTTCAATGTAAACAACCGAACGAGATTCTAGACATATTTATTTTCCAGCGAACATATGCTAGAGGAGGATGCCTCTCTATGATACTCGACATACTCTAACGGTGAGTATATGTAGGTGTTGTATTTTTTTTAGAACTTCGGATGACAACGAAGACTAATTATTTTTCTCGGCTTAATAAGCGAATGAAAGAGCTGGAAAAAGTAAATGCTTATAACAGACATCATTAATGTCGTACCGAAACACGAGGGCGTAATCCGTGTATATATATATATATATATATATATATATATATATATATATATATGTATGTGTGTGTATCTACATATAGACGTATGTATTGACAGTTTACATTACTTGTCGAAAATGCTCCAATCATTAAATATATATACTAAACATAAAGTTAATGTCTCTTAGCTAACCACGTAGACAGCGATCCGTTGAATGAAGTTTAGCATGAGACTCAGATCGACCATAATTATGTAAATAATAATAATAATATTCGTCCTCCACCGATATTTATCAACCATGTTGCTGATCCTCCGGTATTAAATAAAAAATTAGACAACTTAATATAAGTATATATTTTTAATACGATAGCGTTGAAAATTATAGATCTATAATAAAAATGCTGGATTCCCTTCAGGCTGAATACCACACACATCAGATGAAACAAGGAAAGAGCATGTCGAGTTGTGTTGAAAAACATTCATCCATGGGTTGACAAGGATGATATCAAATTAGCGCTCCGGCTGATGAAGGTCACGTCGTTAGGGACTTATTTAATGCTCGAGATAGAAAAACGAAAGTTGCCTTTTTCTTTTTAGACCTAGAGAGCCAAACGAAAATAATAAAACTATATTCGCGGTTATTGTTACATATGAAAATAACAGCGGAAAGACCGCATAAACGAGGTCTCTTGTACATACGTTGTCAAAAGTATGGCCACTCTTGTAACTTCTGTAAAAACATTTAACAGCTAACTGTACTAAAGACAGAGCGACTGATCCTATCTGCGCTTTATGCAGTGGCAGTCACCCTACAAATTATAAAGATTGTGCTGTATACTTGGAAATATGTAAAAGGAAATATCAACAATTAAACAACCAAGTTAAAGCAGTTCATAGTAATAAAAATCTTGGCTTTATACAGCAAAATATACCTGTTGATTTTCCTGCACTTACAAACAAAATGAGGTGTACCAAGAGTGATCACACTGAGACACCAGTAGCACAACAACAAATGTTCGAACTAAACACTTCGAGCACATCTTATATTAAAGCAGTAAGTAGTGGTCGAAGGGAAAATCGTGAACAAAATCATTTTATGAATGTTACCGCAAATAATGAAAGTAACATTAAATTCAGTCCACCTCCTATCAGCTTTACACCAGTCATCCATGCGCTTAAAAAATATGTTTACTACATCCTTTAATCGTATGGAGATTATTTTACAACCGGTTGATGGATGTACTCTCAGTTTACAACCGGTTGATGGATGTACTCTCAGCTCTCATGCCAAAATTAATTTCAAAATTAGGTCTAGCTACATGGAATATAAACGGGTTGAAAACCGAGTTTGAAATGTTTATTCTTAGTAAATAATTAGATACAGTGCTAATTTCAGAGACATACTTTACGTCAAAAAATTATTGTACTTTGAGGAATTACAATTTTTATCGGGCTGGTCGCCCAAGTGGTAAACATCGTGGAGGCATAGAAATTCTAGTATGTAGTAATACAAAATGAATTCAGCTGTTTTCAATTACCTCACTTTCAAGCAATAAACATAAAATTAATCGATAAGACTGGTAAAAACTTAACAATCTCATCCATATATTGTCCATCGCCATATAAAATTGCACAAAATTGCACAGGCCCAATTCATGTTTTTTTTTTTCAACTCAGTAGGCAATAAATTCATCGTAGGCGCGAGATTATAATGCTAATCGTACATTCTTTGGCTCAAGACTAAATACGCCAAAAGGACGGGAATTATTTCAGTGTGTATCAACGTCAAAATTGACAGTGCTCTCTAGTGGTCATCCTACATAATGGCCCTCAGACAGAAATAAAATAACAGATTTACTCGATTTTTTTTATTTGTAATGGTATTAGTACTTTATACTCTAATGTTGAAACATCATTTGACTCTTCATCGCATCACTCTCCTATAATACTAGAAATAAGTCAGTTAGTAATAATTAAGAAAACAAAATTTAAATTTTACAGTAATAAAACTGACTGGTACTCCTACATACGCTGGATTGAAGAGAATCTTGATCTCAAAATGCCATTAAAAACAGGACGACGATGTTGATGAAAGTGATTCCACCCCTGCGGTAATGGCGAATGGACACTTAGCGATCTTGAAAAGGCAGAAGTTTTTGGGTTACATCTAAAGGTTGTGTTTAAACCACAAACACCCGATAACGGATCTGATTTTCTATAATCAAATTAAGTTCGACTTAACTGCCCATTCCAAATGTATTTTCCGATAAAACTAATTTCTCCATCCCAGATTAAGAGAGTGATTATGGGTAATTTATCAATGCATAAAGCTCCAGGGTATGATCTAATCACTGGTACTTAAATTCCTACCGCGAAAGGGTATAGTGCAACAATATTCAACGCTATCATACGGTTGGCCTACTATCCATCACAATTGAAAATCGCTCAAATAACTATGATACCAAAACCAGGCAAACCTACTAATGATACTCAAGTCATTACGACCTATTGGTCTTCTACCGATAATATCAAAAGTATTCGAAAAATCATTGATGGGTGAATTAGTAAAACAGCTACAGCGTACGATTCCAAACCACCAGTTTGGGTTTCGTCCTAGGCATTCTAGAATAGAACAAATTCATAGAGTGCAACAATACATCGGTAATTATTTTGAAAAGCAGCAGTATTGTCCTGCAACCTTTCTAGATGTCAGTCAGATCTTCAGTCGTGTATTGCATGAAGGGTTACTTTCAAAAATAAAACGTAACGCTACTGTCCTCATACCTGTCATATAGATTTTTTCAAATTAAATTCGGTAGTGATGTATCAAAATTTTTCCCTGTCGAGGCTGGGGTTCCACAGAGTTCAGTTTTGGGGCCAATTCTTTTCCTCATATATATGTTCGACCTTTTCGTAAATACAAATGTGGATATGGCGGCATTTGCCGATGATACAACATTATTCGCGAGAAATAATGATCCGGTAGTGGTGTCAGAAAGATTACAGCGTAACGACTTGGATAATTGGGCACGAAAATGGAGGGTTAAAATTAACTCATTAAAATCCGTACACGTTACATTTACAACTAGGCGGAACACATATCTACCTGTTGATCTTAATAGTCCGATTCCACAGGAAAATAAAGTCCGATGCCGGGGTATGTGACTTGATCGGCGTTTGAACTGAAAGGAACAAATCGGGATCAAAGTTAAAGAAATAATGTATCCGCATTAAGTTTATTCGATAATGGCATCTGTTACCGCTGTAGGTTCCACTTAGATAACGGGAATAATTTTATCTGTTCGTAGAGAATTTTAATTGTAACAGATGTTCGATGAGTGGGTGAATAGTATTCATCTGTGAAGAGAAGAGAAAGCGAGGATGGGAGGTTGAGGGACAATCTGAGTTCGAGGTACAAAGGGCAGTCAATGAGGATATGGGATACGGAAAGCGTCGAGAGGAGCCGATGTTCTGTTGATGAGTCTTGTATAACCCAGTCGCAGTCTACTGGGGACAACGCATCTCTGCAGTTTAACAGTCTTCAAAGGTAAAACGGAATTCTCAACTCGGCGAAGTTTATTTAATTATGAGGTCGATTGCCACTTTTGTTGCCACGAAGCAAATGATTTTACTCAATTACGTACATCAATAGCTGGAACTGGGACGTTTGGGATCGGCAACAATGTAATAGCCTCTTTTGCTGTTCTATCTCCCAGTTCATTCCCCGAATTCCCGACATAAGCTGTAACCCATAAGAACGAGACAAATCGGCTTGATTTTACTAATAACAGCCGTGTCACTTCTGTGGCTGCAGGCTGAATACATCGCATAAGGATTTGAGAGCATACAACCGATGGCAGTTGGATGTTAGAGCTTATTACGAAGTCCACGACGAGGTAAATCGCATATAGTTCGACTGAATGGATGGAAAATAACTGAGGAAGCGAATACCAATTAGGACATTGTTCACGACGACAGAGCGGCCAGCAAACCCATTAAATGAGGATGCGTCAGTATACAACACTGACGAACCAGTGGTAAGAGACAGAACTTTATCTTGTTAACGTATTCATTTCTCCTGTATAACAGCGGCATAAAAAGGTATAAATCGCCACGAATGTTGTAAATTTTTAACCATCGATAAAAATACCTACGTCAAAACGGCTTTCTTTAATTTAATGTAGAGTCCTAGTTGTTTTCCGTTCACGAAACTGGCAACATTCTTCTCCGATGTAATATTTCTGCGTAAATAACATTTTTGGAAATTATATGTATATTTACGTTACTCATTTAGCGCGTAACAACATATGCTACACCAAATTCAAATTGCAAAAACACCGACACTATGAATCTAAAATATATTATCCATAAACTAACTTCAGCAAACAACCAGTTGGCGTTCATATGGACTCTCCGGCACACTTGGGAATTGCGGGAAACGAAGCCACAGATGTAGCAGCTAAAACGTATAAAAAAAATCTACACACGTTCAACTTGCACACGTTCATATCACAAAAATCACAAAACTATATCAACAACATTGGGAAACTTACCGCACTTAACCGTTATCAGATTAAACCAAAATTAGGACACTATATAACATCGGTACAAAAAATTAGACCAGAAGATATAGCATTAGCCAGATTGCGTATAGGACACACAAGGCTCACATCGCAGCACTTGCTGAATGGTGATTCTACTGCTCAACATTACTTAATTAACGATAAAACACGCGCTATTAGAATGTAAACAATATGATAATCCGAGAAATATTTACAAACTCACAAATAAAACAATACAAACAACATTACAGTATAATGCTCAAATAATTGAAAAACTCCTAAAATTCTTCACAGTTACAGGCCTAATTCATAACGTATAAAGTATACATAAATGATCTCAGTAATCGAGCGTCTTTAACTGAAATAAATAAATGAAAAAAAAAAAATTATACAGAAATCTCGCAATTAGTTATTTTACTAAATATTTAATTTACGTCTCAATTCGATTCTAGGGATTTCTTTTTATTTTCTCTCAATTAATTTAAAATTTTAGTATGTCAAACCTCCACTAAAGCGAAATACGATACGACGGTAATAAGTCAAACGTGAAAGAACGTAATTGGCTCAAGCGTCAAAGTTGATTTTACTTTGTAGGCCGTTGTTTATACTCGGACGAATTTTCCGACATAACTACTTGTCGAAAGTCTCGGCAGACTACTCTCGTCTGGTAAAGTAGCAACGATACAATGGGAGAAACTGAACGCGAATAAATTTCGAGTTAGTAACCGCACGATATAATAGGACGATAATTTGAACTCGGTCAAAGTTACGCTAATGGTCGTCGTAAATGAAAACGGTATTTATTGTTCTGGTAAGAGGCTTCGAAAGTGTTTAGAGGTTATAGATGTTCGTCAAGTGCCGTTTATAAAGTCGAGTTAGAAATGAGAGAAATCTTTAACGCTAATTAACTGTCAAACAAAAAATCTAACAAACGCGTCTATATACAATAGAGAAGCGTCGCCAAGATCGGTCCGATTCGTAGGTTAATTGTACAAACTTTCTCAAACGCTAAATGCCTCATTTAAATTTGAACACGTTTTCAATGGGTTTAACAATAATTCGATTTAAATGAATACCATCCGATTTAATTAGAACGCTACGTGAACCCGGTTACTTTAAAAATATTGAATTCATATCTTAGTTGAGTCGTCATTTACACGTATTATTTTTATTATCTGTACTCTCATAATAAAATAATTCTTTATGAAACTCTTATACGTCCGATAATAAGCTACGCGTGTCCAGTATGGTCTTCTATTTCAAATTCATCCTATAAACAACTGTAAACTTTACCCTCCGATGCATACTGATTGAGTCAAAATACGAAAGAAACTAACCTACCCTATCTTAAGTTTAATAAATACATTTCTGACGTCGTTGACAGGAGCCCGAATATCGTCAAAGCTCCTGCTAATGATGGGTGGAATTCTAAATTACAAAGCCTTTTAGGGATAAAATTAATATTGTTCGAAAAAATACATTTTTATTTTGTATAATGTGTTATTGGAATTAAATAGTATATACAAAAAATAAATTGCTAGGGCCAAGCTTGTGTATTGGAAAACCTTTGTTAGCGAAAGTGGTGAATGGTCTACAAGATGTCAGTGAAGAATAGGGCAGGGTTGATTATTCCACACTTAAGGCATGGTCAGCAACTGCTCTCTTCCGACACTGACAGATGTGAGTTCCTCCTGGAGCACTTCTTCCCTAATAAAACTGATGTCCCACTGCAGCATGTGCATACTGGTAGTATTACACCACCAGGTGTCACATCAGGTGTGGTGGATAACATCATTAAATCCTAGTCCGTTGCGTCATATCGAATTAATAATAAAATTGTTAAACACTAGTTTACAAACTTGTTTAAAAAAATTAAAACTTCCATCTGGTATCTCTGCAGTCGTCGTCTCCTATGACGTCAGAGGATCCTTTGGCAATTGTAAATGGTCTACTATCATTGATATTATGCAGTGTAACAACATCAACCCTTATTTAATAAATATAATAATTAATTACTTTTAAGATAGGGTGGAAATTCTTGAGCCTGGTACCTCACTCTCTCAAAGGGTGGCTACCTGTGGTGTTTCTCAGGAGTCAGTCTTAGACCCTACTTTGTGGAATCTGCTTTATTCAGTAGTTCACCACAGGGTCGAGGAGTTCTGCCTTATGATAAATAACAAATGTGAGTTAATATCGTATGCCGATGATTTGTTTCTAGTTTTCGATACTTATAAAAACTACGCGTTCAAACAGATAGACGTTGTTTCCAGGTTTCTAAAGGGTACTGTTGGTGACTTTGGTCTAATCTTTTCGGTCGCCGTGCTGCTATTCAGTGTTTGGTGATCGAGGCATTACCTCTGTTATCTGGGGTGTACAATATTACACACAACTACTCTTAAGTATCTAGGAGTTATCATTATGAAAACCTGACATTTATTCCACACTGTAATATGGTAACACAAAGTTGTAGCAATCCCTTCTCTATACTTGCTAGTATCCAGCCCAATGCATGGGTATTAACTTATAGGGAGCGGCTCATACAGTATAAGGGTCTCATTCGGTCCCTGTATGGTTATGCGGCTGCTGCCTATGTGAGTCCCAGATTATTCAAGTAAGTTAACAAACAACAAAGGAAATTTCTCCTTAAAATTTCTTCGCTTTACAAAACGGCACCTACATCGGCGGCTTGTGTCATTAGTGGCGTTCCGCCATCGGATTTATATTTAGTTGACAGAGCGATGGTCAGTGAGCACAGAGTTGTCGGTGTAATTACACATATGGGGGGTCATTAAGGTTGTTAGATTCCAATTTTGCCGGCACCATCACAACACACATTCCTAATAATGTTTTTAAGAAATATGTCAATACCTTGATTGTTGATGCTTGGCAGAGAAGGTAGGATACAGATGCTACTGGTAGGAAAACTTATAAAAGTTTTCCTGTCGGGTGTCTCTCAAAGATTAAAAATCAAAAATATGCGAATTAATTTTTACAACTCGCAAGTACTCTCTGGGCATGGTAGGTTTCAAGCCTATTTGTTCAGGTTTAAGCTTGCCACTGCTGACAGGCACACCGTGTGTTCTAAGGATGCTGCTGATGATACACATCATTTTATCTTTTTGAGTGTCCTACCTTGTCTTCACTGCGTGACACTTTCAATATCGGCAAATATAAAAACTCGCTTATCTTGAACAAAAAGAATCATGTAGCCATGCGTTTCAAATTTACAATTACAAATTAATCAAGGACAGTTAGATAAATTCAAACGTGAAACCAATATCCTCATCGCATCTGGTGGCATGGTCCCCTCTCGCCAATACTTATAATACATTTCTAATTTACCTGACTATATATTATTAATATGTACAAATATGTAATGATGTTCGTAACTGCTTTAAATTTCAAATAGTTTAACCTCGACCATAATGAAGTATGTTTTTCTTTTAATGATTTATTTATATTCTATAGGCTTATCTTATTTTTCTAAGGATGTGTTCCTTTCTTTTTTCAGAGAAGTAATTTTTTTAAATTTTACTAAAGATTTTTCCTATAAAGATGTATTTTTCTTAAGTTTTATTTATTTTTTTTATATTCTTCTAAGATTTTTATTTTTGAAATGGTGTATTTCGTTTTGGGCACGATATATTTTTGTATCTTTGTTTCCGAAGTTGTATTTTGTTTTTATTGTATATTTATTTTTATTATTCATAGCTATTATGCACTCTACAGACTCCTTTCTTCATGCACACAGGTAGTCGATGGGACTATGTTTTTCATTAGATCACTGCCCTTAGATTAAATACACAAACAGGGGGACTATTACACACATGCTTTTACTTACTTTTCAGCTACACACTAACGCACTTATATAATTATTTAGCTTTAAGCACACTAGTCCCCTGTCCTTTATAGTAACACCTAGATTTTAACCAATAAACTAGCACCACCGGGTAAGTCAGGATTGGGGAACAAACTTAAAGAACCTACCCCATCTTAAGGATTACATATTAAACCTATCCGCTGAATTATTCACTCAGTGTTCATCTCACACTAATCTACACATTAGGCCTATTGGAGATTACGATTCCTGTCGACTAAAAACTATCTATACGAAGTATAGACATCTAAAACACAACCTATTATAAACTTCTGATTAATTCATTGTTGTAACTATATAGTATAAATCTTAGTCTGTATTAGAATCGGAGTTATGTTGTAATCATTTAGTAAATGATAATTAAATTACTCTTAACTATATACCGGATTCACAGGTTTTAATGGGGGGGGGGTCCTGATAATTTTCATTATATATTTTAATATGAAATAAGTATGATAAATATATTACTACAGCAGTTCACCGTGGTAAGGTGTTTTTACCGGCACACAATTATTATTATTTATATTATTGTGCGTAAATTTAAAATATACCGTCGTTTTATTTGATTTCTTTATTTAACATTCGCATTAATAAATAAATTTATAGGATGAATCATTCTGCTATGCGAGAGTTATAACAATATTATGTAAATGCGACCTCGTATAATTTATAATTTTATATACAGTATAAGAAAAGAAAAAAATTAGAATTCCAACAATGATATCATTATTGAAGAATATCTAAAATCGACACGTTAGATAAAATAATCACTATATATAGAAACATTTAATTTTATTATCAACTCTCAAGCGTTGCGTTATCTTTATAGTTAAAGTTTGAACAAAGAAAAGTCGCGCCCTAAAAATTGCTTTTCCATTTCCTTATCGTCATCTCCGGCGAGTTTTTTTTTTTTTAGTTCCATGGAGATGGTCCTAGTGTGAAAACGCTTAACTTATCGATTCCGTTGAAAGAGCGGATTATTTATAATCGAGATTGTTCATAGTATAAATTTATACTGACCATGGTATATATTCCGGACGCGTAGGATCCTTGTCGAATTGACTGCCAACAACAACACGATTGCAATATCGCCATAAGTGATGTTTTGTCGATGAATTTCGACGACAAACTGTAATATTCATATCCTTCTTATTAACGCTTGTCGTTCCTAAATAGGGGAAGCGATATGAATAAAAAATTGAATTAATAAAAGTTTAATGCAGAAAACTATAATTATAGTATCGAAATAAAGTGCACAAGAATATTCAGAGTTTTTTGAAATGTTTATATATATATATATATATATATATATATATATATATATATATAAGCACACACACGCACATAAATATATATATAAGAATAAGCCTACCTATCAAACCTGGTTTGACGACGAGTGTAGCGCGGTAAATGCGAACGGGATATATATATATATATCTATATATCTATATATATATATATATATATATATATATATATATATATATATATATATATATATATATATATATATATATATATCATCAACATGTAGTCATCAGTCCCTAACACTGATTTGATATCCCGCCCAGGGGTACTTTGTACCTTCTGGGATCCGGAGCTCTATCCGGAACCGTATCCGGAACCGTGCGCGTCCACAGGTGGTGGATAGTGGAATGACCAGTAGATATACTGGTTAACTGCGAATAACCAATAAGCAGTAGCGAATCAAGAGCGGCTACTAGTGGAAAGCCTCTTGTAGGTGATTCCAGTAGTGACAGGATAATAAGACACGAGGTGTATAGGGGCAGTTTGGTGAATTGTCATATTAAAACTCCGCATAAAACTGTTAACTGTCTCATCCTTGTCGAATTTAGGCCGCCATAAAAATCTAAACAATTCCACCTCACCAGTAGAACCTGGAATTAAGCAGCAGCAATTTCAGTACCGAATTAAGGTATAAATGAAATGATCGTGGGGTGGCTTAATTTAGATCATCACGAGGCGTAGACGAAAATTGTCAAAAACCGCGACTCAACTGGAATGAGGAAGTCAAAGGAAAATCACCTCATTATTTGTTCTCAGGATATATATAATGTATTTTATTTATTTTTTTTTATTTACACCTACATTGGTCCACTGCTGCACATAGGTTTTCTCCAAATAATAAATTGGGTATTGGGTAGAAAATAACCTAATCTCCCGTGCGAGGCAGGCAAATTGGGAGATAAACACACTGAGCCGGCGGTCGCCCGTCTAAGTCCATTCTGAACTTTGACGATTAGATCTGCCGTACGTCTGTTATTTCCGCTCGCTCATTTTGCTATTAACTCCCTATATAAATCGCGCTGGTAGAAGTTCCACTTCAAAAATTTCGATCCTAAAAATGTTTTTATTAAATTTCTACGTACTTTGTACATACATACATATTATATATATATATATATATATATATATATATATATATATATATATATATATATATATATATGACATACATCACGAACACATTTTACTTAGATCTCTCAAGACGTACGATACGTTGAAGTTAGATTTTATTTGCCGAATTAATTAAACAGTTAACCGATGGGGTAACCTTGTGAAAAACCCGCCCGCAAACCAATTTGAAATAAATCGACCTAACAGTTTCACGTGAACTATACCTAAAAGTGTTCAACATAACAATTAACAAACCCACACATACACGAATATCAGAGCTAGGTCGAGGTGAGTTGAATGCAACATTGTTTTCTTATCTTTATAATATTAGTTTTACTGTTGCACATTTATTCATCCTCGGAGTTAATGTTGCATTTCGGGTTCGTTTAAAGTATTGCGTCAGTTTTTATCGCGATAAATTAAGGTTTTGCGTATTGACGGGTGGCATAGTTGTTAGAACATTCGACTTCCAACCTAGTGTTCGATCTGAGCTAGTGGCATAAAAATGTTTTTCATGTAACTTTTAATTATCCTCCGTATAACATTATATGGTGTGTTGTATATAGTGCCTCGAATGCTAGGTTAATTTTTGAAAAGATAACGAACAACACGGCAACGAATATATATATATATATGTGTGTATGTGTGTGTGTGTGTGTGTGTGTAAACATGTAAAATATTGACATTTTTATCATTTACGAAAAGACTGGTAAAGTATAAGTGTAAGTTGCAGAACTTGTACGGTGAAAATAACGCGATAGAAAAAAACAAATGAGCTAATACTTAAGTTAAAAATGAGGTCGAACAAAATGAAAAAGATGATAGATGATGATTGGACAAAATACGAGAGGAAATATGAAAATCTGAAACGTGAAAATAAGCGGACAATGATAAATGAAGAGTCTGGAACGAATACTCTTGTGCTTGGTCCTGTCTAGTGTTGGTTTTAGGGTAGTTAGTAAGGACTAAAAGTTAAGAATAGTGAAATGAAAGACATTACTGGTTTACCACTAATGAAATGGCAACTTTAACGAATTAAACCTACCCGGAACTAATGATATATATATATATATATATATATATATATATATATATATATATAATATATACGTTTATTATCAATGTTACCAGTTTGAGTTCTGTTGTGAAATTTTCCGTAGATTTTGGAATTTCATTACGATATGCAATTTGAACAACCTAATAGCTGTACATAATTTTAAAAATTGAACACGATTTTCGATGATAGACGTTAAACGGAACAAATTTTTTGAAGCGGAGAGACTTAAATAACATTGAAAAATAATAATAATAAAAATATTCGAAACAAATTTTTAAAAATCGGAATTTAGAATAAATTTTTGAAACTATTTTTCAATTTGACCGGTTTTAATAACAAATTCTATCATTCATGTTCATTACAAATTTAATTTTAAACAGCCTAAATTCTTCGTCAGGAACCATTTTGCTATTTTATATATATATATATATATAACTTTAATATCCATTTATAGATTTTTAATGATAATAAAAGTTATATGTGCCGAAATTACAAACGTTTTAGAATAAGATTTTAAGATTTATATGGAAAGTACCAGTATGTTCAATTGAATTTTAAACATTGACCTCACGAGTTCCCTATTAAGTGTTTATTATCTAATTAGCAGATTTCTGACTAGCAATTATCACATAAGTATGGAGAAATGCGAACGTTCAAAACGTATATGTATACCGTATCCATTTGTCGGCAATCTACGATACGTAAAAATTTACAAAAACAATTTTTCAGTTGTCCACTATATGGTACACGAAATTTTAATGCTGCTAAAATTGTTTATTTTCTAGTTGACGCGAAATGTATCATTTTTAAATATATTTATATAAATATACTGAAAATTATCTCCAGCTTGCCGAAGAAGCATTACGCACCTGTATAAAATTTATAATTTTGCTGACTGAAAGGGTTTAGTATAGTTGTATGAAATTTATAATTTTTTAGATTGAAACGGTTAACGAAAATACGACGATGATAAGCAGAGGAAGGCACTAATTACCGCCGTAACAGATAATGATAAAAAATTGCACCTAGTTAAAGAATTCAAATAATTAAGATGTTATATAATAGGACATCTGAACTCGAGTGATAAAAAAAATGTTAAGAGGTGTTTCAAGTAAGAAGCGCTTTCAAAATGACGAAAAATTCGTTCTCGGATGGATTATCAAACGTGAAAATTAAAATTTCATAGCTACAGAAGTTAAAAAAAAATCTAGATATGTAAATCGAACGATTATTACGCGCGTTATTCGAACGAAGAAGATGTGAACTAATAAATTCTTCACGGGGAAAATCGGGTGGCAAGTGTTGAAGGAAAAATGAAAACATGACGAAAGTGGAGGTAAAGGCAAACTACTCGACAATGATAATGGTGATTCATCATTTATTTATATTGTCTTGAAGACTAACGTTATGATCAAAAAAGTTGTCGTACTTGACGTTATCCGATAAAGATGCGGATTTTTATAAAATATTTTAATAAGGGGCTTTTCGTTCGCCGGTGTTATGAACCATCATCGTAATTATCGTAGTGATCATCATTATCATCGTTACGTTAGCGATTTTCCTGTATTTCTATACCGACATACATTTTTCAGTCGGTTGAGAAAACATATTTTAAAACTGCGCGTTCGAAACGACGGGCGTACGAATAGAAATGAATCTTTTAATTACCACCGTATACAAGCGGCCTATATTCGCTTCGTCGTAGTTACTTTAGAACGATATTGTAAATAATTAACTAGGATGGTGTATAAAGTTGTTCCGAAAATAACTTTGCTAAACTATTAACTAGAAAAAGTTTCGTACGAAGGTAAACGCGGAAAATTGTTCGAAATTAATTACTAAACCGTTACCCCAGATACTTTTACAAACGAATAGCGTCAGAATTGTAACCAAACCGACAGAAACTGTAAAATAACGATTATTAAATCGAATTAATCTGAAAGTGTACTTATATATATATGTTTAAATTTTCAGCAACCGCTCTCTTTAATATATATATATATATATATATATATATATATATATATATATATATATATATATATATATATATATATATATATATACATTCAGAAACGACATTAAAGCAGCACTCATGGATGACGTTAGCATCAACATCGAAAACAGTCATATTTCAAATATAAGATACGCCGGACAACGCAGTCCTAATCTGAGATACTAAGTTACAAGACACGGTTAATTAAATTTTTAATCGTTACAGACTCTCTTGCAGTTGTATTGGCCCTCCAGAAAAGAAAATCAAATAACCCTCTAATTAACTGCATACAATCTCTTCTTTACAAATTATCACAAAATACAGATCCAGTATCCCTCTTGTGGGTTCCAGGTCATAAGGAGATTTTGGGGAATGAAGTGATGGATAGGGCAGCCCATTCTATACTATGTTCTCCTACACCCTATAAAGCATCCCATCTCCTGTACTAAACACATCCCTTAAATACTTCTTCCACCACAACTGGCAACAGAAGTGGAATTCATACCACCATAACTTCCTTCTCGCCATCAAATCCAATGTAGGATTCTGGGAACCACCTGCCAATTTAACTCGTCCCAATTACATAGCGCTCAGTAGGCTCCGCCTTGGTTACATAACCGCTTTCTCCAACGTACCAATCCGCCAGCTTTTTGCCCCTTTTGTTTACTCCTAAACCCCTCTCTTATCTGCCATATTTTACTGTACTGGCCTACACTCCTCCCTTTCCGGTCCAATATCCATCCGCATACCCTATCTGCTTTCCTCTCCAACAGTCCTTCAACTATTCCCTCAGTTATACAGTTCCTTTCCTCCTCCACCCTCAGTTACTACATCTAACTGTTAAATCACCAGTGCCGTAATAGCCTCGGTAGTTAAACACGGCACTATAATTAAAAAAGAAACAAAAAAATTAGCGCAGTAAGCAAAGAATATGTCTTTGAAATAAATGTGAGCAAAACAAACTGATTATCAATACATAAAAGGAGAGATGCTAGAGCCCCATTAAAAATTAAATGGTCAAATCATAGATAGAGTTCATAAATTGTAGTGCCTGGAAATCTAGTTACACGAAGAAACCGATCAATTAATCGAGATACGATCACTTATAGAAAAAGTAAGGAATACTTTTTTAAATATGAAAAATCTGATTACGACCCGGAAAGGTATTAAACTACAGTTAAAACTTAGTTTTGTAAAGTCATTTGGTTGTATTTAGCTGCTAAGGTCACTTTAAGGATACTTGGCATATGTGTATGTACATATAAATTCTTCATAAGTTATAAAATGTTGTATCGAAATATACTATACTACTACCACTACTACTACTACGGCTGGTCTGATGTTATGTGTATTACTCTACAGTATGGAAAGTTGGACTTTCACATTTTGTCATGAAAAGAAGATCAAAGCGATGGATATATATATATATATATGTTCCTCATTTTGTCCATTATAAAAAACGCAATCAAGTTTTTCCGCACCAATTAGAGCATCATCATTTGCTAAGTGTAAATCGGTCTCATTACAACTTGCCGGACATGCAGGTCATTTTTGGTCATAATCCTGTACTGCACCGCATATCGTCATTTGAGTATTCCCATGTTCGCAGGTTAGCTTCGCATCATCCTACATTAGTCCTTATTCTATTCAAGGGCTTCCACAGTTCTCATGTGAGGTCTGCTCCCTTGGGTAGTTTTTCCGGTGAACATTCATCGGTGTTACTGATTGTCATTCGCCATTTGTACAGTTATTCTTCTTTTGGCTTTCTCAGTAATCTTTCTATACATTTCAGAAAACGTTTTCGAGATTTAAGTGTCAATTTAATATGCATTTGGCCATACATGGGGTGTATTTTTTCATCCATTTGTCTATTTCTTTCCATATTTGATGTCCCTTTTACTTATCTGTTTCTGAGATGGATGCTAATTGTGTATTTTTGGATTAGGTTTAAGTTTATTTTCAGCGTAATAATGTGTCATAGTGTATAAAGTTGATGCGGGTTTTTCTTTTACTTCTTTAAAAGTTTTTTCCTGTGCTGTAATGCTTAAAGCGTCTGTGCATATAAAAAGTGTTTGGTTTCTTTTGGGCGCGGCTAGTCATTGTTTTATACACGTTGAATAAGATCGGGGCCAGAACACTTCCTCCGTGTAAGCCATTATTCTGACATCTCCATCTGCTCTTTTTACGATACATCTGTCCTTTAACATTATGGATACAATTTTTGTTACCTGATAATCTTTACATAGTTTATATAGTTTGCACTTTAGGAACCTGTGCTTGACTGCATCGTACGCTGCTCTCAGGTCTATGAACACAGGTCCTGTAACGAGGCATTTTTCATGGTCATTATCAATATTTTGAGTAAGGTTCAGTATTTTACTTGTACACAATGGCCCCGGTCTAAAGACGGCCTCCGTTTTCATCACATCGTTAAAATGTGTTGTAAACCATGCAACTGCTGTTGGACCGAGCTTATTTGATTGTTTCGTTCTTAGATCATCGACTCCTGCTGTTTTACCACTATTCATTGTTCTTATTCCAGCCAGAACTTCATCTGTAGTAATAGGGGTAATACAGCTTTCCGCTTTTGTTTCAGCAGTTACCGGCAAATCTATCCATACTTTTATTTTGCGTTTAGACCTACTTCTTTTCCCATTGACTAATAGTTGGCGAGCTGTAACCTTTATTTTTCCTACAGCATTTACGGGGGTCGCTTGAGAGTTTCTTTAATAAAGCCCACGCTTGCTAATGTAATATATTATATCAACATTTTCAACAAGTTCACCATCTCTTCTGTTTGACTAACTGAATTTCATTAATACATTTCTTATATTTATATATGGATCTTCAGCAAAGTTTTATATGTAACGCTCCAATTTCCCAGAAAGTTCTTCCGTTAGGCCGGGTACATATTCTGCACCTGTTTAGAATACTTGCGCGCGATGCAGTCTTCACCACGCGTACAAATTTTGAGTAGTTTGCTACAGTTAATGCCACGCTGTTTAGTAATTTTTTCCATCGTTTTTGAGAAAAGATCCCAGTTTGCCTTCCTGCAATAAAGCAGTTCTGTCATTGGAATTAGCGACGTTATTTTTATACTTATTAGTCCATGCTAGTTATGTGGCATTAGGTGCTCTTTTACGTGCCGTATGCTGCACGTAGGTCAGAGGCACGGGAAAGGAGAGAGCGTAAGGTTAGTAAGAGTGAATTGAAAGTTGGAATAGGGAAGGACGGATTGTTAAATTGGAGGATTTACGAAAATTTAATCAGTTATTGGAAGCAGAAGACAATTTTGAATTAGGTTTCGATCCGTATTCTGATGTTGGACAATGCATCTTGTCCGAAACATTAAATTTTAGAAAATTGACGACTCGATGTTTCCGGGAAATTTTTCTGAATGAACTCACACTGCGGAAATAATTTTAAAACTCGTATCTTCGTCGCGGCGGTGAAATACTTTAATAAAACAGACGTATGATTGTAAGAATGGATTTCCTTTATTTTCACACTAATTTAAAGTTATCGAAAAAATCTTGAGGAAGCAACACTGTAACTGACGAAAAATAACATTTAAATTTGTATATTTTTTTACAAACGTGCATAAATATTTTCAATTGATAAATCGGTCGAGAGAGAAGAGCATAGCGTTCAGTTTTTGAATTCCGTCAGCGTTGCGTACAAAAATTACATTACTTATCCGAGTTCGTTATATTTTAACAGCTGTTTAGTAACATAATCTTCAATTTTCATTTTCAATGTACTATCTTCACAGTTGTTTCCACAGCACCTGCCTCACTTCCAGGCGTTACTACGTTTGCCGGGCGTCTCGTTGTATGTAATGCTTTCGATTCCCGTGTACTAGTTAATACTTATACAACCAGCAAGGATAAGATGGCGTATCTGCGTATCCCTCCATCTGTGCCTAGTTCTTCAACCACACTATCATACTAATATGAAAATATAACTATCGATATTCGCATTCGCATATATGTGTGTGTTTATTTCCTGTTGTAAACGTGTTATAAAATATATATGTATATAGTAAAAGAGCTAAGACAGTAACATGAATGTTGCAAAATTATAGTTTTTATTAACACATCGTTTTTGTTTTTATTATTTGCCGCGCCCAGTATTTTGCATTTCTATTAAAAACTTATTATATATATATATATAAAACCTGGTTGAATTTTTAATGCAAATGTTGACTTTTTAATTAAAATGGTATAAAAGGATAGTGTCCCTAATTCACTCTTTAACCCGTCAGGAATACGAAGATAAGACTAATTTAATTTGAATGTTAACGTTTTGTAATCTGTCGTCTACTATTTAATATTACACCGGATGATGTATAGTATTATATATGTGCATAATGCATATATATATATATATATATATATATATATATATATATATATATATATATATATATATTAGTGTTCTTCTTTTAAGATTTAATTATAATTAGAAACGACGCTAACAATAACATTAAGCACCGATTTATTTTTTAAACTGCTGTGATTATAATTTAACCCTTTCAGTCACCGTGTTCTTTATACACTACATAAACGTTTAACGCTAAAGAAAATCCTGGTTTTATTTAATGTTTTTTTTATGTAGGAACGTCTTTACGGCCTAGCCAACTTGATATTGTGGCATTATGTGTATTTCAAACAAAGATGCGGACTTCTCTAGAAATGTTGCTATATGGTGTAATAATTGTAGATTATCCAAATGGAGAAGGAACGATACATTATACGGAAGTGTAATACATGGAGAACAAAGACAATGTAAAGCTCAGAACGTAACGGTGTCACGGCGGAGTATTAAAAAAAAAACATGATCGGGATTGAAGACTGCCTGTTCAGAATGGATGGGACAAAAGGGTCTTTCTCTAAGCTGCATACGTAAAAGACGGTCATTAGGTAAGAAATTATGTCCAAGTCGTTATCCACTATAGAGTACAATTCCTTTTAGGGGGGCCTTTAATTGGCATAGAATTTTTCCATTCTTATAACGCATTAAAAATTACCTAGTCATCCAAAAATTAGCATCGTATACAGAATATTACTTTATATGTTCACATTCATCAGTAATTTTTTTAACTACTTCGTGAAAATGTATAATTTTCTGAAAAAAAGGAAATGATAATAGAAAGAGTTAATCGCAGAAAATAGCTGCGACGCAATTCGAAAACTAATAAATGAACAAAAATTGTATTCTGCGATAAAAGCTGAATGGGCAGGATGTGGTCAATTGGTACACTTGAACAAAAGTCTTAATAAAATAATCGGTTAAAATGGAAAGTATCCTTCGAGCTAAACATTTAACGACAATATTTGATTCGTTCGATATAATAGTAAATAAATTCATTTCAAACTCGGATATACATCTTAGCTAATTTGTTACGCGTATGCGAGAGAAAAAAGTCGAGTGATCTATCGTGAAATCCGTCTATTCTCGAAAATATTCAAATTCGCAGTAATTTTAAAGTGAACGATTATATCGCTTTATTTTAACGCGTGTATATACGATTCGCTCACGAATATGTCATCATCAGTAATTCGTGTCACCCGATGCAGGGGTATCGTGACCATGATGTGTCACACGGCTGACAGGCTCCGCCAAAGAATACAGTCGCGTAAGATATTTACACAATCGTGGAAAGTACGGCCAGATGTCCTCCTGCAAATCGCGTCTGACCATCGAAGAGGTACACGACCGTGCTCTATTCTACTAGCCAGTACACTTTGAACGAAAAGCGCCTCTATATTTTCTGCTGTAACTACGTGACCAGAAAATCGTAGTATATTTTAATCTTTTCGGATGACCAATATCGCCTAATATGGAAGCATCGGTTCTCCTAGCTGTCCATGGGACACGCAGCATTCGTCTCCAACAGCACATTTCTAGTATATGTTTTCTGTTGGCACTGCTTACTTACCAAATCTCCGAGCCGTATGGTTTAACCACATTCCAAGGTATTTAACTATTGCGTCTAAAACGTTTAGTTGCCCTCCACAGTGAATGGACACAGTGGGTACTGGTCGAGGTATTAATTAATGACGTAAATATATCATTTTTATTCTGTTTCGAAAGGCAATTTAATTGTCTATTATGCCTGTTTGGTTCTGCTTTGTGGACACGTAGTCTAGAACTTTGTAACTGTTAATGTGTCATGCATTTCAACTTCAATAGTATTTCGTATAGAGGAGGAGTAGTTTTCACTATGGCAGTGTACGTCGTATTGATTAGGCAACCTGCTTGTTGTTAGGTAACCATTGTTTTCGACTAATTTAATAGATGTGGACTGTAAATTATTTTTGTTAAAACAGTTAATAACGAAAACAGCAACGTATTATGAGAGCAGTTCTTCGTGCGGTTTATTAGCAGGATGATTCTATAACAAACGTAGCCATTTAAATGATAATAATGATTTTTAGTAAGATGTGTTCCAGATAATAAATACTATATAACAATAAAAACCTCTAACTCGGTTTGACGCCTAGTAATCCGTTGATGTTCCAGCTTACAATTTGCAAAGAAGTCATTTCTAAGTAACCTTGGAACGAGAGCTGTAATGAAGTCCAATAACCTATTAAACATCGCTTCCATTTTTTTTGCCCACTTTTGAACCTTTGGCCAGTTTAAGTGGATTGTTCAGACTATAAACGTATATTATTAGCCCTAATAAAATTATATAATCTATGCGCATCCAGGGAGATAGGATCTACCATAAGTTCTTCAAGTTGTATTGGAAGAGTATTCCTTGTCGATAAAAGTTCAGACATAAAGCTGTCTCTATTTTTGTATTTTGGGCAGGACCAGATCTGATGTTCGACGCTATATTGCATATCTCACAAACTCCCATTCTGATGATCCCTCAATTTGGCAAGATGACTAGGTGAACAGTTATAACCACTTTTTAGTCTAGCAAACACAGATATAAAATCTTTATGGAGAAGATCGCCATGTTTAAACCAGGGCTCTTTTGGAATTGTCTATAGTGGCGTATTTTTTAACTTTTAACAGGCTATTAAACGATGTGACAAATATATATTCTCCAGTCTGCGGAAGGACTGTTGAAGAGTTTTGGCATCGTTGTCAATATCGGCGACTTTTTGGTACTAAAGACCGAGTCCTTAGTTACTTGTGCATAAGAAGTTGTTGGTGTAATATGTAGATTAGTAGCAGCATGACTATAATCTATCCTAACGCGTGAAATATTAAGGAAAGCAGCGGTCGTATGGGGTATGTTGCATTTATTAGTCAACTTTTTAAAAGTTAATGCGACGGTAAAAATTTGTTTCATATTGTCTACTAGATCGTGTCTTTCGGATGCCCGTATAAAGAAGATCTACGCAGAATTTGCGCGATCAAGACTATTGACGAGAGAATTTTTGTTCCTTCTATTAGAAATTTCTAAATAGAGTATCCTTTGTAATTTACTGGATGATCACCGCCATAAAGAATATAAACATACTGAGGTTTCTCTGTCCTTTTTTTTCAGTAAGCAGTGAGGTGATGTAATTCATATTTAACGCATATCTGCGTCTTCTCGAAGAAGTTGCGACACTGACAACGCCCGCACTGAATGATGGCCTGCTTTCGAGGTTTAATACTCACATTCAATAATATGTTAATATAATAATGTTCGCATTCTTAAAATTTGGTTCTAACTCTACAAAATAAAGTGCAAGTGGCTCTCTCTTACTGACAGCATCTATTTCAACATACCGATGGCGGCTCGTGCATGGTTGTACAATTATCAGAAATATCCAGGAAAAACGTAAAAGGTGATGATGTAATGAAATAGTTAAGATTACTAATTATTTTATGGAGATTTAACAAAATAATAGAATTTTAATTATATTTTTCATATAATATATTATAAAAAGTAAAATATCTTCAGAAGAATGTTTTGAAATGCCTAGTTACAACGGTTTGCACATGCAACCAGAAGAAGGCATCGGAACACCATATACGGCATTATACGGAGATCTTGCACCTATTGCTACTTGTGATGTAGAGTTTAAATGACGCGGCAGAATAGGTTTTCCATATTGTGCCGTTCATAACACACGGGTGCGGTTGCGTGCGCATATTACCGATTAACAAACGAACGCAGGACTTATATTTCATCTCTTTCCAGATTAGTTTTTCTTCCTCACATTTCTATCGGTGTTTCTCTCTTTTATTGTGTATATTTCCGCCTGTAAATTGTTTCATTGTCTCTCTCCAATTTATGTAGTTCGTATTATTACTGACCGATGTTAATATAGGTAGATTTTTTTCCTTACTGAGGCAATTGATAATTTCATTTTCAGAAAATTGTTTTGTGTAAATTGTTAAAGAAATAAGAATACGTAACTATGATACGGTTGAATTTATCGAATTGTTTCGTTTCAGTATTTTAAAAATTTTTATTGCTTTTTTAATTGTATAAATCCTGTGTACTTATTCACGTGGAAATAAATGTTCTCAATGTATTTTGGTTTAGTATTAAAAATTTTTTATCACGGAATCGATAACCTAACTTCATAATTTGTACGGTTTTAAAAGGTTCTTATCTCTATTTGTATTACAATATGTTGACTTTTATCTTATTAACGTTACTTTGTGACGTTGTGTGAAATAAAAAAAAATTAGATTTTTTAAACACGAGCCGCCACTGTAACGTACTCCTCTATAGCGATAGTTTATTTGATAAGATTTACATCGACAGAAGCATGTTTCAAATGATCTGTCTTGTTTTACCTGATAAGTATGCAATTCTACTTTATTTCTATGCAGGATCTTTATTATAAATCTATAATTACCGAGATGACCTACTATGATGTTGATGTTTTCTTGCTCATTTGAAAGGTGTATTTGTTAGCCCCTATTGAGTTATCGAATTTAAATATTTCTTGAAGATTATTTATATTACCTATAAAATTTGGCGCGGCGATGTGATTTTTTTTAGATTAAAATTCACGAGAACTTGCCCCTCGTTCAATCAAATATAATTATCGATTTATACTCGAGCTTCGTTATAATTATTGTTTTCGTTAAACTTATCGGTTGTATACTTTCGTTTCGGTATAAATTTTTTCCGAATATATGACAAAGCAACAGGATGTGGAACTAATTTTATGAATAATGACAGTGATACAAATCATCTAGCCTAGAAAATCGATTACTTTTGCTAATAACTATGTGTTGCTCGTTTATTACTACCCTTACATACGACACCTTTGGACGAGATTATTCTGCTGTTTACAAAATAATGTATAATAAAGGTGCACTAACCATACTTAAAGTAAATGAAACATATCTATAATGAAAGAAATTAACGCATGGTGTTCGTGTGTGGCATTACAAGTATTAGATTTTCGGTAATAAACGAGATGTAAAACACAGTCATTTTCTTCACCAAGTTCAGTGTGAATCAGCCTATAATGTGCGTATATAAATAACCGATGTGAAATTAGAAATTTTTATCTTCCTTCTTTTATATTATTCTTAATTAAATATTAGAATATATTTTTTTAGTGCTTCCTCGGTGATAGTAATTTTTATACCGTATCATATATATATATATATATATATAATAATAGTAATACAAACAGTGTACTAGCTTCACTGTATTATTTTGATTAAACATGTATATATATATATATATATAATATAAAAAGTAGTTTTATTTTAAAATTTTTTAAATATTATTTGTTATCTACTAATTTATGAATAATACACCAATACCCGGTTTGAATTCGGCTTTTGCAAAGTATGCACCGCTGCTCTATGCAAACCGATTATGCTTCTCGGGTTGAATTCTGAGTCGTAAAGATCATCGCATTTGACGGCGATCGTGTTGTAGCCGGGAATATAAGTAAACTGTTTACTATTATTCCGAAAGATTTTAAATTGGGACTATGATCGACTGGCTCTAAATTAGAAGGAAAATCGGTCACCTTATCGAAAATGCCCAGATCAGCGAATACGGAAAAATTAATTTACAAAACCCTTAGAACGCTAAACCAAAATCGCCTCTCTAAATATTTCGATCAGCTTGTTGTACGGATAATTTTAGTATAATACCGGCGACAAAGGTCATCGGCGTTGGTGTGAATTTGCTGTTAAATGAACTGAAACATTTCTCAGCTATACAGATGCGCGATAGAATAAAATCGATTCACTAAAAAGAGTAGAGGTGTAGCTTTCCCGGAGTAGGATTGAAGTGCCCATTAACTCGAGACATACTACATCGCTGCGCGTGAGATAACTAATAATTACATACCGTTTATATACGCCGTTTTAATACGGATATAATTTTTATTCTCGTTTGTACGGTATACTTAAATAAAAGGAAATAGGGGACCACCCCCCCGTTGTTATAATTCCTTTTTCTATTTATTATCCGTACAAAAAGGAGCCGGGCTACAAATTTTAAAGAGGCCACGTTAATTTTTTTCTTTTGTAGCGAAATTTTAATTTAATTTAAGAAAAAGGGAAGAAATTTTCCGTCTGAAAGGAAAAATCATTTTTAACTATTAAAGGGTGCCCATTGTTGTTTGTCTTTTACTTTGTTCCATGTACACACACATACATATATATATATATATATATATATATATATATATATATATATATATATATATATTAACCAATTTTTTTTACGCTCTATTTTTTTCTATATCTTGTTGCGTCCCTTTATTTTTCTCACTGTTAATATATATATATACTCTTCTTTGTTACTTCGCTGAAATTAAATTAATACCATCGTTTAATCCGTCGACGAAGTCCTCTATATATAGTTTTATATATCTCATTCGCTTTTCTTATTAGTTCAGTTTAGCTTAGCTAACTCATTTTTTTTTTTTTTGTTTTATATATAAGCTCTACTACTTTTCACCCATCTACAAAATAAAAACTTTTCATTTTATCAAATTGCTTCGAATCACGCGGACCGATTCTTTTAATTTGAACGAAAGAAATATTTACTCGCTCGTTCGTTATACACGATTATGTATAACTGTACGAGATTGAACGGTTTATATAATCTCGTAATAAGTTGCAACTTGTGATAACGTACAATTATTGAAAGTAAGCCCGGATGTAGATAAATTTCTACATTTCAGATCTTATCTTACTACGTTTAAGATCTGTAATCTCATCTGACATTCTTCGAGTTGTTTAATTTGACCGCTTCTGGTTGCTCTAGTAATATATAAATATTTATTTTTAAAAACACGTTACATAGGTTTGTTGCAGCAGCCAACGAAAGTATTATATTTTTCGATTTACCGTCCACTTAGTTGTTATCGCTCTAATTACGATTCTAAAGTATTCGATAGCTTTTAATCATTTTTAAACCGCCAAGATGGAAGTTTCTTCCATGCTGTTTTACTTTTGTTTTATTTCTATTATTAGTCCGTAATCTCGATATGTACTACGTAGACTGTTTAACACGCTCTCTATTGTCCGGTTTCGTTCAGTATAACATAATTCATATCGTAATTCTTACGGAATAAACACTTCCGTCCCGTTTTTCGCATTGAATTTCTCCAAATTGTATAATCCTCCTCCGAAATAATACTGTACTTTGATACTCCCGTTTGCACAATTTTATACGTTTAAAGTATTATTCTCACATAGAGGTTAAGCCTCACGCAGCAACAGAAGAGATGATATTGTACTTGTTCGTCTGCGCCTAGGTCATACTAATAACTTACACAGCTATATAAAATCGTCCTCATCCTCTTTGTTCAACCTGTAATGTCCTCATTACCGTCGACCGCATTCTACTTGAATGTGTGCAATTCAACTCCCAACGTTCTATCCTCTACAAACCGCCTCCTCAAAAATTCTTTCCTACACGCAAGATGCTTCCGATAGTTTATTAAATTTTCTTAAATCCTCCAATTTATATAGTCTAATTTAACAATCTGTACTTCCAATTTATTCTTCCAACATTCTACTGATTCTCACGAACCCTACGTTGTTTCCTGTGCCTCTGGCCTAGGTGCAGTACATGACACGTAAATCTACAGATAATCTACAGGTAAAGATGGTTCAAATCCTCCTTTCATCCATTCCGATTATTAAACGATTCTACCAGTTCGGTGTCGCACATAATTTTCCACGGCAAAGTTTGGTGGACATTCAGCTATTTGTACATATCGTCACCGAGCAGTTCTATTAAGCGTGTCGAATGTCTTTTTGACACTTGTGAATGTCGTGAGCAGAGCCTTATCCGTAATTTGTCATATAGCATAAATACACTGTACTGCGAACTCGTCTAAACCGATGTCTCTTTAGGAGAAGTAAGTTTTACAATTTAGGAAAAGCTGTCGCGAGATTGAACTAACAATTATAGTAGCTAGATTTGAGCAATCCTTTAATTCTTATTTTTTGTCTTTGTCATATAGCATATTTCGGTTCTTTCAGCTTTCCAAATCTCTTTTTTAAATAATCAAATAAACCGCATAATCTTCGTACTATATTAACTTCATATACTTCGCCCGATGTGTGAATTATGTCCGAAGAAGGTAATTACAAACTAACCCGGTTGTGCCGTTTCGGCGGTTATCCATTAATTTTCAGGTTGACGAAAATTATTTAGGTACTAACGTCTTTTACCAACTTCCTGGTTGTGAGATTCTTGCGTTGTTAGTTAGTGTATGAATAAGAACGGAAGGAACAATTTAATTTTTAAGGATTTATCGTCAATAAAATACTGAGAGTGAATGTCGTATAAAATACGTTCATATTAAGTTATTCGCGCACGTTCCATACATATATACACACACGCACGTGCATCCACACACACACATATATACCCCCTTGGGGCACGTGTATTTGTACAGGTGCTCTCAAGGATCCGGAGCTGCAACTGGAACGGGGTGCGTCACAGGTTGCGGATAGTAGAATGGCCTACAGATATGTAGGTTAGCTGCGAATAAGACGTCAGTCGAATAAGCAGTCGCAGACCAACAGCGGGTGGATGCCTTATGTAGGTAATTCCAGTAGTGACAGGATAAGGAGACACGAGGATGCAGATGGACAGCTTGAGGAACGGTCTACTGTATTTCCTTTTTCTTCCTTCTTTCTTCTTATCCCTTTTATTTCGATTCCTTATTTCCCAGCATAAGCGGCATTATGTTTCTGGTCGTCTTCCTCTGGTTGACACTGGATGAAGACTTTGGTTGTTGAAATGTGGTTGCACGGTTTTGTTCTCCTGCTTCTAGATTATCAATTCACGCACAACTTTCTGCATACTTCTATTCTTTCCTTTCAATTCCCTTACCTCTTTCTTCCTTTATATAATTAATTTACTTCTCCTATCATTATTATTTTATTCTTATACAGACGACATAACTCGGATACGAGTGTCGGTATTATTATTATTATATATATATATATATATATAAAGTAGTTATATATTAGGGTGTATGAGAAAAACGGAGAAAAAATATCTTTTTTACTCCTGCGCCAGTTTGTTCGTGTTGTTCAAAATTGCTGTTCGTACATAATGAAAAATTTACTATCTGCATGGAGAGCCGTACAAACTTTCCGAACAACATCTCCAAATGAATTTTGACGGAAGTTGTACGCAGTTATTTAGTTTTGAATGAGATTATTTTTCGTTCAAACTTCTGCTACGATTACGCCATCGGCATGGGTTAAAAATTTCCTGATAAAAAGAAAGATTCGTTTGTTTTTTCATTTTCTGTCCGCTCTATTCAGAACTGACTTCGAAATTGACTAGAGAATTGCAAACTGAATTTTAAATTAGAAGAAATTTGAGGAAAATATCGTGGCTAACATGTTTTAGAATAACATACATATATATATATATATATAATATACACATGAAAGCTTGTAATATACACACGCATAATTATAATGTGTGTGTGTGTGTATAATATACTTACAATATATATATATATACAAGCGGCAATGCCGAAGATTGCGCCTTAATAATTAAAAATGAAGTAAAATCATCCTTGCAACTCGTACTTACTCGAAACGGATTTCTTCTTTTATTATTAAACATTTTCTCTCTGCTCGGGCGTTACTCGTTTTTATCCGTTTTAAATGACACGCCGATAGACAGAGCTAAAATTATCTCTCACGAAATCGACCGTTGTTTACCTTCTAGCCCTATAGAACTAAGGCCAAAATTCGTAGGGAAAGTGTACGTCTTATTCAATTTGACCACCATACAGTCATCCGCTATACAGTACATGAAATTTTAATACTAACAAAATTTGGCACTTGAAATGTCTAAACATTTTAAAAATATACGTTGACAAAGAGAAGACGTTTTTTTCAAAAACTACTCGAAGAAAATTTTCGAATGAAATTTTATTTAAAAATAGGAAAACGAGAAAACAGTTCGCTATCATTCGTGGAGCAAAATTTTATCTTTTTTAGACGATCGCCATTTGCAACAATACGTTCATTCGGTCTTTACGAAATTTTCGAAGACTTTTTCGAGCACAGGTCGCTGAATTGATTTCTTCAGAAATCCGAATTTTTAGGTCTTGCAGATCTCGTGGACGTGTTTCGTAAACGCGGCTCTTAAGGTATCCTCGCCAAAAAAAAACGAGTAACTTTGAATTCTTTTCAAAATTTTACACTATCCCGATCGATTTACGCCGAAAATAACGTTCAAATGCCATGATAATTGAAACTGGACACAAACAAATTTCTCGTATGTATACTAAAACCTAGTGTTACTAACTGCGCTATTCAAAAAACAAAACCGTCCGTCTTTTCTGGGTCACCCTATATATATATATATATATATAATCATCATCGTTGCCATGACTAGCTATTGTACGTTTATTTTTTGCGTACAAAATGAACTGGCATCGAAGGCACTATTTATATGCGACGTAGCTGCGCATGCAAATGATGTTATACGGAGTGGGGGTGCCACTGCCCTCTCTCTGATAATTAACAATTAAATAATGATAAAAACTTTCTATGTATCAACAGTTGGTTTCGAACACTCGACCGTCGATTTGACATTCGGCACTCTAGCAACTACGCCACCGCGACATACATACGTATATATTACGACGATCGTCGTATGTTCACGTTATAAAAAATCTAAATTTATTATATTGAAGGTGGAAAACTAATATTTAATTTAATTAATATAATAAAACAAAATATATATATATAATTATTTATTTAATTAAAGTAAAATATATTAAAATTATTATAATATAACCAAATCGGATTTGTAGTAAATAAACTATTATTATAAAATAGTTAAAATTAATTTTAGTTAGTCAATGGAAAAAAAAAACAGTAAATTAGTTTGACCAAATAATTTTAGCCAGTAAAAATAAATTACAGCCAGTAAATAATGAAGAAAAATATATAAAAAGGGATGGTTGTTCATTTTCAAGGGAGTTCTAGTTTTTTCCGTCAAATAGTTCAGTTGTCAGTTACTTAATCGAGACAGTTACAATTTAATAAAGAAGGATGGCAAGTAATTATAAACCCGGTTTAGGTTAGTTTCTATTTTATTTTTTTTAATTAAATTATTATTTTTTAATTAATAAATATATATTAGTTGTTTTTTTTTTTAAATATAAAATAAAATTTTTTCTTTATAAATACTTCATTTTTTATAATAATAATAATAATAATAATAATAATAGTATATACGAGGTATCTTTTAATATATATATATATATATATATATATATATATATATATATATATATATATATATATATATATATATATATATATATATATATATATATACCTCCCGATGAGTCTGAAATCGATGAATTGGACACAGTCTAGGGTACCAAGTCTTCGGTAAATTTGAAAATGTACGACTGGATGCGTTTGTTTTTTTTTCGTTTTTTTCGAATAGTTTGAAAAATGTTATCGTAAAAATAACTGAGCACTCTCCAGTGTAACGTAATTAGCAAATTCGATAAAAATAAAAAAAATGATAACTAAAGGGACTAACAGTTTTTTTTTTTTACTGAACAAATCGAAACAACTGTAGAGAAAATCTTTAGTAATGCGTGAGGGGATACGGGATAATAAGAAATAATTACGAAATGGATATCGAAACTCGATTAAAAAAATACTATTTAGTAAAGTAGAATTTAAACGAATCGGAGGACGCGTTTAAAAGATTTAAAGTACACAAAATTAGGATTATCGCGGATAGAAATGGTGGTTTTATTATAAACGAACGTTTAAAGGATAATTTAATTAAATTTTAGAGAGAATTTTGGATAGGAAAGAGGTGCAGTATACAAGTCTACACTGTTACAACGAATTCGGATGGAAAAGTATCCGATGAATTTTATAACGAATAATAATCGCGAAATTAACTCGAATGTTGATAATTACGGAAGATTTTAATAGCCAGATCGATCGAAGAAGTGATGAGAAACACAAGATGTGCCTTAGGATTATCGTATAAATTCTGTTTAAAACACGAATTAGTAAATACCACATTAGATTAGAGAACGGACAAAAAAAAATGAACGTGAATTTTACCGAACAGATATCGTAAAAACCAAATCGATTATACAGTGAAATAACCAAATAAAGATAATATATATTTTAGTTCATTTTAGTCTTCATTCTGATCGCGAACTAATTTAAATTATTTATTATTACAAATCGATGATTCGTAAAAATATAAATAAAACATAATTACGAGTTGGAAATAAAGAATTTATCGAAAGATAGTATACACGGTTCGAAAAGTAGTTAGCGATTAAAGAAGTCGCAAATCTATCCCGGAAGATACCGGCGAACGTAAAACAATTGATAATTAAAAGTGAAGCATTAAAGAAATAAAAACGAAAACTTGAATAAAATTAAAGATAAAGTCGAATTAAGCGTTTTAGATAAATTGGTAAAGAGTAGAAAAGTTCATTCAGTCGATAGTGGAAAGTAAAAATCGATGAATATCGAATCTGCTTGTGATGAAGTCGCATAATCAGCAGCAGCTATCGGCAACTATGCATTCCATATTCAGATCTCCGTGTGGTAGTGAAAGCCCAGTTGAAATCAGACCTTTTCCATCTCGATAAAGTCAGAAATTTTTATAAATGCGTTAAACCTGTTCTTTCTAAAGAAGCGTGGTATTTTCCCAAAAAGTTTAGCGGGGTCCAATTTCTCGTCACACGTCACAACATTAACTCGGCTTTGTTTAAATCATTATATCCTGCTCATTTGCATAGAATTGGAATGGCCAGCGAACGATACATGATTCTAGATTCGAATCATTTGTTTTTCAACTGTTCCTCGTACTCCGCCGTTTATCTCGACTTATATCTTTTGACCATTGGCCTCCTTATATTTTTAGTTCATTACTTTCCTCGGATAATCCTTATATACGTATATTATTCTTTATTTAAATTTATTTTAGAATCTAAGATTATAATATTAATCTGTTTTTTATTTTGTCACGGACAGATTGGTTAATTCCAAAGTCCAATTTAAATATTAAAGTAATAAATAAATAAATATCTTATTACGTAATACGACGCAGAGATAAAATTTAGAAACGAACAAGAACTCTGTACAATGGAATTGCAAGTATAACTCTACGTTTTGACGAAATAACGAACTAATAAAATTTGCTGATTCGGAAAGCTGATAAAAAGCTCGGTTATATTATTTAATATGATTTTGAAAAAAAATATATATATATATATTTTCCGGTCCACAGTTTGGACCACCTATATTCAGCTGAGGTATACATTTTTCGATAAGCTCTTTAGTTGTTTCATAGACACGGGTGGCAATTTTGCGCTGGTGTATTTAAGAAGCTATTTTTCAAGGAAGGGAGAATATAATAATAACTGTAGATTAAATTATAAACGCAATTTTACATATTCTCCTTTCGTATTATCGTCTGCCAGTGTAACGATTTCATTTGATTTTATATTTCAGATTACGTTAGAATTTTGCATTCCTTTGGCACGATGTCGATCTGCTTCGTATCTGTACTGACACTGGCTATACTATTCGAGAAGTCACACTTTTGACTAAATTACTATCCAGTTTGAAGTCTGTTCGGCGTTTTCCACCGGCTACCCGTTTCACTTTCTGTTCTATTTCTACATCATCTGATGATTCCGTACCAATTGTAATCGATTGTTTCTATTTGATCGGGGGAACCTTCTTCGATTTATCGTTTTGTCCGTTTATGATATTTTATTCGTGTCTGTACTCGCACATACTATTCGAGAGGCTACCCTTTTGACTAACTTTTACTCCTAGTATAACTACACCCAATTCGTAGCACTTGTTTCACTTCTGTTATATTTCTACATCATCCGATGGTTCAATTCCAAATATAATCGATTCTTTCTATTTGATCGGGCGAATCGTCTTCGGTTTACCGTTTTGTTTGGTCTAATTTATCGTCACCCTCTACACGTCCACATTAACGAATTCAAATTCCACGGGTTGAAACCATCATCGACGAGGTGAAAACGAATATCCATCTATCGGTTTATCGGCTACGTTAATTTAGGCGAAGTGTAACTTTCGATATTTCATCGAATCAATTAAATTATAAATATTGAAGCATATCGAAATACATCCTCAGAATTTGAACACTCGGCCGCGTAGAATCAACTTGATTAACGAGACCATATTGAACTACGATGGAAAAAAAATTAAGTAGACGAACGATTTATCCGTAATAACGCGGATCGAAGGAGGGTGTTAGTGAAAAATAATAACGATTAATTTACGATATTAACCGACGCAATTAAAAATTTCTAATATTTCGCTTATTTAATTTTTCATTTTACCTTTTTTCTATTTATTATCTAATTTTTCTTCTCCGGGGTTTTCCCCAACAGATAAAAATTTGAAAAGGAAATATACGCGTTAATCTGCGAGAATTATTAATAAAAAAGAAACATCCGTGTCTCGCGAAGAAGTGAAACTTAAAGACGTTTTCCAAAAATTAGCTACAATTTTCTTTTCTTTTTTTTTTCAATACAGTGTATAAAAAAAAAAAAAAATTAAATCAATAATCAAATTTATATTTTATTATTATTTTATTAATAAAATTTATTTTTTATGATAATTTGTAAATCAACGTATATCGGTAAACGAACCGCATGCCAATAAGAAGAATAATCATTTGCAAAGATATTACATAGCATATTGCCTTTGCATATTTTGACAGACGGGTTTATTTTATCGACGCCCTTAATGTAAGAAAACATGGTTTGGTAAGCGGGTGTTGGTAGTGGAGGTACATTCGAAGAGGATATATATATATATACTTTTTTTTTTTCGTTAAGCCTATGTATTCCGCTCACCCGCTCGCTTGCTCGTTTTACGGGTTAACTCCCCATATACAACGCGCCAATAGAAGTTTCAAAAACGAATGTACTTATTTACGTAATGTATATACACTTACGAAAATTGTATCGTTGAAATCAAAAGCAACTAATGATCGTTTTCCGTTTTTTCTGCTAGTATCCGCTTAGCGGATATTTCAAAACTGTTAAAAAGCTGCGGACTTGTAACTATATGTCTCTTCTTACTTCAAAAATTCTCGTTGAAATCCACATCGTCCATCTGTAGCGATTCCACTACATTCTTCCTGCTAGTGTATATCAGTTGTTACGGCATTTCACACGCGCTGCGTTAAATAGCGTGTTCCGAGTATATTCAAATTTTCAAATTCAAATTTAAATTTATTTCAAATTCAAATTTATTTCAAATTAAAATACAAGATTACAAAGAAAATATATATAACGTGTAAATCCCGACTATGCGCATATTGCGCGAACGCCGGATTATACAAATAAATAAAGATAAATTTAAGTTCCGTTCCATCGCACTAAAAAAACGTAACGTCATATAATTCGATGAAATAATACACTTTCTTAACCGAAACATTCTTTTAAAAACAACGAAATCGATTTAGACATATAAGTAAATACACACAAACACCCAGACACCGTCAATCAAATAAACTAAGTATTATAATTACAAATCAGCAGAAATATAACTAACGCGCGAAAGAAAATATACAACATAAAGGCATAACAGGAAATAATTCATAATCACATAATAATTAATAATGATAAATAATTGAAGTAGAACTTAATTTACAAATAAAAAATTAATTTGCAAAATAAAATCATCAATCTAACAATTTTCCAACCGAATACTTTTAAACCAGTTAGCAACTTCAATTATTATATGAAACCTATTTACACATGGCAAATGCAACTAACGACTTACGCCGTCGTTTATAATTTTTAAGATCAATTTTTAGTTGACGCGACAAAGAGTTAAACATAGTGACACCCATATAAACCGCTTGGATTCGGGTATGAAATTTATTACATTTAGGCAACTTTGCTAACTTGTGTGAGGATAACCTTGTTTTACCACCATGAAACTCAATCGAAAAAAATTTAAAATTTTTAAACACGAAAACAAGTAATTGTACTTCATATAATTCACGAACGGGGTGAGAGGACGAGTTTTCCAACAGGGTTGCTTACCATTTCCAATGGTGTTAAGTAACATGTTTTGAAGTGATTGTATGACATTCATATATACCTTTCCAGCTCCACCCCAATGCATAAGTCCATAGCACAAAACTGGTTGGTACAAAGAAGTATACAAACGAAATAACTGTGTAGATGAAAAAAATGCCTTCAGATAATAAAAAAGATAATTTAATTTTCTTAATTTTTTAGAAAGGAACTCGGTGTGTTTATGCCAAATTAATTTGCAATCAAGAAGAACCACCCCGAGATACTTAATTTCATAAACACGTTCAAGTACCACATTATTGATATTTATATTAAAAGTGTTTTCAATGTAATAATGCTTTATGTTTTTTAATAATCGTTAATAATTCAGGTTATTTTTGTAAATGTTGCGATATTTCCTCATTACTTATTTCATCTATCTGGGTTAGTTTGATCACATTTGATAGATTGTGATCCTCATTAACATTGATGCTGTTAGTGTCCGTGTTTCTTCTATCCTGTATCTCACCTTTCACTTCTAATTACATATATATATATATATATATATATATATAATTTATTCATTTATATAACAAAATAATAAATATAGAGTAGCCTACGTAATTAGCTTATGGCTACCGGTAGTAACTTTTAATACTTATGTTTAATGTTAAATAATTCCGAGATAAATATAGGAAATTGTTCTAATAAAATAATTTCACTAGGATTAAGTGAGAAATCGATAATTATACAATTTTCTCGGATGGTTATACTTACTACTCGTGTATATTATACGCCATTTTATCATCTATAATCGTAATGAATAGAATACCAACGACAGAGTGAAAACGAGTTTAAAGAAAACAAATTAGATATTGGAAATAAATTTAGTTTAATTTTAATATATAAAAATGGACAGAAAATTTCTCGAAAAGTTTAATCAATTATGCGAAGATGTATTGTGTATTAAAAATGTATCTGCAGAAAAAAATGAAAAATTAGACGATATTAAATACATGATTTAAAAAAGGAAAGTGAAATTTTTAAAAAGCGAATTATTACTTTAACGAAGTGGAAAGAAAAACTGCAAAATAAGATAAACATGTTACAGGCAATACTCAAGAATAGATAATATTATTATTATGCCAATAGAAAAAGATGGAAACGTAAGCAGGAAAGTAGGATTGTTAAAACTAAATGTTAAATTAAATGATGGCCGTATGAAGGCGGCTATTACCCACGAAGGGTTGCAATAATAGTGAATAGCCCCGAGATAAAATGGAACAAATGATGTACAAAAACTAAATAGCCAGAAAATTGGTATAAATAGTGGAAATTCAGCTACTAAAATTTACCTAAATGTAGATTTGAAAAAAAAACAAACGTCTGTTAGTCGGAGCAAAACAAGCGCGTGAGAGTGGACATGTCGCATACGTGTGGGCTAGACAAGGTTAGGTTTACCACAGAGTAAACGAAAATAACAGTAACGCAGATAGATTGTATAGTAGTACAAAGACAAGCTGATCGATGGATATGTACAAGATATTCATGGAGATAACTAATCAGCTTTATACAGCTAATCAGCTTTATACCGATAAACAGCTACAGCAGAAACAACGGAGTCAAAGCATCAGAGAACTGATAAACGTCAATCGTCATTGGATCGTTTTAACGTTCCCGTGAGAATTTGTAGCACCAACAGCTGAGCTCACCTTACCGAGAAACGATCGGTCAGCGAGTACGATCTTACCCCCTCAACTTTCGTAAGAAACCACTCAAAAGGTAGGGATGGTAATATTAAACAGCTGAGCTCACCTTACCATAGAGACGATCGGTCAGCGAGTACGACCTTACCCCTTCAACTTTCGTAAGAAATCACTCAAAAGGTAAGGATGGTAATATTAAGCAGCTGAGCTCACCTTACCATAGAAACGATCGGTCAGCGAGTACCACCTTACCCCTCAACTTTTGTAAGAAACCGCTCAAAAGGTAGGGATGGTAATATTACTGTTATTAATTGTAAAGTTACTAATATGCATCGTACGAGTAGTAAAGTGAGATATAGAAATAAGGGTATAAAATTGCGGACAAAAGTTGATAAAAAAATACTATTTGTCTCTAGTTAAAATGAAAGTAGGGGGAATTTAACCGAATTGGCGAATGCGTTTATAGGATCTAAGGTAGAAGTATTACGATTATCGGAGATAAGAAGAAATGGTATTAATGAAAGAGATTACTTTATTGTGTTACAGCGGTAATGATCTAAAAATGTGTATGTTTTATTATTAAGGGAGATCGGAAGGATAATTTAATAGAGTATAAGGGAATTTCGGATAGGATAGTGGTGGCGAAATTCGGTACGAATGAGGGAACTAAAAGTAAATCCCTAACTTTAATACGAGTCTATTACAACAACTTCAGAGGAAAAATAATGCCACCAGGTTTTTTATAACGAAATCGAAAATATTATATGTAACACCAGAATTAATCCAAAACATTACATCTATTTATATGAGTCGAAAGAGATAATTTAGAACATATATTTTAATTGTACACTAAAAGTAAGTGGTCAGCGTAGCTGTACAATCTTAATCTTTCATATATATTTGTTAGTAATATCAAATATTCCACAAAACAATATACTCGGCCATTTCGGAAACGCCTCAAACAATTTCGATGAAATTTTGTACAGACCTGTAACAATATCTTAAGTAATTAGAAATAGCTTTGTATTGTAACTAGTAATTTTGAAACGGTTCCAACAATTTCGATGAAATTTCGCACGTGTAATATGTTACGTAATTAGAAATAGCTTGTATTGTAACTAGAAATGTTGGACCCCCAACTCCGATTGTACCACTCTAGAAAATTTTGAAAATTCCTATTTTTTCTCGTCGTCGTTTTCTCGATACTTATTTAAATATACGTTAAAAATTTCAGCCCGATCGTATTAACTAACCGTTCGAATGTTATAAACTTATAAATTTGCTTTTTAGTGCATTAGTAAATATGATTAAAATTTTATATTACGGGTATCGTTTCGATTTAAGGTATTGTTTCGGAAATATTTTTTAATCTATGAAAGCAATATTTTGAAGCAAAAAAACAAATGGTCGAAAAATTCTAAAAATTATTTAGAAAAAAAATTAGGGTATGTCAAAAAACGGTGTCATTTTTGTTTATAACTTCGAAAATATTGAAGTAGTTATACGTATGTAATGGTTTTTATTCATATCTATAAATACATTTTCTTTATTGCGTGTGTAACTGTAAATGTATATATTAACGTACGATGCGTACAAGCTTTTTTTCCTGTTTCAATAATAATTTAACTACAATTACATTCTGATTAATTTTCGAACCGTTATACAGAGAAAATCTGATAAATTTATAAACGTAAAATAAATATCGTTTAAAACGCATTTCTTTCTAATTTCGATTACCTTCGCAATTATTCCAAAATAAGATTTATTCAAATATGCGTAATATGTATAATTTTTAATGAAGTCTATGAAACGGGTGACAATCTAAAATCAAAAAAAAATTAAAACGCGTGAAATAATGTATAGATTAATTTAGAAATTTATTGTAAGATACGTATAAGGATCGTTATTTGAAAATTTCCTCAGCTAAATTTCGATATTCTTATTTATTCGTTTTTGAAGTTTTTGATATAGCGCGATTTCGAATATAAATATATATATATATATATATATATAAAACTTCGTATCTATTTTACATTTTTTTTTTCAATATAACGTCGTCCTACCAACTCTCTAGTTCATGGATATTGTTGTTGTATGACTAAACCGAATCCAGCACAAAAGCTGATTTGCCGAATAAAAAATATCCCGGTACAACGTTTAAAATCGAGGAAAATATCATAGGACAATGTGGAAAAATTTAATCTTAATTTTGAAATATGATGGCGAACAATTTCTGGAATTTATCGATAAGATTGATAAATTAAAACTGATAGAAAACCGATCAAACGAGTAACCGGAAATTCGAATACCGATAAAAAAAAACCGGGAAATCTCGAACAGATGTAGGACTGAGCACGGCTGATGCGGTTACTGGGTAAAGAAGTGGGGGTAATGCCACAGAATGCTGTGGACGAATACATCAGGCGGACGGCACAACAAATCATTTAAAGAATGTACAACTCGGAACCCGAATTAAATAGAGTACACCTGAATAATTGAAAACGGTTGAAAATTTGAAAATTACGATCTGTAACCGTTTATTAACTTATTTCTTAACTTTTAAATTAAAATTACGAGTATGCGTGGGTAAGTTTTATTTTTAAATGTACGTTGTTACAAATACATGTTAGAAATTTAAAATAAAATTTACCCGATAGTCGACGACGAGCCCCAAAATTTCTTGAAAAATTCACGCATGAGAAAGAACGATTACTTTTTTCGAAAAAGAAAAAAATTGTCCGCAAAATAATAAAAATCAGAAAATTAACATATTTTTAAGATAAGCCATTGCGCTTCTTTCGCGGAATTGTAAAATTTATTATTTTTTCTTTTAAACGTTTTATTTTTAGAACTCGGTAGGAGCGAGTAATTTAAATGTAAAAACGAACGCGAGACACCGCCTCGAATAACCCCTGCGAACGATTCAATCTGCGATACAGTCAACGGTCCAGTATGTTTAATCGCGAACTCGCAAAAGTCGGGCGCTATCTACCTTATCACTCTTCAACTCAATCTTACGGTATGTGTGTAATACGCTGATTCTCAATCGGTGTGAAAATTTATTTGAACTAAGTAAAATTTTTTATTTTTGATATTTCAGCGAAAATATGCTAAACCGAAATAAAAGTGATATAAAAAAATCAACAATAAAAAGTAGTTAAAATAACTAATTTTTTTCTTTATGAACGAAAAAGTTCTAGAGCTATTTTATCAAGTCAATTTAAAAATATAAAAAAACTTATAAAAATATAAAATGTAAAAATTTAAATGTTAAAACGGTATTTTAAATATCCGATAGTGATAAACAACATAAAAAATAATCGGTAATATAAGAAAATTGGTGTGGCTATTTTGTATAAATTTTATATTGCTGTATTTTGCTTAATAAATATATATTAGTGATTTTTGATTGTGTCGTTAACCACATTTACTATTAGATATATAAAATATCGTTTTAACGCTTGTATATATGGTAATTTTTTAAATTTTGCATAAGTTTGTACATTTTTAAATTATTTTTATATTCGCTCGATAGTGGCTTAATAGCTTTGTGTTTAAATTTTATTTAAAAATAGGAAAACGCGAGATTAGCTTACAATCATTTGTGGAACACAATATCGTTCAGATGACCGCCATTTGCAACACAATACAGTCATTCAGTCTTTTTAGAAACTTTTCGAAGAATTTTTCGAGCATATGTCGGTGAATTTTTTTGAAATTTCTTCAGAAATCTAAGTTTTCAGACCTTCCAGATCTCGCGGTTTCGTAAAAGCGGCTCTTAAGGTATTCCAACCAAAAAAAAAAATCGCGTAACTTTGAATTCTTTTCAAAACTCTCTTTGCACTGTCGTGTATAACGTTCCACGCAAAATCTCCTTATAGGATGTCATGATAATTGAAGCCGAATTTCTCGTATGTACACTAAACGTGGAGCACGCACGGTTTTGCATTGTAGCAGTGTTATCAGCTACCGCTAACAAAAAACCAAAAACCGTCAATACAAACGAAATTACAGTTTTGTCGAATACTTTTACACTCTATTCGCCTAATTGACGAAACATTTTCCTAGAGTTGTTGGAAGAATAGAGGTTAAACGTGACAAGTGAACTTCATCGACGATTAGTTTAAGAGTGAATAAGTAGGTTTCTCCAGCAGTCTATCTTCTGAGCTTCGTAGTGCTTCGGTTCGTTTATTCATTTTTTTTTTCTATAAATTTATTTTTGAGCTAAAATATCGGTTTCCCCTTTATTATATACTTCGAATATTTCATTCTCTCTCTCTCCATTTTATTGCATAATGTATTTTCTTGTTTATTATCGGTAATAACTGACGGTTTAACTAATAAAGAAGTTCCGCCATTTTGTATTATTGTAAGGATGTAGCGAGCCTATCTGCCGCAACGTCACATATATTGTATAAAATTTTTACGTGTACATATTTTTATACTAATTTTTTATTAGTCAGTACGGCGGCCAACGGTTACATAACAAACGTATACTTTACTTTAAAATCGATCTTTTTTTTATCATTTTCGCGTGGTCCGCACGAATTGTCTGAATTTTTCTATTTCGATCAAATCTTAACTACAAAATGGAGATTATTACCGATATGTAAATTGAATTTTTTCTTTAGATCTGGAGACTTCGTATTTTTTAATCATGGTGCCGCGCGACTAAAATCAAATAGTTATTCCGACAGTCGCCGATAGATAACGCTGGTTTAATTTTTATATGTTTTGAAATTTTATCTGATCTATCAATCAGACTTAGAGTAATATGTCGTCATCTTTTACCTCTGCTATTGTTTACGAAATTTTATAATTGAAGTCGACCTTTTTCGGTTCATTTGCCAAACCTATGCTTTCTAATTACTACTACTAATACCGATATATTATTATATATATCGCTAAACATGTTCTATATTTCGTAATTTCATTTTAATTTTAATATTTCAATTTATAATTTCCGATATTCTCGTACCACTACTAATACTGTAAAATAAAAAAATAGAGTTGTTACAATATAACTTCTCCAACATCTTCTGTCCCCTCTTCCATCACCTTAACTACTACTATTGTATGACAATAGCTCGCTCATCACAAATCCTTTTTTTTTTTTACTATAATAATAATGTATTCTATTTGAATTAAATAAATAATTGTATATTTTTTCATCATATTGATTAAATTAAATATTAGTCTCCATTTCCCAATTTAATAAATTAAATTATCTCAACGTGAACATACGACGATCGTCGTTATATATATATATATATATATATATATATATATATATATATATATATATATATATATATATATATATGTATGTATGTATAATATATGTATGTGTGTGTTTTAGATGCATTTTATGAAAATAATTTTTTAGTTTAATAAGAAAATCTGTGTGAAAAAATTTCCGGTTTGTAAAATCAAAATTTTTATTTATTATTACTAACGCATTCGTACGGATGATTAGATTTTATAGTTATAATTACTATGGTCAGATGAATGAATACAGTGTAACTGGCTTACTAAAATTATAAACTATTTTGCTGTTATTAATTAAATGCAGTGCATTAGGTTTTGCCGGTATGTTTCTTGGATGAAATATTGTTGCAATGGATGTTTTACCGAGAAAATTGAAACTTAGCGATATATCGAGAAAAATGTTTTCAATTTTATTAGCGTTGAAATGGTAACTCAAATTTTTTGCACCTACGTCATCCGTAAGAATTACCTCGAATCACTGTTTACTAGGATCAGAATGGAAGTTAAATGGCCTTGTATCGGTAAGCAAAAGAAACTAGTTTGAAGTCGATTACAATCAATATACTAACAGTTTGAATTTTCTGTAACTGGGTCGGAGAAAGTACAAGAACATTTATACTTATTAGATATTGTAACACCGACACTGGCCAGTGAAGGATCGCTACGATAAACCACTGGAAACTTAAATTCTTTGCATTTAGCGCACGTTTCAATGGATTACGTTTAATGGTCTAGTAATTATATAGAAAGGGTCACTTAGGGGATTCTTTGTATATGAGTGTTTCGGGAAACGAATCTGCAGACCCCTTAACGAATCGTCCAATCGGACGCAGGATAATTATAAATACCATTAAAATATCACATACGAAAACCAAAAAAAATGTAAAGTTTTGTACAACGATGCCATTCAGCTGTAATAACCTAAGTAATTAGTCGTTTTTAACACGAGCGTATAAAATCAATTATTTAAATAGTCGCATTCAGTGCTCCTAGTGACACGCATAGAATTTTAACACGGATATAATTTGAACAAATATTTATTGAGAAACGCTATGGCATTCCTAACTGCCATATACTACCGTAATTCGTCTGGGTTACTAACTATTGGAGTGAAAAGTATCATAGATAATTGATTCACCCTACAGTGAAACTTCTATCGACCACCTTATTATAAATAGCATCGAAAATTTTAAAGAAATCATTATTATACCGTTTAATATAACATCTACAATATTGCAAACTATCGGTTTAGATTTCGTTTCGGATGTTCTATGATAAAATCAAATCACAAAGTTCAAATATACATTAGTAACTGTTTTGGCAGATGCTGTTTGGCAAACTTCACAGATATTCTATAATAAAATAAACTTACAAAGTGCAAATATACATTAATAACGTTTTTTTACAACTTTGTTTTGACAGAAAACGGTGTTATTTGGCAACCTTAATAGGTTAGTTACGTCTTCGATCGTGCATGGGCATGAGAGATTACTGTTCTAAGGCAAATTTAATTTTTTCTATATAAACACAAGACTGTTATATTAAAACGAGATTGCGGTATTTGCTGATTATACAGCTTTTATGCAAGCGACAATATGATAGTGAATTTAAATTATCTAGGAAAATGGACATGACAATATGAAGATTTATTTGTTAAAGATCACCTTCACAACTGGACGTAACAAACATCCACTGGTTGTGACCTTAACGTCCCAATTCCACCGGAAGATAAGGTTCAATACTTGGGAATGTGGCTTGATCGCCGTATGACGTGAAATGAGCACATTGAGATCAATACCAATAGATATCAAAATCAAAAAGACATATTGTTTTCAGCGGATAGGAATTCCGAGTTAGCTTTAAAAATATAGTTATTACTATAGAGCGTAGCCATTTAACCTATATAATATTTCGTTCGGATTGATATCTAATATCAAAATAATGCAACGGTGAATCATACATTAACATATGCGCCACGGTACATATGATATAAAAACTTGCATAGATGGCTCCCTTACAGTCTCGCAAAGTAGCCTGAAGTCGCTGATGAACGAAAATATAAAGAGGTTTCTTTGCGATTTCCCGGCTCTTCTTACTTCGCTTAATTTAAGAAGCAATTTTTTTTTTGTACTTCAGTCAAAGACACAGCCGATTAAAGGTGAACATATTTTGTCAGACTGAACAGTAGTCAGTTTCGTAAAATTTCCTATAGTGTGTTATGTACTATTTTACAAATTTAACATGTCTTTTCTAATGAATCAGTCTAATTGGTTTCAATAACTTCAACTGCAGTTTATAGAAGCTTCCAATTTCAACCGATAATATGAACATGCACAATATAAAGATAGAAAAAAACAAAATTAACGGCGTACGGGATAGAATTGATAATTTAATTGGAAAACCTATACGAGAACTGAAGCACAAAAGAAATTCTTTAATGTTGACCTATCGCCGATGTATGATGCGTCAACTAATAATGTTTATAAAACATGTCTGGTTCATACATTATTTTATGAATTAATTTTTGGACACTGTGTACAGCTGCAAATGTACAATCGATACGGAAGAAGTAAGTGCAAATAGAGGTGTTTTTTTTTAAAAAACATTATTATCATTTAGAAATTAAACAAAATGCGAATATGTCGTTAAGTGTAAACAGAATTTTTTGGAAATATTCTTATTACTTAAAAATAAAACAAAATATGTGTTCATAGTTACAGCTATTTTTTTTTTTTTTGTATGCGTATTTCAACTATTTAGTGAGAAAACTGTCCAATGAATGATGAATGTGAAAGACAAGACAAATTCGATGGATCAAGCTCGGACTTAAACATCCAGAGCTACACAGGATGCTGCTAAACAAACGCGCGAGGCATTTCATACGTTAAATAACGTTTTGAACAAAAGAGCCGACTTTAAGATGAATATAGTGCCAATAAATTGAAAAAATATTAGAATATGAAAGGGAAAACACGATGTTTGATATTGAGAAAAGTTTTCACAGCCAACGTATTCAACATAATTAACCACCAAGTCAGTCCTCTTCACAATACTCAACTACTTTTCATATTGACCTCTCTCCTGTCCGAACATAAATTGTATACCCTCCACCGAATCCATAAATTTTATGAACAAAGTATACAACCCATTAATTCTAACACAGGACATTTAGATCTTAACATTAATTTTCAGAACACTGAAATTTTAAGAAATTAAATCAACAGACATTTGTGAACAGCTAACTTCATATATTATTAGACGTCTGTATTTAATAGATTCAGATTATGTATCTTAAGAATAAGTAAATTTACGATTTACGCTATCGTTAATATCATCCTTTAAAAAGATATTATTAGAAGTCTGTATTTAATAGATTAAGATTATGTATCTTAAGAATAAGTAAATTTACGATTTACGCTATCGTTAATGTCATCCTTTAGAACTTGGTTAAGAGCTGAACAAACTTCACATACGATTTCGGAAATATTTTGGCTCGGTACTTTAAAATGAAGGCTCTTTCAGGAATCTCCTATAACCAAGTATTGTAAATTTCTAGCTAGACGAACTTTGGCTGGTATTGCATATCTCAATTGGGCGTCTTGCTTGCATATGAAAGAAGAAATTCAAAAGTAAAAGATATTCAAAGTCGTCGGGGGGGGGGACACCATATGAAAATTGTTAAATACTCCGGATGAAGGCCTTTTAACTAGTTGAATTATTTGATAATTCATTCAGTCTTTTAAAAAATTAACAAAACAATGGAGATACATACTGAGTTTCCAGTTTTCGGGAGAAACAAAAAAATGCGAGGTTGATGAAATGGTGTCTACTATTTACCTTATTATGCTCCTATATTTTGTCTTCTTCGTTTCCACTTTTTTAAAACTTTTATATTGAAAAAATTTTTGTGTGACAAATACGTCAAGCAGGGCGCCATATACTGTTAATTCGTCTGACAAACTGTTTGATCATGATTCTCCCAACTTCGTAGATGAAACAGTCACTTTCCTTAAATAATACTTTTCCATTTCATTTAACCTTTATTGAGCCAAGAAGAAAAGTTTTACAATGTATCTATTATTTTTTTTATCGGAGTTGGAAAAAAATGTCTCGCGTATAATTACATTTATTTTTATTATTATAACAATTATTACACTTTATAGTTAAATACTTTATGCTTACCGTTAGTTAAAAATAATTGAAAAAGCCATCAAACTTTAATAAACAAGGAGTTGAAATTACTAAACATTTTTATGATTAACTCCTTTTTTTTATTATTTTTTAAAAATCACTACATTCCGCACTTTTCAAATTATTTATCAAACTTCATGAATAAATATGAAGAAATGGTATTATTGGACGGTATACATAGCAAAATTAACGGATCGTATAAGATAAAGAGCTAGTATGTTATAGATAAAAATATGTGGACATTTGTGTAAATGAATAACAAAATTTATATATACAATAAACAATACGAAAAGTAAATGTGCAAACCTTTGGTCAGTGCACATAGTGAATTAAGATTTAGTTCATATGGTCCGAAATTCCGTTTCAAAGTTCGAATTTTGTATTTTGCGTCCTTAATTTGTGAAAGCGTGAACTAAGTTGGGTCAATGATAACATATTGAGCGGAAACATAGAGTCTGATGAAATATGTAGTTAAGAAATTTGTCGTAACTCAGAGAGCCCACAAAAGAGTAATGTTCGGAATTAAGATGTAAGACAGGGGAAACTAATACACGGATGAGACAGCGTATTATACTGTCGGATGTAGTATAACGTGCTGCGTAACTGAAATGGAACTAGGCACAGGCCATGTGGCAAGAAGAACTGATGACAGGTGGGGACAAAACGAATAACCGAATGGCTACTACCAAAGGAAAGGTACAGAAGTGCTGGTCGGCCGAACACAGGATGGCAGAATGATGTAAAAAGGTCAGCCGGTGTAAAGTGGATGGAGGCCGGTGATTACCATAGATGGAAAAAAAGGGGAACGCTTACATCCAGCAGTGGATTGATATAAATGTAATGTGATCGTTATTATATATATATATATATATACACACACATATATATATAATATGTGTGTGTGTGTGTACACAGTTTTTTTCCAATGCTCGATACTTGTTCATCTTTGCCGGTACCGGATCCATTTATTTATTAACGGCCGTATTGTAAACAAGTATATAATCTCTAATAAACTTATCCAGCTGAATCCTAAAAATAAGCCTGCTATGCCACCTATGTTACCTGTACGATTCGCCAAAAAAAGAGAATTTTATTAAAATTATGTACATACATCATTCGAATAAATTGACCGTAATAATAAACAAGGTATAAAGAACTGATAATAATTACTTTTAAAAATAAAATAATTTAAATTTACGAATAAAATTATAATAGTGTGCAACGATTTCTACGAATTGCATATATTGGCTAAGCCGGTTAGATATCGCAAAAAAACGAACGCAATAAAATATATAACGGGCGCGATAGAGATATCTAGCGCATTTTAAAACGTTGTAGTGTCATCTGTGTTCAATCTAGAGAAATAATTTTAGTCGCGTTTGAAAGAGAAAGAAATGTTTTATTCGAGCTGGTAATAAGCTAGCATCGGGGTGACTGGTCGGTGCAACAACACGTGTCCGCCATAGAATGGTTTTTTCATAATAACGATTCGCATACACTTACTATATTACCACCCAAAATTATCTTTTTTATGATAAAACCTTTACATCTGTCGGTTAAAAACTTTCGCGAGTTTAGTACAGGGGCTAAAAAAATAAACCCCGAGTCTTCCGAAGTCAATGAGAACGATGCCTACCATTTATCATATGCGCGCAACAATTGAAGCAAGTCCCAGTCAATCCGCCCGAATGTATACCAAAAATTGTACACTAATAATGGTAAAAGAATTAATAATCTACGATATGCTGACGACATTGTTATCGTAAGCAGTTCCGAAGAAAATACGGTTAAATTCGTGGAAAGACTGGAAAATGAGAAGAGTATGGATTGCTAATTAACAAAGCTAAATCTAAAATCACAATAATAGATTAAAGCGTTATCAAACTTTGATAATGAAAACTGTAAGTGTTTTCGAAACGTTATCTGAAAAAAATATAAACATGGTTTACACCGAAAAAAATCATAGAAGTATGGATATCAATCGTGAATGTTTAAAAGTGTATTTAACAGAATGATTGAAACAATTAGTGATAATCACGCGTTAAAATATAATAATAATAAGTCACTGTAAATTCTTAATTCTGATGAGAATAAGATTGAATTTACTATTAATATCGCATATAAATAGAACTAATAAAGATTATAGTATAAGACGCGAAGGAAAAATGTTAGAACAGGCGATAGCGTCCGAATATTTGAGGATTACAATGAACGTGTAAATACGAAGTGGAAACCGGAATCACGAGTGCGAAATCAACTTTCGTAAAAAAGAGATCTCTGATAAAACACGCCCCTATAAAGAAGGAAACAAATAATTACAACGCGCCCCCCTAAACAATGTAAAGGACAAACAACAAATTAGAAGCACTCGAAACCACTTGTTGGCGGCGCTTGTTTAAAGTCTCATGAACTGACAAAGTCCGAAAGGTCTATAGATTAATCGACATTGTAAAACAAAAAGTGGACGTACATAAGAGCACTCAAGAGAATGGCGGCAGAACCTTCCATGTCACCTGTGCAAGTACCTACTACTACATATGCAATATCGATTGCAAGGCGTTAGGACACACGTAGTAATTGCCTGAGAGCTAGGCAGCTGGAACGGAAACAACTGTGAAATATTACGTTGAAACAAAAAGTGATATTATCGAAGATTATGCTATGAGCAACTAGACTAAATTATGTAATTTTTACACGCGATACGAGATTAGAACACCGAAACGCTATTGGTGTATCCCACTCAATCGATTTGTGAGGCTGATCGAGAGGAATATCTCTATATTATAAAAAATCGCCAATAAGGTATGTGATTGATACTTAATAATCCGCTAATAATTTTATGATTGTACGGAATTTTTCTCTGTACTTTGACCGACATACACATTCCACTAATGGTAGTCTTTTAGTTTCCGGGCAGATATCCGTCCGTAGGTACATATCACAACCAGACAGTCTTTTCTGGTTTCGTTTTTAAAAGAATTATTATGACAATCGTTGACGATCATTGCGTGACGTCAATTCCATTCGTATCAAATTCTAGGAACTCCTATCCCGTGCAACATCTCAAAACTATCGACTTTTATGTCCGTGTTTCCGCGACATACAGCTCGATAGAAAATACAAAACGTCCGGATAACTTAGTTTTCACATTTTCAACTGCGTTGTACAGATCTCGTTGAGCTTTGTCTCGGAATTTTTGACGATTACCATTCTAGGTTTTATTTCATTTTCACATCTCCCGTTATCTGTCTCTGTCGATGATCCTACGAAGTTCGTAACAATTCCATAATTGACGATTATTCTTTATTTACACGACATAGTATATTTCCTCCATCTATTATTATTTTTGTTTTTATTTACGTTCATATTATCTGCTGATTTCTTCCGATGAATTTATAAATTATCTTCTATTCATTCATATTATACTATGTTTAACCATCTATAAATAAATTTGCTTTTTTCCAATCGTCATGCTGCTATTCCATTTTCTAGAAATAATCTTATTATTAATACTTACACACATATATATATATATATATAAATTTGCATAAGTGATCAACAGTCGGAGTACCGATGCAAAAAAAAAAATGGGAAAAATGGGAAAAATGTAATATAAGGCTATATGTGCCAGTTTTAAGACGATATCGATTATTAAACAACGATCTGTTGATTATTAGCTCCATTACAAGTTTCATTTCGACAATCAGAGCGACCCTGACTACTATACCTGGAGTAAATATTAGACGAACACTTACCGATAAAATCCCGAAATGACTGCAATCCAACTCGATAAAAGCTATGTGTGTCTAGAGCCCTGTACGATATTGCTATTGACGTGAGATTCGATGTTGGTATATTCTGGAAGCTGTGGAGTGGTCTAAAAATTTAATTATAAACTTCTACAAAAGTATTATATTAAGAACGTTATAAATATTATATATATATATATATATACATATACACAGTTGGACACCTGTATGCGTGCGGGTATTGTTATGTAAAAATACGTAGATATCTGAAACAGCGGATAATCACGAATCTCTTTTTTCATCCGTATTTTGATTTAGGGGTTGAATTTTGATTTCATCTAGAGCAAGAATGTAAAAAATACTCATGCATTTTTAAGTGAGGCAATGATATCATGTTAAGAAAATAAGAATAACAAAAAGTTGAAAAACACAAGTCCCTCGTTTATCTATGCGCCGGACTTATTTGGCTGATCAATTTTTGATCAACTCCTTCTCACTTACTTGTTCGTCATTTTTCTTTCATTCCTTCAGAATTGAAGATTTTCTCTTCATCGTCGTCCAATCCGGTCTTTCTGTACATCACCTTTGCCAGTACAGTGAATTAAATGATCTACTGTTAGATATAGATTTAAATTCTTTTAAAACTTTTAAATTTGCTGTACCGCCTTCAATCGACAATATTCTCTTTACATTCCACATTTGTGATAACTGGTCAAAAGTTTTTCCTATATTATATACAGACGTTTCTAAATCGAAGAATCATGTAGGAACAGCTTTTGTAATTCCTTCATTCGATATAGTTCAATAATTTACCCTTTTGCGAGTTTCTTCCATTTTTACAACAGAGTCTGTGGCTATTTTTCAATTTCTGAATTTCATCCTGTTAAATCCGATATCTCAAAAGGTCATAATCTTTTCCGACTCCCTAAAACTTCTCTCTCGGCCCTTAAAGTTCTCACATTATAATCCTAATTCCTCTCCCGCAATACTTGAAATTTCGTAATCATATTGCACTTTTACAGGGTGCCGGTATCTCTGTTAAGTTTTCATGGATTAATAGTCACGCTGATATTATAGGGAATTTACTTACCGATCATTATGCTGAATGCGCAACATACCTTAGTTCGTTTATTGTTTACACATCCTGCTCATTGATCTCTTGTCGATCATTAAGACAGCACATAACAAATACTGGAAAGCTACCTGGAGTAATCCCTATAATGTTACACAATATAAGCTACTTCAGCCTAAGCTTCCTTACCTATCCCGGTTCTAAAATCTCGAAATACAAGTAGGTCTGCTTCGTGGTTCGATTGTCGCTTTATGTAGATTACGCTTTAGAAAAAAAATCGACTACCGGCTACGCTTTTCCAAATTCTCCGTTCTCACATCCTACAGATATTGTATACCAGACGCAAATCACAATTTTTCTGGAATATTCACACTACCACTCCTTCAATAATCACCTCATCGCCCTTCACGTTCATTTTCTGTCAATATACCTTTCTTACTTTCTACACGTAACATATACATTTGTATATATATAGGCTTATTGTTAATTGTAACATACTTATATAGGTAAAATTAATATAATTTCATTTTGTTAAAATTATGTTATAAAGTTTAATCTGTAAACCGCTGCGGAAGCCTGCCCTTCCAAAAAAAAACACAGAAAAACACAAATAATAATCAATAATGTGTAAGAAAAATAACCATCCACAACTAATAACGATAAGTTAACACAAACTAAAAATGACTTCAAATTGTGTTGAAGAGTGTGACATATAGAAAATTAGAATCTGGCAGTATACGCGTTTATTAATAAAAAAAAGTTATTTCTATGTTTTGCAATTGCTTCCCCTTGCCCCGCTCGTTTATACAAACACACACAACCGCGCGCGCACACACACACACACACACACATATATATATATATATTTGAATGCAAAAAAACAGTTAAAATCACTAACCTTTATTTATTAAGCAAAGCTTTTCGGCAACTACGCCATTATCAAGCTATATATAAATAAAATTAAATATATAAAAACATAAAATATTAATTTAAATCTAAGTTCACAATTTTTACACAATAAATGAATTATAAATATTTAAAACTATCTGACAGTGACTGTGGTAAACAACACAATCAAATTGAACTTAGATTTAAATTAATATTTTATGTTTTTATATGTTTAATTTTATTTATATATAGCTTGTTAATGGCGTAGTTGCCGAAAAGCTTTGCTTAATAAATAAAGTTTAGTGATTTTAACTGTTTTTTGTAATCAAGTATAAAAAATCACTACATTCCACAATCTAAACTTTATATATATATATAAGTACATATCCACACACTCTTTTCTTTTAAAAAAATTAGATTCTTTAGGCATAGCGCTATATATAGGATCCAGATTAATATATATAAAGTAATTGAGAACGTTCTATTCGTTGGTTTTATTTATTTATATATATATATATATGTGTGTGTGTGTGTGTGTATGTGTGTGCGTGTGCATTAAAGCACCAATTTGAAAATCATCCAAAGAAGGAAATTTTTAACTTTACCGGTCATTAAGTAGTATGATAGGAACGAAATAGTTAGAAAGCTAATTGCATTTTGTCATGAATTACTAAATGAACTTAACCTGAGTAAGAGTGTTAAGAGGCTAAAGTTAATCTCATTATTGTGTATGTATATATATATACACATATACATATATATATCTATATGTTTATGTGTGTATGTGGTGTGTGTGTGTGTATTTACATATATCAGTTTTTTTTTATATCGCATATTTACGTGTTTTTTTTTGGTTTTTATTTTTTTTCTCGTGTTAAATGCTAATTTATACCTAGCCAGTTGAGAGGCTATCCAATAAATTATATCTACTAATAATCGCGAGTGGAAGGTACATGCAGCGATGCTTAACCTTACAAACTAAGAAACTATGATGCTAAATAGTTTATCTTTGTCCTTTTCAATCGCGTAGTTGTCACATCCGTGTGTGTGCAAGTGATGCCGCTAGCTGATTTGGATGAATACTTAGTCGGCTAAAATGCTTCTGAGCTTGTTTACGAATAGTTTCTTCAACGGTATCTACGTTTAAATCCTGATGTGTAGCCTCGTTGGACCAAGGCATTCGATAAATCAAGCGTAACGCCTTGTTCTGGAAGCGTTGGATTATCTCTTTATTCGATTTATTTGCGCATCCTCAAATTTATGCGCTATCAGATTGGTTTTAATACAACTTTATACGCTAGTAATCGATTTTGCGAGGATAATTCAGAATTGTACCCTACGAGCCGGTATAACGTTTTTATTTTATTTTCTTCTATATATGACTTTTTCGCTTTAATTTCTTAATCTAGGTGAATCTCTAGGAACTTAACTTGAAACGTCCATCGTAATATTAAAAATAATAAAAGGTAATAATTTTTGGTGGACCTACGAAACAAATCGTCAATCAACATTTCTTTTTTGAAACAACGTCAAACGCGGTTTTTATTTGACAAACACGTCGCACAGGGTCGTATATACCGTCGATAATTTGACACGTGTGAAATTTGACAAATTACTGGATCATTTACTAGATAATATGTCTTATTAAATATTTATACTACCGTCTAATATATCATCAAATACGGTCGTCTGTATACGCTATTGTTCTGTTGGGCAGACATCTGAGATTAGTTGGGAGGGGGATTATTTTACTTATAACACGTGACACGAATTTGGCACACATTCTATGATAACTGTAATTAAAAAATAGGCGGTTTTCATCGGCAGTCTGATCTCCATTATCGCAAGGATGGGTACAGAATTAATTACGTATGGTAGGTAACGTTCTCGTATTCAAAAAATAAAATAAAAAAATAAGGATAAAAATTAAAAAATTAAAATAGAACAAATTAACTTACGATTTTTCCGAATTGATTCTATTTATCGAACTTCTAAAAAAAAATTGCGAGTTGATCGTCATCGGTGCGCTGTTGTAACTGACTTTCGTGCAACCTCTCAAACAGTTACATCCGTCTTCGTCGGCAGATTTCATCGAAAACTTGACTGTAAGAAAACGAGCTATAGAAATATTATTAATTTCGATACGTAATAGATTTTAGAGTAAATTTCGAATTAAATTTTAAACTTTCACGATTGGCAACATTCGTGATTTTTTTTTCTCTCAATGACAGTTCTCAAACTGAGAGCAATCGCGAATGCGTGTAGGCAGATTTATAAAATTACTCTTAGGTGAACGCAATCTAGACTTAATGCTGATTATCCAGATTACGCGATAAACCCACTGTATGCGTAGAATCTGTTTATCGGTATTTTCTTCATCATTATTCATTAGGAGACTGGAATTGCTTACTAAACTAACAGTCGTTGTTAATTTAACTAGATCTTTTTCCCTCCAATGGTAATTACTTATGTAGAATTTCATTCATCGTCTCGTTGTTAAAATTTGAACGCTTATTCAATCGCTTCTCGAACAATTCTGCAGCTATATTTATCGATTTCGGACAAGATTTCGAAATCGTTAAGTTGTATTTACGGATTGTCGGGACACCGATGCGAAGCCAATGTAAAATTTTTTAATAACAAGCGTATAATATCGAGAGAAAAAAATTATATATTATCGTAAATTTTAAATTCTCATTTGCGAAGTATTTTAATATATCAACGTCTAAAATATTTTCGGTTAAGTATTCGTCAAAAATATAACTCCAACATTTATTATTATAAAACTTTTTCATTTTCGACGCATTACACGAAATTCCGAGTCAATCGAAAATTTGAACGAATAATCGGAAATAGATGTTAGGAATATTACGTATTAAGCGGGAAAAGTAGCTTTTATATGAACGTTATAAAAAATTCACGAATATCAATTCATCGCGATTAATATAAAAATTTGAACGATAATAAAATAAATAACGGATAAATATACTCTAGTTTAAAGAAGGTAAAACCCGTAATAATCGAGTTAATTTGAATTCTTTCCAAACACTTTTCGATTTAAAATAATGAAAAATCAACGTTAAATAATAATAATTATTATAAAATAAATATCTTGTCCTCTTGAATATTTTAACGTCCCTACTTTATTTCTCGTTACATTATTTTAATTTATATTTTTATATAATTTGATATCATAATGTAAGTTGTACAAACTCGTCTCTAAGTGTTATCTTATTGATTGGATGACTAAGTCTTGTGACATCATCCCTGAATGTACCAGTATTTTTAAGTACACTGGCAATGGGGTTCCCACACATATTATATATTATGTACATATATATATATATATATATATATATATATATATATATATATATATATATATACATTATAATTTTAAACTTTGAATAGTATTATTTTAATTATTTATTTAATATCTACGGTTGCTCTTTTATAACTACAATTTCAAATACACGTAAATTCGAAATGGGATAAAAATAAATGTATTATTATAATAATAAACTACGATTAAATTTTAATTTATAGAGTAAATGTAATTATCTAAATTAATAGTCAACGAGGAAATTTTGTAACAACATTTTTTAATTATGAATTTGAAAGTCAAAAACTATTTAATAAAAAGAAAATTATTAAATTATGTTGCTTTTAAATTTACGTTATTGTAATTATAAATTAATCTTTAGATTGCGAAAATAAAATAGGCAGCCGGAAGTTTTTTTTTCTCTCTTTTCTTTGGTAATCTAAATTTTGCCGCATATTGTTAAAATCCGTAAATAGAATTTTATCTCCTTTCTGTCATTCGTTGTAATAAAAAAAAGTTATTAATTGATAAGTTAAATATTTCGTTTATGTACGTAATCCGGATCTTGTTGTTATTTAGTATATGTGCCGTCGAAGCGTTTCATCCTAATCTATATAAGATTTATAGTGATAGAAATAAACCATTGTCAGATGTACTGATTACTTCAGATACCTACATTTGAATCCACTCGAACCCACAAATCGCCTTGGGTTAACAGTGTACACACTGTATCGACGCATTTTAAAGGCTTATTAAGTGCAAAAAAATAGTTAAATGTTAGCGATCGAGACACCGCTCGAAACACATTGAAGACAAAATTGAACAACAAGTTAGGAAAAATTTACTATTGGGAAACTTCACATCGCGTAAACAGGCGAGAAGAGATTGTACTAAGCAGAATCCGCATCGGCCACACTAAACTAATCCACGGGCACTTATTGCAAAGTAAACCTTCACACGTATGATTTGTGGTAATAATTTGTCCGTTGAACATATAATCATCTGCATAGTTCAAAACTGAACAAGAAACGTGAAGAAACCTTTTCATACGAACAAATAAGAAGAATTTCTACAGAGGACGCGCTTTGTAACGACTATGCTGCAGTACAAAGTACTTTCAGATTTTTAAAAAATTATTATAAAACTATACCGGAAGATATAATTGTTTAGAATTATTTTCATTTCTATTTTAAATTATCGAAGTATGTAAACTTATAGAAGAAATAATTTTCCGTTTAATTTCTATATCTATAAGTATTTTCGATGTACATATATTATGGTAGAATTATTTGTGTAGAAGATATAACCTTTCATTCGATTACTACATTATCAATACTTATTTAAATTGTACTGTATCGTAGACGCAAATGACCTAGAAGTCGAGAGTGTCTTTAAATAAATATATATATATATTTAAATTTTTGTTGGTGTTTAACAATAAACAATAATAGATTTTAATGCTATTATTTAATTCGATTTCGAATGAATATAATTAAAATTTACGTTATATATAACTTACTATTTTTTTTTTATATATATACGATATTGATTTTACATTTTTATTTCACTTGCAGGACCTTAACTGAGTAATATCAACTGGTTAGAAATTTGTCCCATTTATAATTCATAAATTTTATATAAATATCATATATAGTTTAAATATATATATATATATATATATATATATATATATATATATATATATGTGTATGTGTGTATGTATATGTATGTATGTTGTAGATATAATTACGAAGGATTCATTTATTTTTGATGGGAAACATATCTCGTTTTCCGAAATATAGACTTACTATTGAAATTTAAGTTTAAAAACTTATGTGTGTATATATCTGTATGTATGTGTTAGTATATATAACAATTCATGAATAAATATTTGTCAAAAAATGGAAAATTTTGGACATGATAAAATTCCTGTATTTTGAATTTATTAAATTCCCTAGTTAGTCGACTATTATAATTAGTCATCTTCTCCAGCAAGTTGACTGCCATAAGGTGCTACTCACCGGTAGAGAGAGAGAGACGAAACAACCGACCAATTAGATTCTGTACGTCCACATCGTACAAGGTGATAACTAGTTTTTCGGTTGGGGATTAGGGCTGATGAGTAATACTAAAGCAGAACCCACAACACGTCGCTGATAGAAAAAAGGAGGAAGGTCTACACGCCAAACGTATTCCTACTAATAAATACCATTAACAAAGTTCATTCGGCTATGAGTAAACGCTGAAAGAAAATCTTGCGGTAAAACAACTACTGGTGTATTTTTCCACGAACTCTGTAAAATGTACAAATGTTAAAAATATTTCACCAGACGAGCGGGCTAAGCCGGAGTTTGGATTTCTGGGTTCGAAATGAAAAATATGTGGACCGGTGATGTGAGTGAAATAAACTAAACGCTTCATTTAAAAAAAAAAAAAAATATAAATAATTTTGTCAAAACTATAACTTAACTAATGTTGTAGAAATAGGATTGAAGGTTTCGGAATTAAAATGTTTTTGTTTTTTCGCGTGTATATCTAAGTACTGACCAGAAGTATCAATTTAATGATTTTTTCTTCAAATTAAAGCTCATCTCTTTTTATTTTTAAATACTGCGCTTAAATTGTTGAATGTTTTTTTTTCGCTATTCCGATTACATTTTTATTTATAATTTTTTTTCATCTCCGGCGTCACATGTGATAAGACTTTCAATGATACAATTTTATACCAAAATTTTGTGCTTGTAGAGAATCTATCGTTATTTTGAGCTTATTTATAAGTTTAATGGAATTTCAGAATCTCGACAAATACATCGAAATTGCAGACATAATCAAGACCTCTTTCACTTCATTAATTATAAATAAAATGTTACCGCGCGTAACACTTTACATTTGCAACAAAATGCTGCGAATATTGTGCAAAGAATTAGCAAGAAACGCTTGTTGAAATTCTTCGGTCGTATCATAAGATGTGAGTAATACGGTAATTATTCGGGTGGAGCGAATGAATGAAAGTTAGCAGAAACGCGGTATACCGACCAAATAAAAATTAGAACGGCTTTAACGATTGAGGAGTTGACGAAGACGTCGCAATGGCGTAAAATAGATGATAACGGCGATGATGATGCGAAGTAATTTTTAATTAAATCGTTAGCAACGACCGAGGAGAAATTAACGTTGATAATTTTCTCACCCAAGGTATTCTCCACACAATCGAAACTAGCTGGACCGCATATTGGAATTGAACGATCTCCTGGAAAATTAAATCGATTCGAAAGTATTTCGTTTTTTTAAATATAAACGAGGAGCGAGTACATTAATTAGATTGCTCACAACAGGTACACACATTCGTACATTCGAATATTCTAGTCGAATTATAGCATATGCTCGTGTTCATATTATACATGCGCTTATACACTTATGGGTATATTCACAATATAAGCTTATACTAGTAATACGGATACACGTAAATGAGCGTCGTAATGGTGAATACATTATCGGAGTGAGCACATAATCTTCAACTGTTTACACATACTCAATTATAAAATAATACAAAATAATTGTATATACATACATACATACAATAAATAAGTACGCAAAATAAAAGAAATAATGATAATAATAAATAAGTTATCATCATTAATTGCCGTTGGTAGGCGATTACTTACCTATACATATTTTGTTGTACAGTGTAAGTAGCGTGTAAGACAATCATAATATGGCATTAGCGTAGATAGACACACACACACACACACACACACACACACACAAGAACTGATTGTAATCGCTTTGTTGTCACGACACAATTTGTAGTGTATTACATTGTTACTAGCGCGCATATGGTGTTGTGCGTGGTGATTTGCCATTGCTTTTCACGCGATAATAATAATAATTATTATTTTCTTTTTTAAATAAATTTTGGGCACAATCTGTCCAACTGAAGACAATAAGTGGCAGTGTTAATCAATGGTCGTCATTCCTTGTTTTTGATAGGATTCGTTAGTCTACTACATTCGATCGTTTCAGTCGCCTGAACTACTGTTCTTGATAAGTCCATGCCCCAACTGATTGATTTTGTATTCATTCTGTATATCGTGTTCTGACTGCTTCGATTTCTTCTTTAACCGTCGATACTTTCAGATCTTTATGTATTTCGTCATTGTGCACATTGGTCCACCGACTATCGATCGTAATATTTTTGATCGGGCTCTTTGGATGATTGCTATATGAGATTTTCTTGCGATTCCGCAGAGTGGGATTCCATCTTCAACATTGCCTTATAAAGTAGCACCTTGTTTTCCGAGGATAGTGGTATTAGGATTATTTTTTATAGCCTAGTGCCTAGAGCACGGACTTCTATACGGAAGGTTATACACGATCGGCTGCGCAAAAATGATCGTCAGAAATTAATAAGTACTTAAATGTTGATGTTTCGGAGAGTAGTGATTTTATGAATTAACGAAATAAATATAAAATAAATCACTATAAAATTTATTTTATTTTAGTAAAGCTTTTCAACTATAAAGTCATTTGCTTGAAAATGACGTTATAGTAGTCGAAAAACTTTGCAAATAAAATAAATTTCATAGCGATTAAATTTTGTTAACTTAAATTTAAAGTTTGTTTAATTTAAAATCTTAGTGAAAATCATTTATTAACAAAACCATACTTCCGTTTCTAATTATAGAATTTACAATTTCGGCATAAATTATGATAAGGAGAAAAAGAAAAATATTACACAAACCGAGTTCATATAACGAAGAGACTTGCTGGAATTTGCAGAAAATTGAGTAGCGTAAAATGTAACGATAAACTTACCTAGGCTCTTTTTTTTTTCTAATATTATATTGCAATCTAGTTTTTGCATCAATGCGTGAAGCGACTTTTCATTTTCATTGGGGATCTCAGAACTACTTCCTAATTTTTAATCGAACCAGCGTAATAAATCATTCGAATATAACTCGACTGTGCTGTCTAAATAATTAACAATTAATTCGGATGGTTTCTGCTTAACCTATTTAAAAACAGCTTAGAACATATTCGACCGGTAGTACGTATATTATTTCAAATATATAAAAATGCGCGTTAACGGCTGTTTCTTCTTATTTTAGTTCAGAATCGGAACACTTTATTTAGGCTCGATGCTATAGCCGTGTCCCGATAGTCCGTAAGTACACATCGATTTGATTTCAATATTGTCAATCTGGGAACTTGAATCTTCAACTTTTCGACTTTATTTTTTAATACGCTCCTTCCGGCGCATACAGAGATCGAGCTGTATCTCAAGATGGTCCAACTAAACATGATTGCAATTTTTCAGAGTGTCGAGAAAGTTAATTTTTGCAGTTCAGTAGAATTATATTTGAACGTTAAGAACAAAATTAATTCCGCACAAACGCGTCATTGTATCGTCTGCGTAACATACTTCCCTTCTATCGTTATCCGTCATTTTAGATTTTTGTGATCCGTCGTATGTTTCATCCATATCTCGTACAGAGTATAAAAAATATCGACTCCGAAAGTTTTTAAGACACGAACCATTCATTTTTTATCGTATTTATTTTTTCTTGCAATTTTTATTTTAACATTACAAGATGTTTAGGCAGATTAAACGGTTTTTTAATACAGAGAGATATTGTTCATTTCGTGTGTAGCCGAATACGAATATTGATTTGATTTAAATAAATATCGATGGTATGAAGACGGTAAACAATTTTACATAGATACGCCTTTACTAAAATGTTTCGTTTGGTAAAATTCATTACCGAAATGTAACTTAATCGAAATTAGTAAATTGGCGTATTAACTTTATTTTTGTAAAAGTCTGACGGATGCTGAAAGATATTATGGATGCATTCGAATGAGTGTCATATTATACGGAGGTGGAAAATGTGAGTTGTATTATAAATTGCGAGAGAATCTAAGAGAATACGAGCATAAATTTAAGACGGCGTAAACATGCGGGGCTTTTATAGAAAGAAAAATATGATAAATATTATCGTGGATGTACACCTTGAAAAAATATGTTACTAAATCTATTGAAATAGTATGTATGGATTTCATATTAAGATCTACAGGCTTCGGATTTATCCTATATAATAAATACACGTCGACCGATTACAGAAAAAATGTTTACAACTGGTAAGACTGAAATATGATAGTACGCTATAATAGAAATTTCTTCAGGAAGAAAATATTCTAAAAGGACTGTACTATATTAAGATGATTGTAAAAAATAACGAAAACATGACGGATAAATATTACGTAAGGAATACGTTAAAATATCGAATACAAAGACACCGGACGAAGTATAAGTAAAACAAACGGACAACTATATATACTAAAACGTTCAAACGTGTTGCCTGAGGAAATTATAAAACGGGAAAAAAAAATCAAAAACCAGTTTATTGAGAGGAAATTGACGCAGATTATATCGAACAATGTATAATACGAATAAGGGTGCTACTACA